>VWPW01030207.1:433926-450346 GCA_013389825.1 Crypturellus undulatus | reverse complement strand
AGATTAAACTTCCTGTGTTTTAACTTGTATCCACTACCCCTTGTTCCGTCACTGACCACCATGGAGAAGAGTTTGGCCCCATCTTCTTTGCATTCGTCCGTCATTTATTCATGCATATTGATCAGATCTCCTCTCAGTCTTCTCTAAGCTAAACAAGCCCAGCTCACTTAGTCTTTCCTCACAAGATAGATGCTTCAGTCCCGTAATCATCTTTGTTGCTCTACATTGAACCTTCTTCAGAGGTTCCACGTAGTTCATGGGGTCTAACCTTAGTAGTAAACACTGAAAAAAGAAGGCACTTAANTTCTATATCATAATACCAATGCATTTTGCATATAAAATATTCAGCAAGATAATTTAGAAATGCTTAATAGAATCCTTCATTTTACTGAAATTATTTTCAGAACTTGAGGTAATAACTCTTAATAAGCTGCCCTGATAACCTTGAATACAACCATTCAACTGAGAAAAGCAAAAAACCCTATACATAAATTAAAATAACAACCATCACCATCACCTATGAGAGACTGCAGGGTAAAATGTCCAAGTTCTGAAGTATAGTTTCAGGACTTTGAAACTGGAACATATTACATGCCAGAAGGCAAAACAAACACACACACAAAAATGTGGCCACTATTTAGAAACCTTTTCTCCTCCCTCGACCCTGACTCAATCTCTTAAATAGTCACTGGGTCAGAATTAAGAATCTGTTTCTTGAAACTTAAGGCAGTGAGTATTTTTTTGTTTGTTTTTTATTTTATTGCAGAAGACAGTGAGGCTTAACAATACAAAATGCAAAGCAGATGGTAGAGAAGAAAACATCTCTATGATGATTTTTTTCTTCCTGAAGGCAGTTGTTCAAAGCTATTTAAGGGTTTGTAATGTCTGAATAATTCCTGCGGGAGACATTAATAGAGAAAGTACAGATGAGACAGCCAGGGGTGTGATAAGCGCAGTCTACATGCGATGGCACAGTGTACACAAAAAGACATGTGGATGCATCTCAACACATTTTACTGCCCCAAAATACTTTTCATTTATGTAAAGAATCACATGTAAAGATTAGAAGAAAAACAAGGGTTGTTTGCTTTTTTCCCCCTCACATACAGATTTAAAAGATTTTAATCTATTTTGGTGTCAGACAGTTCTCAAACCTTCAAGGTACTTCAAAATTCTGAATGCACATGCGTAAATTACAATACATGTAAGCAGAGTGAGGTATATTCTCAATTTGGTAAGAAGGAGATCACATTTGTGTAGGTTTTTAGCTAGAAGGCACAACCTGGACTTCCATTCTGGTTTCTGTCAACATCGATTCCTGTAAAATTAGTCACTCCCAGTAGCTTCCTTAGATATCACATAAAAGAGATTATATCACCAAATAAATCCTTATATAGAAGTACAACACACTGAAGCAGAACATAGTACTAGATTAACACACATAAGGTGTTAATCTGCAACAAAACCCTTTGATTATACCCCGATTTTTTCATTTCTCTAGCTGGCAAAACCACTGAGAAGGTGAAATCACTCCTGCAAACTGACCCAGAAGCAAACCCAGCCCCTTCCTTTTCTTTCTCCTTTTCACTTCCCTCACCATATTTTCTTTCCTCACAGGTTTCCACCCATAAGAAAGAATCTACAGCCTCAGGATACTGGCTGAAGAAAGGGACCATACAGTTGCACTCGATCACAGAGTCAACTGATTTCCAAAAGCCTGGAACTACCTTCAGCAAGTGCTTGGGAAGCATCTCCCAGGCTGCCAAGGACATTTTTCAAGTGGCCAGGAAGAACTTGCATCCATGCTATTTTCACCAGTTTGACTCCCGTGAGCTCACAGACACATGCTTGATTCTTGAAGGGGAAGCTAAGGAGGTATTTTTGTTAGTGTTCTTAAAGCCAAATAGTTTCCAGAATATTTTCTGGATTAATCCTCATGACTGTGAATCAGGATTAAACTCTGATTAAGTCACTGTGTGCTGTCCTGCTCAGCATCTGGCATAAAAGACTTCTGACAAGAGCATCCCTAAGGACAGCACTCTCAAGCATAGCTTGTTTGCTTTCACTCACCACAGAACATGGCCAGTGGTCTTTCTATTCCTTCTGAAGCTCATGCATTTTTAGACCAGATTTAAACTGTTTAATATCTTTGCATTGCAAAACTGCTAAACAACTCCAATAATTAACAGTCTCAAGTTTTGAACAGCAATATCCTTTAAAGATCAACCTTTAAGAATTATTTCCATTCATAAGCTAATGTGCAGCAAGTACAATTATTGCATATCTTTTCTAATACAACTACAAGCACTGGGGAATTCATAGCATAAATAAATATGTACACACAAAATGAACAGCTGAAAACTATCCAAAACAGTATTTACAGAAGTTTCACAGTGATTGCACAGGGCTGCTGCAAAGGGATATACTATATAACTTTTTCACATTGCATTATACAGTAGAGGTCATTCATTTTGCAGAATACATAATGAAACTAAGATCAATATCAAGCTGTCACACATCATCTAGAAAAACACCCAGACCTAACCCTTGACTGACTTTTGATTTATCTTGCATCATAAATATGCAATAAAGAATACTTGAAGCAAAATATATCCAGACCACTGTAAAGTCTTCTTTCAGAAACTCAGAATTACCCAAGCTAACCATAGCAAGAGATTCATATTTCATTCATTAATAAAGAGTATTTTTTCTCAGATTAGTTACACAGATTTCCACTGTATTCAAATGTAAACAGTTACAACTCATTTCATAACGATACGAACAGTTTTTCTTTTCTGAAGAGCACATATTGCTCCATTAATTATGTAACTGGATGCCACCCTCAGAAGTTAACCTGCAAACCTGACAGACTGTTCAGATGACTAGTGACATATTCATTTCTGATGCGCTAACTATAATTTAATACAAACTATAATATTAGCACAAACAGAAGATGATGGTCTTAGATCAGAATGAAGCCAAAGTCATATGACCTTTAAACATACAGATTAATTTACATACAAGAAGGTAATAATTTGTTATAGAGGTTGGAGCTTTAGAAACATTTTCTCTTGACAAAAACTTTTTTTTAAGCTAAAAGGTAGATAATATTATAGGATTTATGTTTTTTGGTTTTGTTCTTCCCATATAAGCTTTAGGAAACATGAGAAAGGAAACAGATGAAGTACACCATAATCTCAAGACAAGCAAACAAGCTGTACTGCAAAACCAAGTACCAATGACTCCACGCAGAACTGTGTGGGAAAGTGCTAATTTCATGGTGACACTTAAAGGAAAAAAATACTGATTCCAGCTGTCTGAGAAAAGAGAAATACTCTTCAGATTATCCTGAAGAAAATTTTAAGAATACCATAGGATTTATATCCCTTAAAGCAGTAACGGCATATAATTTTAGTAGTCAGGTTACTAGGTCAGTAGGTTCTTTATACCCACTTAAGAGTAACTAGAATTACTACTGGATTTTATTATACACATTTGATAACAATACAAACATTTCATATCCAATCCATCCTTTTCTATATTTTATATTAAATACAAAATATTGAAAATTATTTGAAATTGATCACAATTAGGTCTAATTTCCATTGGATTAGACAAAGAATTCAGAAACTTATGAAAAACATTTATACTCTGTATCAAAGTGTGCCAAATTCAGTTTTTATTTACATACCTACACATGACATTTTAGAGAGCAATCTAACGAAAAACACTAATAAAAAGGGATTAAAAAACAGTGTGTGCTATGTAAACACCCAACTCTGCATACAGCAGTTCTTAAGAAAAAATAGCCCTATTACACAAATCAAGCACATCCAAAAGAAGCTGATCAGGCCATAATTGCTATTGTTTTTCATTGTGAATATCTGAATATCTAATAAAATATAGGAGCTTGTACTGCACTGTCTTACTAAGGGTCCCAATTTGCTTGTCTACTCTGCCCAACTACCTGCTTTCACAAAAGCATAGGGACTTGATATCTTTCAAAACTGTACATCCGTCAAATTTGGTTAGAATTAGTAAACAGTTTCAAAGATTCAGAGAGAAGAAACTAGAAGACAGCAAGTATATTCACTCAGTCCCTGTTTCTTTACGAAAAACTGGCAAAAACAGAGGGTCATGACCAGGTAAAAGTCAAATTTCAGATTTTCCCAATGTAAGACTAAGCTGACAACTACTTGTAACCTGAGAACAAATTCCTTTTCATTATTCTCATGTTTTAATAGATGACAACTTTTGTTATTAAGCAATAAAAAACCTGAAAATGAAGTGGTTCCATACCAAAAGTGCCAAAGTCGTAAATACAGTCACCTTCTAAGCAGGCAGTCGTTGCCAACCAAAGTCTCTATAAAGAATCTGCCTTAATTAAACATCCATCCTTCTTTATCATGTACTGTACACCCTGGACTTTGAAGAGCCTTTCACTTTTACCAAGTTACGCTTAAACTAACATGACAAGCAGATGGCAGAAATACAGCAACTATAAAAGGTGCAAAGTTAGTTTGCATTTCTAAAGATATTACAAAGGCACCAGGCCCCAATACTACCTTGGAAAAGGAAAGAGAAACTGCAGAATAGACCAAAAATTATGGATCTTCCAAAATATGCATTCAATTCTGAGACATAAAACATTTACTAGTGCTCCTAAATTATTAACTATAAAACCCCCTTTGTAAAACACTATTATTCTACTCAGTGCAGGTATTTATTCTTCTCTGGGTTCAGGCATTCTTAAAAAGTGTCCTTGTGAATAGTCTAGTTTAAATATTGGATCAGCCTCAACTAAATTCTGATTAAGAACAAGCTTCTGTGTTTAAGTGGAAATAGCACACAGTAGCCAGTGTAATTCAAAACAAACACTCAAGAACCACATCTAAGCAAAAACAAGCATATTTTGTTTCACTGACACGTTTCCTTCCTCTTCATAATAAATTCCTTTACTGAGCTCTTCAAGAATTGCTCACCTATAGATTCCTAGGATTAAAACTTTAAGAAATATACATTTAGCTTTATTACTACTTTTCAAAAAATGGAATTTAACTGTAATTTCTAAAGTAAATTACTGACACTAGCTCATTAGCAAAATTACATGGTGCTCATAATAACTGGTTATCTCAGGGAGAGTTGTGTGATTTTGTTTTAATACTGTTTGATTAGCAACCAATTGAATAACTTTAATATGAAGGACAACAAGAAACACTTTTCATATAAATCAGGAAATGAGACACTAACTTTCAATTCATTGAATGACTGGGGAGAAATGCAAGATTTGAAGAAGGGCTGGCAGGGGTGAGGAAGGTCTCCGTTAAACACAGTCCATGTCAAAGAGAGCAGACAGAACAGGACCATCAGGGCTATCCTGCAGGGACACCTGAGTCTTAGGTGCTCAGGATTCCCGCCTTAGGTACATGAATGGACACAACTCAAAGTAAAACAGCACCACCTAGTGCCTGGACAAGCCATAGGTGCAATGCAGTTTTTCCCAAAAGAAAAACTCTTATTGAAAGAATTATTCAGGCGTATTAAAAACATAAATAAGCTATACAATTATGATTATTAAACAATTAATATTTGCTTGATTCAATACTAATATAGATAAAACTCAAGATGCTTAATGCAAAAAAAAGAGAAAATCCTGAATCAGCATACAATGTGTAGAAGAGGACAAAATATTCTGACAAAATTAGTATTCTCTGATAAGTATTTTTTATTCTTAACAAATATGCTACATTTTCTAAAACTAATATGATTAAACAAATCAGACTCCTTCTGAGAAGCTATATTTCCTGAAAAGGCTTTATAGTATCTCTAGAATTTGGGTACCACTTCCTCAGAACTAAAACACTTTATTCAAGCAAGCAGAATGGATGTTTCTTGAAGGTACCCAAAGTAGAACAGAAATGTATTACATTTTCTTACCTTGGTTTATTCTGTGGCAATGCCTTTGCATCAACAGGAAACATTTTGGAAACAAAGACAATAACTGGGGCTGTTCCTTCACTGCTGCACTTCAGAAAAGCTGAACAAAGATGAAAGTTGGTTAGTTCATCAAGTATCTAACAACTGCAAACTATTTTACATGCTCAACAACCTTACTATTGTAAACTATTTAGGGAAAGTGCAAGTCCACCACTGAAAAGTACCATGACATGCACTAAATTCAGATACATTTTATTTTCATAACTAAGAGTGGGTCCCAGGCAGGTATCTTCTAGTTAACTTATATTGATACTGTTTCATGTTGTTTGCAGAACACAATGTTTTCCTTCAGTAGAGGATGAAAATATCAGTTCCCTTACTCTCAGGAAGCCTTTTTTATTGAACTACCTCTTGAAATATCAAGAGATATTAGATACAATAAAACTGCAGTCTAGTACACATCCTTCCTAAATGCCCAAACAGGTTCAGAGTCTCAGACTTAAAAACACCTGCAGCTTGAGCTGCCTAAAAACCATATGGGATAGAAGAAAACATAAGGCTATATAAAAAGACATGTAATACTATGGCATGTCACTGATAAACATCGATCAAGCTACAAGTAAATTAATTCTAAATCTAAGCAGGGGTCACGCATCTTATGATTCAAACACAAAAGACAACCAAGAGAGAAAGATTTTTGTAGCTGTCATGTTAACTGCAGAACAGCTACTCACCACTTTTCAGCTCCTGGGTTGCTGGTGGTAAAGAATCAAATGTTCTAGCTCCAACACACATCAGCTTTTCCACTCTCTCAGCAGTGATGTCAAGAGGACTGGGAAGTTTATTGCACACCATGGCTAAAACATATTGCTAAGGATACATATTTTCGTACAGATAAAAGGTACAAAAAATGCTTTAGATGTTTGTTTCTTTAAGCCAACAATATTATGCACTGTCACCATTAACAGATAACTAAAATCCAGTTCTGTCTCTTATGGTACGTACAGCTCTCTATCAAGCTCCCTTTCTGGTATCTGCCCAAAGGCAGAACAGATTTAAGAAGGGGTGGCCCACACTTCATATATAGGCATAGTTACTATGCCTATATATGAATGCATGTGCATACACACAGACACAAAACTCACAGAAGGCACAAAAACTCTTTCTTGTAAAATAAAGTCACACAAAGTTTTTACATCTAAATTCTGCTAAAACTTTAATCAGTTCTTTCCTCTCAGTTCTAATCATGCAGCTCTCTCCTTAGTCTTGCAGTGAAGTATATGCTCCTCACTTAAATTTATATGGATGTCTCCCTAGCTTCACTCACAATACTGATTCATCAACATCTTTAGTTATCATGAGAAAACACACAACAAAAACAAATTACCCTCTTTATTGTCTTTCACCCATTACTACTCCAGAGATTACTTTTTTCTCCAAATGAAGCTCTCACTAATTTGGATCTTAACAAAAAGTGAGCTTTCACGCAAGTCCAACACTACCACCATCCTAAGATACAACAGCAAAATACTCAGAAAGAATATCAAATCAGAAACTAGTAGGAATCAAATTTAAAAGAGTCATTCTTAAACAATTTCTCAAAGGGAGGCTACAGCAACTGCAGCATCCGCAACATAAACTATGCCACCAGAGAATAAAATCCCTTTCAGGCAAAAGCATATCTGTGTAAAAAAAACCATTTTCTGAATAATTATATGATCATTATGTGTTATTTATTACGAACAATTTAATATGTATAAATGTATTTTAATAGAGAATGCAAAGACAGACAACAAACCATAAAGGCGGATCTTGTATTGTAAATGGGTGTGTCTAAAATATATAAAAATTCATGAAAAACATAGAACTATAAAAATGAGATTAGCTTATCCTTCAGGAAGGATGCTAAAATTTAGACATAAACTACTTAATGAAAAATATTTCCGTATGTTATAAGTTAATTTTCTAATGAAAACACGGATTTAGAACATGAAGCTAGAAGAAATAACTGTAGATATGTAAATATGCGGATATAGATATTAACTGAGAAAATAGGTCAAACTATTATAGGCATGAAAAAGAAAAATTATACCAAATCATGTAATGAAACAGATTACCAAGCTCTGGAATCTAAAAACTGCCAATAGAATAAGCTTATCTTTAAGGATACAGAGGACTGCCTCAGATATTGGTAGCCACTGGCTACAAATGGCATTGAGATGAACTTTTGGGTCTGCATGCCGTGACTCCCGGGCACCAATTTTCAATCCCAAAGAGGTGACTATCTTCTCAATTTTTTCTTTGTCTCTATAGGGAGTAGGAAAAAAAAAGACAAAATAAGACTCCCAGTAATTTTTAACACATCTACAACCTTTTGTATTTTGAAGTGATAAAAATATTTCCAAAATCATTAGACCAATTAGTAAGTGATTCCATGAAAACATCACAGTTCTCACCTTTTCATAACAGATTCATACAGACTCCATATGTTGTCCAGCACCAACTGCACAAACAGGGGTTTCTTTCCTTTTGACTGGTAAAACATAAAATAAACATTACACAGCTAACTACTAGCCATGCCTCAGTTTTACCAAAAGCTGTTAGGCTAGACTGCAAACTAAATATGTTTATGAGGAGCTGGCAAAGTCTTTATTCAAAAACAAGCTAGTCAGAAAAAGATAACTGCACAAGATCTCTAATTCATACTCGATTAAGAAAGTTTGAATAGATTATTTGAATATGTGAATACGTAAACCATAATTTAGATGAGATGCAGCTTCCACAATTTTTGAATGCTCTTGTGTCTAAGGGCTGATTAAGGGGTATCCTAGTGGCCTAATAACTCTTACTAACGTTGATTGTAAAATATTCGGAGTCAAATTTTCAAACTACACAATCAGGAAAAGTAGTATTTCTGACACTACAGAAGGTCATCAACAACCTTCTTATGAAATTACCTGATCACCTTTCATTATCTTCTTCGCTTTTGTATTTAAATAATAATCTCCCCATAACGTCTTCAGAAGTACTGCAGGCTTGATTCCCATCTTTTGGCTATACAGTCTGGCAAAATGTTCAATCCTGAAAGAGAGGGGGAAAAAAAAGTCTCTTGATTAAATTGTAATGCTGTTTCTCTTTAGATGTGTTTATCAGACCAAACAAGCAATAGCTTACACGATAATCATATACTAACCTCAAATCCTTATTTTATTCCTATTTTCCTCAATTGCCTTTGCTTGAGCTCATGCTATTTTACACTTACAAAAACATTCAGTAGTAACTGCTCAAAAATGTCAGCAGTATTTGTTTTTATTTTGTTTCAAGACAGCTTAAAAACTGAACCTATTTATCTGAAATACTTTTACACTACCCCTACAGAAAAAAAATGAAAGAGCCATAAAATAAACCATGTAAATATTAAGCCATGACTTCTGTGTTCACTTTATGAAATGCACATTATGCATTTAACTATGACCTGTGATCAGAATGGTAGAAGCTAAAATATCAAATAAAAATATCAAAATCTTTTGAAATATGAAATACCCTTTGAACCACACTTGAGTTTAACCTGTCAAATGAAGGCGAATATTTTTTAAATAAACTATTTAGGCCACTCCTTGTTTGAAGTATTGCTTACATAATTAGTCAAAGACAGAAAATAACATAATGTCATAAGGAAAAGACAATTCTGTGGGTTGAGTGAGTTTTAGAAGTAGGCTGCTTACAACCTTAGAAGGGGGTTCTGATGCTTCTGTGGTTCCCTCACTGAAAGCGTTCAATGAGTATTTGTAGAATATTTTATTTTCACATATTTTCTTCCCATACACACAGGGAAAAAAAAAAAAAAAAAAAGACATTCACAATCAGAAAATAATTTAATAATCTGTCCAACTGCAAAATTCAGAAGTTTCTGCATATCTAAAGCACCTGGTAATGTCAGCAAGATAGAAGCTGTATGTCCTGAACTGAGCCCAAAACAATTTTTTTCCAGTAGTTCCCCAAAAGTTGAAAGAGGAGAAAACCTCCATGATTCTTGTGTCAGCAGTGGCTGCATGTGGTCTAGACACTCTTTCAACACCTGAAAATTTTGAGAAAAGCACTTGTACTCATCTCAGCACTGGATCAGACTGGTACTGCCTAATAGTTTTATTTATTCTTTCACAACAAATCATAATATTCTTAAGAACAAAACCCCAAAACATTACCAACAGTCAAGACCTGCCCTAATTAAGAAAATGCTCCACTGATCCATATTTCACCAGATGGTATCCCTGGCAGTCCAGACTTATCTCCCAAAATCAATTAAGAAAAAGGCTTTTTTTTCTCCCATTCTATGATTTCTCTGAGCCAGGGCCCACCAACTCACCAGAAGCTGCCAAGCGATATCTGAAACCAAGACAGGCTTTCACTAAGTTTCAAGAAAAATGTTAATACATCCTGACAATGTCAGAGGAGAGAAAAAATTAGAAAATAAGAACAGTTATGTCAGAAAATTACCAGATAGGAGTCATGTCATATTGCCTAAGATGTAGGAACATTGTGTGGGACAGAAAACAGTTTAATATAAATCAGACTATTATGTACTGCGTACCTGATTTATAAGGAACAAGAAAAAAAAATCCATATCATGTAGTCTCTGACTGTGACACAGTCTAATACAGGGATAATTCAATTAAGACAATTGAAGAAATGTTTCAATATATACAACAGAAAAAAAATAACATTTGGTGAATCTTAACAAATACATTTTTTTGTTCTCATATCCATACCAAAAAAAATGCAGTACTTTCAAAAGTTCAAATTAATCTGGAATACCAGTAGTGCCCCAGAGAAACAGATCTTAAAGAACAACATGACAAGAAGAAAAACAAAACTAGAAAAATCTTACAGTATACTTTCAGCTAAAATATACACAGGAACGCTTTGATTTTCTTAACATTACTACATTTGCCTCAGCTATCACTCATTCACTGTAAGAACTATCATTTCTGCAGCCAGTTACTCTCAAAACTATTTCCCTTGTACACAGAAAGACAAAAACCAGGACAGACAGACACACTGCATTAAGAGTGATTTACACTGCCCTTTGTTTAGGAATTTTTAATTGCCCAAAGTGTGATTCCAGTTCTCTGTCTTACATAGGATTTATTTCATCTTATATCTGAACTTAATCTCTTTAAATCGTATGACAGTGAATTGAAAGAGGAAATCTAGGCAGAAGCACAAAACCCGACATCAGCAGTAAGCACAAAGATCAAAGTACTACAGTGTTAACAATTACCTTTATTTCTCATTAAAAAAATTAAAACATGGATGGTATAGATCTACCTGCGGCCTGGAGCCAGGTAGAACTTAAACGCACTCAGCCCACAGTCATGACATCCCCTCCCACTCAGAACTTCTCTTGTTGCACCTTGGTTCCACAGAGCTGGTTCCCAACCTGACCACGTGTCATTTATAAACAGGCTCCACTCTGTCACACACTCTTTTCTTCGTGGGTGCTCCCATTCTCTCACACACATCTTAAATGTACGAGCCATCGCATCACGCACTGCCATATGCCCAGCCTGTTTTCTCTCCAACAAAAGAAATCAGAGGATGAAATCGAGCTCTTAAAAAGAAGTAGGAGAAACGTTTCTGAGCTCTGGATAAGAGGGAAAGGCTACACCGCACAGTTAGGTGAGTGTGCAGGAAATAAGGGAGACATGGCATGGGGCATAGGTAAGGCATAAAGAATTTAGGCCAAGGCAGGTGGGGAGCAGCTCACAGAAGGGATGTTCAGCATCAAACCCATTCTACACGCAATTTAGGACACAGTGCTGCTAAGTAGGATGGGAAGCTGGAAGAAATCCAGACAGCGAAGTGCTGGCTTTCTGTGCTGTGAGGTGGCAGAGATAACAAGGAGTGAGCAATACTGCCAAATTGCAGCTGTGGGTACAGGGGGAGTTCAGACAACATCTGTGTTCATGTATGGACCACAAAATGTTTGAAGGCCAGGTGAGGTTTTCCACATAAATGGAAAGGTCTTCCCTCGCACATTTTGTATGCAGGAACTTTAAATCCAAAGAAAAGCTTGACCTTGACTTAAAAATGCTACAGTTCAATATTGCACAATCATTTAAAAAATAAAGATGTGGACTGAATTATAAGAGCACACTTTTCTAATCATGTACTCAGGATAAAGACAAGGACTCCACCTTGCGGCAAGCAAAGAGTATGTGCAGCCCTCGCAGCTGGCTGGCTGCTGCCCTCTGAACCTCATTACTAAGAGCAGGACTAAAAAACAGACCTGGCAGCAAACTCAAATATAGTCAATTTTCTGAAATCGTTCTAGCCTCAAATTCTCTGTAATCGTCTTCAATAACTGCTGAAACAGAAATACAAATGCTTTGTAAAAAGAGATAAGAAATTTACCTGAAAGAAGAAAAATAACAGAAAAAAAGAAAAAAACCTAATTATGACAGGTAGGTATAAACACCTGAGAACACAGGCATAATTTCAAGAAGAATCCAAAGTCTAGTACAGAAAAAGCAGATCAAACTAATTTTGTAACCCAGAATGCGCTCTGAATTGGACAGAACTGGAGAGCTGAAATTCATACCCTGTTGCCAGTTGTCCATCTTGTTATGCTTGTTATGAATGTCACTGTCCCTGGAGCTAGAACGGACAACCTTCCTGTGAAAAGCTCTTGTACTCTGGCAGCTTTTAGCCTACTCTATTAAATTGCACTGATCAATGGAATACCAAGTTCACCTGTTGAAGTCCTAAACTACAACAAAGTTGACTTAGCAGCTGCTATATAAAATAGAGGTCTCTGCTCAGGTGCAGCCACTTCCACCGACAGATGCCAAAGCCAGTATTATTTTCAGCTGTCCAGCGTTAACATATAGTAGAACTGACAGCTACACAGTAGCCTATCACACAAAAACAACATTAAAAAGTTGTCAGTTGCATTGTATTTTTAAGGCCTTACAGTAATAATGTAACAGAAAGACAGTAACTAAATCTCTGACTTACCCAAAACCCCAGCCATCAATTGCACTGGCAAACACCACATTTCCATGGTCGGGTGAGAAATAAAGATGGGAATCATCAGTATCTTCTAAGCCAGCACTCCAGTCATAAATTTGATCTCCTGGTGCAGAATCTGAAGCAATTTCTGTTTCTTTCTCAGCTCTTTCTTCTAGTACTTTAGAGGTAAAGAGTGTTCCTGTGACTGCATTGACCTAAGAGAGAGCATGTAAGAACACCCTAAGATTTACTCATTCCTTCACAACTCCTGCAACTAAAATGCAATTAACACAACCCCACTAAGGGTAAAAAAATAGATTTTTTTTGTTTAACAGATTAAAAAGCCATGCTTAGGATTCATAATGCAATTTTAAACACAAGCCCTTCTGTATCTAACCCTATGCATGTGAAAGTAGAGGTTGGATGATATGAACTCATTAACATGAGGAACAACTCAGATACAGGTTATCACATTGTATTTTGTTTCTCCAAATAAAGAGTGGTGACAAAATCTCATTACATTCAACAACCAAACAAGAAACGAGGCCCAAGCACTCATGTAGATAAGTGCTTACAGAAAATAAAGTTTAAAGGCAACTTAATTTACTGCTTTAAAGATGAATTAATTTCATTTCTGCATACACCCACCAATATTTTCCTAGAAGACGTTTCTGGTAATTCTTTATACTATACCATCTGAGGTACAGAACGTGCATGAGAGTACTTAGTCTCAGGAAGCAAGCAAAACTGCTTCTGCTACACTGTATTTATTCCAGGCACTGAAAATCCCAATGTCACTCAATTGAGAGAAAAAGGGGAAGGAGACAAACAAAACAAAAGCTGCTGTATGAACACAGCAGTAGAGTGTAAATACCTGCTCCAAGATATTCTTCAGATGCATGTATGCTTCCTGAGGGGTGAACTTGAGCTCCACAATCAAACGGTCAATCTTATTTATCACCAATACTGGACGGATATTTTCTAGCCATGCTTGCCGTAGAACTGCTTGAGTCTATCAAGGAGAAATAGTTCTTTTATTTTTTTTTTTAAATCCACTACAGGAAGCCCAATGCCACAAAAGGAGTGCAGTGTTAAAGAGAATGGCAACATAATTTTAAAATGTAAATAAATTTACAATACGGCTCTGGTTTGAAATGTCAACCAGAGCCTTGACTCCCATAGTATGCAGTGTTAGTTGTTACAGAATTCTGAAGAGACTATTTTCATGGCAATGAAGCTCCTTCTAACACATAGTTTCTAAACCAAGTTTCAAAGTCAAACCATGAAAAAGTAAACATAATCATCACAATGCTTTTTTGAATAATTTTTCACTTTCAATTCCCTGAACGCACATAAAAATATTACTCATTTTCCCTCAGACATTTATTCTTTCCTATACAAATAATCCATTATCAGAAAGATATACTCATTGCTTCAACAGTGCATCTACTTACCAATAAATGTTAATCTTTCTTTTTTTCAGTACAAGTGGGAAAAAAAACACAAAACACACAAAAAAACCCCACTATCCTCTTTCATATCTATGTTATTTATGGAAAGTTTCACAAAACTTCTTAAATCAGTTTAACTTTTACTTCTAACAATATACTGAAGACATATAAGCGTTCTTTTGCTTACTCTCTCTTCTCTATCCTCTTCATGTATTTAATATACTTTATTTCACCTGTGGACAGACTCCTTCAACAGCATCCACCACTATGATGCAACCATCACAGAGTCGGACAGCAGTAGATACTTCTGAAGAAAAATCCACATGCCCTGGAGAATCTATTAAGTTAATCAGATACTCCTCATCACCTGGGATCAAACAACAAGGTGGTATTACAAAACAGTTTTCAAAAGTATTAATTTCAGTCACTTGGTTATACTGTTTAAGCTACTATTAGTTTCTAACACTAAAAACTGCTGTAGCATTTATGCTTTCAAAACTTTCCATCAGGCTATTTACTGTGCTTTAAGCACAGAACCACTCATGAGCCAGTAAAGTCAGCAAAAAACACAGTACATGATCTAAAATTTGATATTCACAAAACTGCGAAATCTAATAATCAAAGAACACTGCACAGTACACATAAATATGCAGCAGGAAACTTCTGACTTGCTTATTTTAAAATTCTAAGGTAGCTTCTCTAACACTAGGATGGAACTTGACTGTCCTGGTTGTCAATTAAAAAGTCTAGGTCTTTGCAGTTTCACAACCTAACCTTAAAAAACCTAAAAGCTACATATCGAAAGATCTCAACAAGAAAAAGAAAAACTCAGAAATGAATATGAATAAAAATCTTGAATTTTATACTTGCCAGCATCAGTAACTTACCCTTCTCAAAGTGCAACGAAATGGCACTGGATTTCATCGTTATTCCTCGGATCTGTTCATCTTCTCGACTATCTAAGTATCTCAGCTGAATACAAAAGCAGAAAAAGAAGTGATAAATCAGCAGGCTTACGTTCACAGATCACTTCTCAACTGTCAAAGAGTATTCATGAGGGAAAATAAGATCTAGCAAGACTTGAAACCTCATTCCTTGATCACCCTCGAGCTACAAACCAGAGTACGTACCCACCAGGATTTTGTTTAAGATGACAGCAATACTCTACCTTTCCCGCCAAGCGGCTGGAGATTATTCCATTGCTAGAAATCAGACAATCAGCTAAAGTAGTCTTGCCTGAAAAGAAAAATAAATAGTTTAAATAAGTATACACAACAGAGAAGGATAAGACAACATTATGAATATTGACAACATGTAATGTTCTGAAGTACAAAAAATAAAGACTTTAAAAAGGAAAGTACCAAGTAGTTTAAATATGAAACAAGCCACCAAACAAGTGAATTTCACCTATATTAGGTGCTTGTACTTTGCTTTTAGTAAACTGGGTACCACCTTACTGCCTATGACTGGGAAAGGCAGTCAAAGGGCAAGCAGTATCTGAAAATGCTGATATATCGTGTAATTAGGTAACTTAATAACTTGAGAAAAGCATTTACCACTTCCACTTACATCACAAACATCAATCAACTCAACACACAACTGTAACAGCTCACCTTACACACACAAACCTTTGATTCACATCAACATCAACCAAAAGCAGCATTCTACAGCTCAGAATAATTCAAATTACCAAAACTTAAGGCTCTATGGACTAGTGAAGGGTGGTTGATACCGGAAGAAGGGAAGCAGCGGGCATTTGGGAAAGCCGCTTCCCCGCCCGGCGGCCCGAGGCGGGGTGCCCGCGCCGCTCACCGTGGTCCACGTGCGCCAGGATGCAGATGTTCCTGATGCCGCTCGTCTTCCTCTGGAGGCCGCTCGTCCTCGCCGCGCCGCTCAGGCCCATGGCGCTCGCGCTGCGGGGGGGAACGCGGCGCCGCGCTCAGCACCGCCCGCGGCGGGAGGGCCTCGGTCACGTGGCCGCTTCGCCCCCCGCAACGCGCCGCCCCTCGCGGCGCCCTCGG
>VWPW01030207.1:246687-433698 GCA_013389825.1 Crypturellus undulatus | reverse complement strand
CGGGCGGAAGCGGCGGCCGTTGCTAGGCGACGGCGGCGCGGCGGGAGGATGAGGCGGCCGCGGTGCCTGTGCGAGCTCTGCACGTGCGGGTGAGCGCGCGGCGCGGCGCGGCGGGGCCCGGCCCGCCCAGGGGAAGGGGTTAAGGGAAGCAAAGTGTGGGAGAGCGAGGGGCCGCCGAGAGCTCGTTCTCGGCGTCAGAGAACGAAGTTCAGGTTGAAGGTTAAACTCAAGGTTAAAAGCCCCACAGTGGATGTACTGCAGCACCAAGAAGCTGGAAGCGTCTTCCCTAGAGCGAGGCAAACTCCCTCCTGCTGCTTCCCCGTGGGGCATCAGCTCATCCGCAGCCGTAGGTTATGGCCGCAGTTTGCCCCACAGCTCTGCTGCTAAAGGCTTAGCTGAATCAAGAGTGAGAGCACTTTTTTTTTTTTTTTTCATGATTAAATATCAAACACAGCTTAGGCTCAAGTACCGACATGGTGAGATAGGACAGTCTGACAGCACAAAGCTAGCTACAACCCAGCTGAATGCCAACTTAAATACTCGGGTTTATAGTATCCATTATTGAATAAACCAGAAAGCACAGCTTAAAATAAGCATTGAAGGTTCTGCAGGAAACAAAATCTTCGTAAGTTATTTAAGCAGCATATTGTGTTTGCTTTGGTGTAGCTATAGTGTTTCTGTGTTTAGAGGAATACTGGTTGCTTGGCAGTGTTACCTGGATATCACACACATGTTCTAGAAACGACTTCAAAGAGTCAGCACTTCCTCACTTACTGCACTTCTGTTACCACTTTCATAAAAAATCTAGATTCCTGAATTAACGAAAGCTAAAAGAAAGAGGAAGATTTCTCTGAAATACAGGTTGTTTAAGCTTCCATACTAACCACACCAAAAACATGCAAGCCTGTACAAAATACTAAATCTTCTATTAACACAAGACTGGATATCAGAGAAGTGAAGTACGGTAGTTATAAACAAGAGTAATAATATAACAAAAGATTAAAAAAAAAGCAAGGCAAGTGTATCTTGTTGGCAGTATTGCTTGGAAGACTGAGATGAATTCTGTCTATTCTGCATATTCTGCACTAAGGTACAGTGATACTGAGTGCTATTCTTCAGGGTGCTGTGCTCTGGGACCCATGACAGCACAGTATCGTCCTCTACCACTCAGTATCAGATTTTAAACCCAGGCTACTCAATGTTTGCTCTTCCTCAGTTGTTATTTGATCCCAGATAGGACGTTTCCCTCTTAAATAAAGCTATTGAAAATAATCCCATCTGATGTGTTTTACCCAGGCGCCATCGCTGCCCTCATAAACCCACAAGAATTTATGATACTGGACAACAGCCATGTCCCACGACAGAGTATGTGGAAAAATATCCCAAGTACAGCAACATCTCTCCCCGCCAGAGCCTTAAGCCGAAGCAAGAGTACCAAGCGCATCGTGGCAAAATGGAAGGAATCACAACATTTAAGTAAACATTTTTAAGCAATATGTTTTACAGCTACTTTGTATTTTAAAGTTTCTCATATTTTTGATCTAAGGGGAACTGGACATCATATTGCATTCATTTTCAAAATGCAATCATGCTATCCTTTGCTCTCCTAGCGTACTTCCAAGTACTACTAATGAGTGTAAAAATACAGTTACCTCAAGGTAGTGAAGGAAACACACAAAAATTGTTTTTTAATCTGCAAAGAAGGTATTTTTATTCTAAATGTTCTAAATGATTAGGACTGTGAGAAAGCCCAATGCAAGGAGTTCATTAGGTCTGGCCCTTCAATTATCATGGCATCTAATTGACTTTTCAGCAGAAACATCTTAAATTTTTTCTTTTCTAGGTAATAGAAAAATAACAAAAGTGATTATATTGGAAAAAGAAATGTTTAACAAGTGGTTCCCTTTCTGCCCATTCAGATCTGATTATCTACCATATGATATTGTGAAGCGACCATTTCGGGTACCAGAACAATATAAACCACAGACTGGGGAGATACAACTGGGAACAACATATCAGAAAGATTATAATGCTCATAAAATACAGCCAGCAACGTTGGTAAGACCATTAGAGAGGAAACACACTACAGGAGGAAAATTGGACACCATACCAACCTATCAAGGTAATAATATCTGCCTTCTTTAGAAGGACAAGGTTGTATCCTAAATCACCTGCATTCAAGATATGAAACTGAATTTCTTACTTTGGGCCAGAGAGATGAAAGCTTTTAGATGTTCAGCACTCCAGTGGTTTTAAAGTTGATAATTATAGCTTTCTATAGGAGAAACCTTCTCCAGGTTTCCTTGGCTAGGAGAAGAGAAACTCTAATGTACATTTATTAGGGTATCTTATACATAAGTTGTGCCAGCGGAGGAGGAGTGAGGAAATCCTAGAGGTTGTAATTACACCTCCAAATATATTGCTCAGATAGCTTTAGAAAAAAATCAATTATGTATGAAGTTGGAGTGATCAGTGTGAAACCACTTTCTCTATTCTGTGGTCTGGGCAAACTTCACCTGCTACTGCAATTACCCATAGTATAGGTCAAAAGCCTGTGCTGCATAGCTTGTAAATGCTCCCATTCATTAACATTGTATTGCAATATGTACAAAGGAACTACATCTTCTCTAAGTTCTTTTCACATGTGACCATGGTATATATTTATACATGTAAACAAATTTTCACATTTTTTAACTGAATTTGTTACATGTACCCCTACCTCCAGTAACAAGTATATAAATGTAGATCATATATACTACCTACTAGAGGTGCCAGGATAAAAAAAATCAATACGCATCTGATTATGAGGACCAGTGGTATAAGAAAAGATTACGTTAAGAACCAGATACAGCCATTAAAACAGAAAGTTAGAATCCTTAGTGTGGTGCAAGCAGAGGAGGGATTGCAGTAACAGAAACAGGATAGAATTTGAGAAAAAAAGGGCTTATAATTGACCAGCTTATATATGATTATGCCTACGTACATGCATTGAATAAATATTTTGTCTATTACTTCTAAAAGATATTTATAAAGATGGATAATCTATTTAGCCTACATTTAAGTACAAAGAAGGTATAAAATAATGGCTAATTTAATCTATTCTCAGTATAAAATTAGACATGAAACTGCTTTATTCAAGAGATGCCTATGATCAAAAGTTTAGCATCCGGGAGTGAAAAACTGCTGAAACTAAAGTACAGTAGTTGCAAAAAAGCAAATTGGTTTCAACTCCCAGTGAAGAAGTTTAGGCTGGATACTAAGCTTCTAAAAGAACAGTCTCTTTAAAAAATAAAATAAAATAGGAAAAAAAAAGCGGTAAAAAAAAATCCTAACTAGCTTTTGCACTTCTGATAAGAAGAAAATGAGAGGTAATTTTCTCTACCAGCAGTGAACATGGCCCAAGACCTACACAGTTCTTTTCAGTCCTATATAATTGCCATATGTTTCTAGGTAAAATATAAGGTATTATATCTATACCTGTAGGTAGTAATTTTGTATATAAACACACATTTAATCTTGACATGGAACATTTTCTTTTCCTCGAAGAAATAGACCTATTAGGAAATAAGTAGAATTTTCTGCCTGTTCTATTCCAGCAATAGCAGAAAGATGTATTTGCCATGTTACAAAAATGCAGATAACTTTACCATTCTCATTTATACCCATTTTGTTTGGATTGAGAGGGTAAATAACAGAAAAAGGAGGACTTAATTTTAAAGGAACACTCAAGAGTAATAAAGCTTTATACTATATATATATATATTTGTATTTATATATTTTTTGTCTTAAAGATGACTATAGGCTGTGGGGAGTTCAAAAAAGGGAACCTAATAAGGTGAACCATACATACCATCCACCTACAGAGAAGTTTGGAAATTCTACTACATTCCAAGATGACTTTGTTCCTAGGGAACTGAATCCCAGGAAAAGTTTTAAACCTCTTTGTGTGCCCAAGCTTTCTGATGTACCTTTTGATGGTACTACTAGCCATCGCACTTCTTATATTACTCATCAATTGGAACCAAAATTTGTAAGATCAAAAGAAGAATACAGGCCAAGCAACAAACCCTTTGAAGATCTCACAACCCACCGGAATGATTTTAGGGGGTTACCCGGGCAACTTGCAAAAAGCTGCAGGCCTGAAAATACTAAAATTGAGTCAAATGCTCATTTTAATGGGCTCACTGAATTCCAGGATCGTTTTCAGCCATGGTCAGTCTCCTTGCCTGAGGTCCGCAAAACAAAAGAATACATTCCACCCTCAGGTAACATGGATTTCCACTCCACAAGCCATCTTGATTATGTTAAACATGAGATTTCTCCTGTTGTCCCCATAAGACCAGTTTCTAGTGGAAGAAGAATTGACGCCCCTTTCCAAGGGAATACTACCACAAAAGACGACTTTCAAGCTTGGGACAGCTGTCGGCAAGAAATTATTAAAAAACATGAGGAAATTCCAAAACCCACAGGAAAATTTGATGATTTAACTACATTCAAATCTCATTACATACCGCATCAGATAATTCCATCTCAGAGTTTCAAGCCTTTACACATTGTACTTCCTAATTCAGCTCGTTTTGAAGATGAAACTATGTATCGCACAGAATATACTCCAAAGAAACAAGAGATGTGCCCGGCAAATTACCCATCTCCTCCAGGATACATCTATGTAAACACAGATTCTCATGGTCACAAATTCTTCCGCCAGCTTACTCCAGAAATTTCCCAATCAAGTGGTAATCATGTTCCAAAGGAAATAGCTGTTGTGTCATAATATTCAGAAGTTTTATTTCAAGCAGCTTTTGCTACTAATTCATTTTTCCTTAGATAACACTGAGAGCAAATCAAATAATGCACATTTTGATTTTAAAAATATTAAAACTAATTGTTTAAAGAAAATCAAAACAATCAGTGAAGTTTATTACAAAACTAACAAAGATTAGCCAATTTTTGTAGGAATAATAAGCCCTCTGGATTTCCTGGACTTTCCAGTTTTGTTCCAGCTCAGATAGGCACACTGCAGATTTTTTTTTTCCCAAAATTTTCAGCAAATCAAATTATTTGTAGAATAACAAAAATATAACTTAAATACATTTTGATCATAGCACCTTTTTCATAGTAGAGCAAAAAGCTATGACTAACTCATCAGTAGAACCTTTCATCTCAGCAATACTTTGAATGATGTGATTTTTTTCTTGAGATTTTATTATCTAAATCCAGTATTATAAGATAGCATCCTATGAAACGTATTTCTAAAAATTTTATAGTTTTTTCTTTTTTTATTATTAATTTGAAAAGTGCCTGAAGTAACTTTGTTCTTTTTTCTTTACACATACTTGAAATCATGCAGACATAAAGCAGGTCATTAGACTTTGTTCCCTAATTTCCCTGATAGAGCATTTTTAGCCTGACTTCCAATGAAAACAAAGCTGATGCAAACACTAAGTATAGATGTCTCCTCATCAGCTCAATGTGAGCTTAATCAAATTCTACAAACAGATTGTACAGATAATTGGTTTTCAGATTTTCTGATGCAGATGGTGAAAAAGATAGAATGGAGCTCAAGAATTGATGCCAATTCACAGTAGCTTTCAGTCCTGCTATCTGATTTCTAAAGCTGAGCAACCTTACACCATTGCCAAAGTTCACTGCAAAGCTGAAGGATGAAACAGCAGAAAAACTAGAAAGGTATATGCAGAGATAACAGAAAAGGTTAGTGGAACTCAGTTAAAAGAAGTATCAAAGCAGTGATCACACACAAATCTCTACACAGACAGAATTCAGGCTACCTACTCTTCAAAAATTTGTTACAAACAAACAGAAAACAACTTGTTTATAGAAATTGTACATATAGGGACTATGCTTCCATATGAGGGGTTAAGTATAGTCTCCATGCATCGTTATGTTAATTTTTGTAAATCTAAATAAACTGTTGCATTATGTTCATGATTTAATTCAGTCTTTACAAATAGTCCAGCGATTAACAATATTATCATGTTTTATCTCTGCAGTGCAGTATTTCTTTTGCATTGCATATCTTGTACTAATTGCTATTGGAGAATCAGTTGGGTTCTGAAGAACTGTGTGCTGATACATCATAAAACTAAATCACCAATAAAAGACTGAGATCAGTAGTGGAATACTGGTGAAAGTGGGAAGCAATGCAATGCAATGCAATGGAAGGAAGTTGAACTGAGTGTCTTAGCTCTGTGTAAATCACTGCAAGACACAGCTCCTCCAGTCATTATGAGGACATCACAGTTTTTAGATGACATGTATCCTGGTGATATGACTTAATCAGCTGATGAAAAGAACAATTTGATTAACTTTCCTACCTCTAAAGATGATTATTTTTCCCAGTTATTAAAAACACTAAGTTTTAGAGCAACAAAAGAACAATAAAGAAAGTGTCATGCTAAGAGCAGGACAGGAAAAGTCCGATTCATTGTCATCCTTCCGCCTCATGGAGAAAACAACCTGTGGAATCCCTGCTTTTTGTGAAGCCTGAGTCAGTCTCTGTGGAGCCATCACTTATGAGAAAATTGTACCCACAGTTCTATTCACGCACTCCCTGTCCTACACACAGGCATGAGACACCTCACAAGAGGTTTACAAACACTCCTAATACTCCCTGTCTCCCTTTTCTACAAAGGCAGAAAGATTCAACATTGAGAAATGCGATCTAAACCCATGAAGTAACACGTGAGCACGTGTTATGCTGAAAATGGCTCCTCTGGATCCACCAGTGAGCCCAGATGCTTTCTGTAATTTTCACAGCTGTTTTCATAGTTCCCCAAGTCACTTTTTTCTTTCCCAGGCTTAAGTAAGTCAAGGAAAGTAATTTGCTGCCACCTACCAGCACTCTGCAATAAATTCTAATAGGAAGTGGAGGGCATATTCAGATACATTTAACTGATCCTCTGCAGATGTGTTTGAGGATTTTTGGTGAAGGGAAGAATAGGGTGGGGGTAGGAGTTTATTCCCTCACAGTTTGCTTTTGCTTGATGCTTTTCTCTAAATCTAGCAGGGAAAGAGAGCAGGCTTTACTACATTATATCTGGAAGGGCCACACCCTAAAGATTATGCTTTCAGGAAAACATCAAATGATATTTTAAAGCTTCAGACAATATTCAGTCTTTAAGGTCACTTTTGTATAAGAAGCATATTACTGAACTGCAGACAAAATGAAGAGCAGTTTGGAAAACTAATATGCCTCCAAGTAACAGCTCTTAAAAGGAAGCATTTTACGATGTCACTCTAAACCAAGACACAAAAATGGAAAGTTATTAATGGATTCAACTGCTATTCTAAAAGTGCTTTCTGTACACTACCAAAAAGAATAAAGACTATAAAGAAAATGAATTTGGCTTATTTGGATTTTGGCATAGAAAAATCTTTTTCACACTTTTTCAGTCAGCTTACCTCTTATGTTACCTCTTAACAGCAGTGTAGAAAACCAGAGAATCTCTCTAAGAAGCTGTCAGAAAGAAGACCTAGCCTTAGTTTTGAAATATGTGGGATGACAGAAATAAGAGGTTCATATGTAACACTTGGGAGAGAAGCACAGGTACCATGAAAATCACAGTAATAAACAATCTGTGTGTAATCATGCTGTTGAATAATCAGAGTAGAGTTTATTTCAGAAATATCAAAACTAAGTTTAAGAAAGCTAAATATTAAACATCTTCAGTTACTGGAGTAGCAATAAAATAAACTACCGAGGAATGTCATGCCAATTGCAAAACAAACATTTACAGCACAGCTTCTGTATAGCATGCATACTTAACCAAAGACAAGATTAAAGCAACAAAGGAATGCTATGTGTTAACATTCAAAAACTTTAAATATAAAGGAAAAACATGAATAAGAAATTTTGGTAATAAGAAAAAATATATGTCCCAAAATCTTTATTAAACACTGTACAAAATAAAATATTGCACTTTTAAATCAGACAATAAATATCTACAAAAGTATCTTACAAATGTTTTTCTTTTAATTTAAAAAAAAAAAACTGCTTAAACAATCAAGACCCATTGCTGAATAAGAAGGTAATGATTAGGAATATCCTCTCCTTGCAGTCAGCCTTGGACACAACAGTCCACTTCAAACACTTTCTATACAGTAGTGCTAATCTAATTTTCAGTGATACAAACCCTTTGAGCAGGAATACTGTTTCTAAAACTGTTCTTACAGCACACCCACTAATTACAACGCAATGAAGTTCAGTCACCTATCACAAACTCCAAGTGAAGATAAGGATTCAGGCCTCTAGCATGTGCAGTAGTTTGGAAACTACAAAACAAAACAAAACAAAACAACACCTATCTGCTACCTTTTATGGGGATCTCTGTACTTTAAGCCCTATGAGACAATCTGCAATACAGAAAGCACTTTGCCCAAGAGTGTCATAATCAGAATTAATCAAATTTCAAAAGATTTTGAAGAGTCAGTGGTCATGATGAAAAACTCATCTTGACTGAGAACTGTTAAAAATGGGCTTCTTGCACTTGTTTATCTTCATAATGAACACTTCTTCCTTGGATTTCTTCCCCATTAATGCAAAACCAAGTATTTATTCAAGGCAAAGTCTGACAGCACGTTTGTCCAGTTATCGGCTCTAGTTCCCCCTTTGAGTACGTGTGAGGGAACAGCGCTCACAAAGGCTTCATTCACAGTTCTGACAAGAAAGCCTTGTGTCTAATTTAAAATCAGTAGGAGAAGACCAATCATGCCAGAACTTTGATTGTACTTGAGTGACTGGAGCAGGAGAATAGAAACAATGGAAAATGACACCTCATTTATTCCAAACAGACCTGTGGCCGTTTTGAAAATTGCACCAGCATCTACAATGCCTTTTATTGTATACACATAAATACAAGTATAAAAAAAAAGTACTTCTGTGTATCCATCTGACAGCTAATCTCAATAAAACATATCCTGTGAGACTGACCCTTAAGCTCAAGCTGTTTATGAAAATGAAGTCATTGCCAAAAATTTTACAGCTACAAGCCACAGCCTCTATAAATTTAAGAATCAAATTTGATAAAACAATAAAAATGAGCATTGGGTCTTCAAATGATTTTGTGACTTTGGCTTTCTCCTAACTTAAGGACAGTAAGCATTATCTGGTGCTGCTTAGATAATGCTTTTTTTTTTCCCTCCAATAAAATTATAATGGGATGGCCTGTAAAATTTTACAGTTGATGTGCCATGGTATTATCTTCTAATCCAGACACGAAAATGTTTAAAACATAAGAAATTCCATTGCAAAAGAGTAGATAATAAAAGTTCCCAGAAAAAATACCCTGTCCAGCATATCAATCTACAATAGTGTTTTTTCCTTAGCCCCATGTATCCATTTAACTGTTATGACTAATGTCTTATTTACAAGTATATACTTTGAGCAGGCTAGTTTAATGAACCTCTCTTCTCATCTCTTCACTGCAGCATCATGAACCTTCCATAGAAGAGTTACACTTCTTGGCATGACTGACAACATCTTTGTCTGTGGATGTCTATCAAGCATAACTTTAGTTGCTTTACAAACGTACAGTAGTGAGTTGTATCCTTGCATTCGCCTTCTGAAAAATATATTTGAACATTAAAAGGCTTTATATAATGGACAAATGATACATAGTAGAATTAGTAATTATAACCATAAAAAATGAAGGATTGCTGGTAGCTTGGTTTTATTTTTCACTTCTGACAACAGTGGATTCAAATTAAACTAGGTCACAAACAAAAGGCATGAATTCACTGCATTCACCTATTGCATATTGCAGAAAACTACCCCACCTTTCAGTAATTAGCAGCTTGCTCAGAGACTCATAAATGAGTCACAACTGGCACAGTCATGCAGGGAAGTTTGCAAAAAACAATCTCCTAAAACTGCCACTAAAAAGTGCTCTTCAGGCTTTAATATCAAACTGGCCTACTCCTGGAGAAAAATACCCCCAGGATTATGAAGCGCTCCTTGGAGAGGATAGATTTACATCTGATGTACAATCAAATGCTTGCAAAGTCGTTAGTATACAACTGTGAGTCTCCTTCTAATATAACTGCTACAAACTATTCTCAGATATAAATAAATATTTACATACTGCCACAGGACGTGACATTGCAATGCTGCCAGGTCACTGGTCTCTTCCTCCATCCACAGTGCTGATCAGCCACAGGTTTGTTGCTCTTCCTGTGCACGCAGTACACTCGGCGTGCCTGAAAGCCATTCCCGCAGGCCACGCTGCAAGGCCTCCAAGGGCCTGTACGCCAGTAGACATCACACGTCTCTGAAGAACAATTTCTTCTGACAGCAGACCTGTGGGGAAAAACAAATGGCAATTTAATGATTATTTCTGTGCTAAACCCTTATTCATAGAATTATCAAATAGCTGAGGCTGGATGAGACCTCTGCAGATTGTCTAGTCTAAGACCCCTACTTAAAGCAGGGACAACTAGACCAGGTTGCCTAGAACCAGGTCCAGTCAGGCTTTGAGTGGGCAACCTGCTTGACAGTCTTCATAGTAAAACATTTTTTTTTATATGTTTGGGTTTTATTTCTTGTGTTTCAGTTTGTGCTTCTAATTTATAAAACTCAGTCCGCAGTAGACTATAATAAAAAGTGCCTTCAGAAGAGATCTAGCTCAGCAGTAAGAAAAAACTTATGGCAAATCACTATAGTTTTTCTTTGGATCTGGAAATCTCAATTCCATCATTCCAGTCCTAGCTTTGCTATTAGCATAGTAGAGGACACTGATCAACTCCTTGGGATCCTCCTTGGGATTCTGAATTCATACAGGATATAAAAGCAATGACAGTCACTACCTGCTTTCCCTGAGTTTGATTCCTAAGAAGAACTTGTATATTTATACTGACTGGACAATATGGTATCTTTACTTTGATCACCTAAAGAATCTAACTTGGCTTGATTATCTTTGTACTGCTTTAAACTGAATACCTCTTTCTTTCATCACAAGAAGAGTTTGGCACCACAGATCCATTACGAAGTTGACATATGAAGTGACCATGGTGCAAGCCTATGGTGCGGCCTATGCAGCGACCAGAACACTGAAAAAGTGGGAAAAGGGGTGAGGGGAAAGAAAGAGACAAATGTTAATATCAACAGAACCTCCCTTCCGGACAGTTAGTTACATAAACCACTCATCACCTTTGATTTTTACCTCTCCCCTCTTCAACCCCCATGGCACCTCAGTTCAGATAAGGCCTAATCTTTCCAATTCTCTATGTTGACTTCTCACAGCTATTCATAAAGCTCAGCCTCTTGGCTACACCCTAATCATTTCACATCTCTTGCTATAAGATTCTTTCGCTACCTCTGACAAACACAAACTTGCCTTGCTAACAGCCATATCTGGAATGCTGCTCTTAAAATTCTCTTAATTCAGCACTTTGCTCGTTAAACAGTAAATACTCTGTAATTACAAAAAAAAAAAAAAAAAAAAAGTCCTCTCAGACTGAACAGAAATTTATTAGGGAAATGAAGATGTGGAACATAAGAAAGCAAAGCTGTGTGTATCATGGCAGCTGCTTTTTGCATTTATATGTTTTTCTCTGGTGACTTCACAAGCGCAGCCATGCACTTGTTTCTTGACTGATTCTTGATTCTTACTAGGCTGTAGTAATAGTAGTACACTAGCATAAAAGAATGGAATTAGAAATTGATTAGCTTATAAAATACACCGAATTAGATCAGATATGACAAAATTTTAAAAAATCAGTATTTGTAATTTGCAGTTTTGAAGGGTTATTATAAAATAGTGCCACCTAGCTCTTCCTACCTGTGTGAGTACCCACGTGTTCAGACAATGGCAGGATGATACCGATATTTTTTTTACAATACAAAACCAATACAAAAGTAGAAGAGGGCTCCAGATGAACTCTGCAACTTACCTGCCCTTTTGTTTGTCCCGAGCGCTCTGCACATGAGTAGACCGTACAGGGCTTCCTTCCCAGAGGGCGATCCCTGTGGATACAGGCACCGGGCCTGAGCACCAGCTCGCTGCCGTTGGCTTTCCTTTGCTGGCAACTTATTTGTCGAAAGTGAAATCCACTGCCACAGGATGCAGAACACCCGGACCATGGGCTAGTGACCCACCTACAGCATGTGGGAAAAAAGAACAGTGCAAATATGAAGGCAGTGCACGCTTGCTGGTAGTGTGCAGCTGTCGGCAAATAAAAATTTAAGCAGCCTTAATCTGGGTTATTTATTGTAAGTTTTAGGTGAATGTCCAAAGTCAAGAATTTGATATGAGAAAGGGAGAAAGAGCTTTTCAGTTGTTAAGCAGGATCACATGAATTTGGTTAACTGAAACCTTCTAAGATACAGTGTAACTCAATATATGCTGACAATTTACTCAAAAGGTTATACTAGGTAAACCCTATTGTTTCTGCAGGATTTAACAGCAGTTCCATAACTTATGAAATAAATAGTACTGATTTGCTTGCTATTAAGGTAATGTGTCATAACACACCCAAATTTATTACATCAAAAGAAGTGCTAGATAATGGATCAAAAAGAACATTTATTTACTGATTACATTTTGCAAACATTTAGCCTGTTTTGGAAGCTGGGAACAATTCACTGAAAGCAGTAGGTGGTAATACAGTTTATTCTACTTAATCTCCTCATAAATTATCTAGAAATAAGGAGTGGGACTTGATTTTGCAGCACAACTGTGTTAACAGGACAAATATTCTACTCTCACAGCAATTATTTAGTTTTCTTATGGTCAAACAGTTTATATCCACTCAAGACAGATTAATCTTTTACAATATGGACTCTTGTTTTTCTCCCTTTTAGAGCTCAAGTACTTTGCAAATATTTGGTGCAACACATGCACAGCAAATCAACAAGGTCCAGATTTAGCAAGCACTTGAGACAGAAGTTAAGCACATGCTTAAATCCTTATATTTGCTGGAGAGAAGTGGATTAAACATATGCATGACACCTTTGAATAACAGGGGCCCATGACTCTGACTTGCCATCTAAAAGGTATACAATTCTATGGATGTTTTCTAAAGGGTGGCCTTGGAATTAGTGGATAATGCAGAGGTCAGTACACGGGGAAATGGAATGGGAAGTCTAAGCATTTTGCACTTCTCTCCCAGCTCAGCAACCACAGGGAAGAGGGGAGAGGTTGGAGGCACTGGAAGCCAGAAACAGGGCTATTTCCCAGGCTTCTGGGAAGCCTGGAATACTTTTAAAAAGCCTTATATTAGGTATAATTCTAGGCGCAGTTGGCTATGTTAATATACCCAGAATCCCCTTCCACTCTTTAATTCTATGTAAAGCCAAATTAAAAACAAAATAAAGCATTTTAGTAAGAGAAAATTTAGGTCCCATTCTGTTCATCTGTACAAAATGACTGCTTGATTTTTATGGTGATTACTCTGTCAAGTTATGCACTAGAGTCCATTAAAGACATGGCCTTTACTTAGGGGGCCACTGCCCCTCAGCATCCTCGTAACTCTCTCGTCTACTCCAAATAGCCAGACTTTAGAGGGAAGCCTGCAACTTCTGTATTTCATACAACTTGCTCTATTTTAGTATTTTTCCACTGGCAAGAAGTTCACTTGTTAGGGGCTGGCTGTAGTTCAGACTCACAATTTAGAGTGATCTGTTTTTTTGGCTGCTAATAATGAAATATAAACAAATTCCTCCTGATATTTATCTGTTGCTATGTTTTCTGCATTTAGAACACAGAGTTTAGAACATATTGGCAAGTGCACTCCCTCAGTGTCAGTTAAGGTCTTAACACTTCTCTCCAAAGATTTTCCAGTGAGGGACAACTCCAAAATGTGTGCACGACTTCTTGTCCCTTGTGGATTTTCCACCGCTGACAGTGATGGCCAATCTTTGACAGCAGTGCAGAGCGCTTGTTTTGAGGATGGCTCTGGGATTTCCTGCTAAAGACCTAGAGCAGCGCCTGGCTGAGCTGGAATGCTCAGTGCAGTCCTTTGGGCTTTTCGGAAGCAGAGGTTGTCGTTACATCTGCCTGTGATATAAAGATTTTCTACCCAAAGATCATAAGGTAGGTGCCCAGCTGATTCATCAAGCAGACTGCCTGAGAAGCACATGCAAGGACTGTGACACTGTGGCAAGAGGCAGAGGGCACAACTGAGGTGCTCCACAGCACAGACCCAGTGCCCAGCTCTTCTGCTAGCATGGAAGGAGGCAAGAAGGAGCCAGGGTCCCCAGACTCTGCTCGCGAGCATCCTGGCTACTCTGTACACAGCCAGCTTTGCTGAAGGTGCTTGCAAAGATCCCACAGTGCTGTCAGACCCCAGGGTTAGCAGAGGGACCTCCAGCTTCATTCTGAAGGTGTTAGCGGGAGCGGCAAGACCAGCTGCAGCAGCAGAGACCTCTGCACAGTGTCTTCTGATGAATCTAGCCTTCTCCTGCCTGTTTATGATCCTTCTTCACAGCTCTCATGTTTTAGGGGTTCATGACAAAATAACTCCCAAATTTCAGGCTCAGTAACACCCAGAAACCAACGCACTCAGGTGTTGGTTAGCTTATTTTACAGAGCAATGTTAGTACACAGAGTAATTGAGTAGAAAGGAGCTTACCTGGCAGGGCAGTCACGTGTGTTGCATGACTGGTAAATAACCACTGGCTTTTGCTGATCTTTGCATAGTGACTCATTTACTTTCCGTTTCTCTGAGTTCGTGCACTGGAGCCTTCTGGAGCGGGTTCCCGCATTCCCACAGCTAGCTGAGCAGGGACTCCACTCCCCATGTTCCCATTTATAATCTAATCACAGGAAAAGAAATGCAATTGAGAACCAGTGAGGGAGGGCAACATCACACATTGCACCTGGGTCACATTTTGATTGCTCTGGCCACAGAGCCTGCAAGCTACATAGACACCACACTCAGTGTAGAAAAGCAAAGATCTCAGCACTGTGGAAAGGAACCATAAGCCAGAGCAGAATTTAGTCCTGCTCAGCTTCCCTCAGCTTCTGCTCTTACATATGAGCATGAAATTGTCTAGCAGGCAAATGGGATCAGCATATGTGCACATGAAGGGCAAAACTTAGCTTAGAGTAGGAACTGATGAACTTTTAAAACTTTCATAACATTTTTATACAATGAGCATTAAAAAGAGGAAACTGTAAATCAGGGTCTGTAAGTTTCCTGCTATTCTACAGTGAGTTTACTCTGAAGAAAACTCATCTTACTCCAGACACTTCACATAATTTCATGATTTAAGAGAATCCTGTGCTAAACTATAGAAAAGCTATTTAATGCATAAATAACTTGCCACTGAGGCATCTGGCAAGATGAAAAAGGAATTTGTTTTAAAGAGCATTTTATATTAAAGACCAATCACCTCCAACAATTACTACCTTTATATTCAGTCACAATTCCACACTTTCCCATCCCCCCCACTTTTTTTCTGACACTTGGTAAAAGATGAAGTACTAGGCAATGTTGACAGATTTTTATGTGATCACAGAAGGAGTCAGATTTTTCTGTAATAACCAAGAATAATTGATAGCTACCAGCTGTGTCCACAGGCTCGCTCTTCCAGCACATAATGAATTCTTTAACTTATTGTTTTTCAATGTTTCCTTATTACTTCTGGTTTTCTTAAAATAATACAAGAGGGCCTTTTTCAAAGTAGAAACAGTTAAATTTACTGAGTGCAACTATGATGGAGAGACTGGATTGTTTGTTTAACTAGGATGACACTGCTGAGAAGTGCCCTCAAAATGCCTACTGTGCAGAAACGATCAGAAGAGATTTTGCAGTCTTAGAAACGCATGGGCATTTCAGTGATGAAACATTTACAGAAGCAACAACCAGAGCTGAAGCTCATGACTGGAAAATGGAATTCGACCAAAGTACTGTGAGGCTCCCGGGAGAGCGAGCTGCTAGACCAGGAAGAGGCAGCCCAGCTCAAGACCACAGGTGGACAGCTCAGTGCTCGGCATCATTTTGATAATGCAAAATGTACAAAAGTAATTTTATAAAGAAAAAATATTTTGTAACCACTACACTAAGCGCATAACTATAGGAAACAGACCAAGTCACTCATACCAGTAGTTCAATGGTAGTCATTGAGAATACATAAATATACTTATGCACTCATATACAGTGGAGAGACCTGCAAGATCTGATCTTACAGCTTCTTGGAGGTTTTCATACATAAACAGGAAGCCAAATTACATTGGTAGGGTGATAGATAAAATCATGAATAACTTCAACAGATAAATCTCATGTGCATTCCCTAGGTATTGACTGGATAGTAAATATTTTTAACACCAAATGGAGTTCAGTGCTTTGCAACCAGATTCTCAGAAGGAATTAAGTTCCTAATTCTCTTAGACATTCTTGAAAAGACTTTATAATCAATAGATTATAATGTAAATAAAGTTCTACGGCACCTTAAATATTTGCAAACTACATAGAGCATTTGGAAACGCAGATGGGGCATATTACATTGCTGGGCCATATGTAAGATGCTTCTTAAAAACACCTACAGTATTGTTTATCCACAGTTCTACACTTCATAACCCAACAATGGCAATGGAGTTTTGTGCAAGTGCATTATATTAAAGGCTGAGGACTTTACAAAATGTTATGGAGAAGTTAAAACTGACATTGATAATGATTAGGTATGATCACTTCCATATCGCTGAATGTCATTTAAATGAGAAAACATTTTTTATATATATAATATACTTCCATATACATCCTCAAAGTCTTTTTTTTTTTTAATCTTTTTTGGTGGCTTATCATGATAACAATATGCATGATTTGCTCAAGCTTAGAAAACTGACCTGGACTGAGCAACTGCTTAAGGAGCAAGGCACTAAATACTTCCCATGTACAAAAATAGGCCAGGGTTCAGGAAAACCTTTACACAGTGAAAGAAAATAATATTTAAAAATTTAAGAATTTGTCATATAATTTTCAACAAACCTTCCTTCTTGACATTTACCCAAACTGACATTGGTTTTGCACTAGCTGAAGTCCAACATCGGTACTGTCCAGCGAATTGACCAGACTTGGTGTTCACCTCCAGGATCCGACCCCCGACCAGGGTTCGGGATTCCAAGGCCTCCACTGCCTCCACTGGGAAGTCTCCAAAGAGCCAGTGAACTCTGCTTCTCTGGCTGGGAAGCACTGGGCAGCCTAAAAACCAACAACATTTTAGCAGGTTTTTCTCAGCAAAGCAGCTACGTTGAAATGTTTACAAATGGAAACGTATGAACTTCATAAGTTTTGTAAAGGCCTCACCAGCCTAAATAACAAAGAACACGTGTAAATTCACTGAAGTTATGGTACAAACTGATCGCTACTGAGTCTTGAGGGTTATCAGCTGCATAAGACATTTGTATTTACCATAGTTCTTTATATTTTCCCTTTTAATAGGTGATTATAAACATACAGATATTTTTATATATGGTTATACATGAAGAAGGCTGAAGGAGGTGAAGGGGAAAGGAAAAGTTATATAAATGGTCAAGATTTCACACTTGACTGGAATAGGCAGCAAATAAGCCTGTGAGGGGAGAATTCTGGTGTGCTTTGAAACAGGTCATAAACACTAAATGCAATTGCTACACATCACAGGCACAAAAAGGGATGGGAACTGAAGTATTCATTTAGACAGGAAAAAAACAAAACAACAGTTCAAGAAAACAACTGGATCCCTTCTCACCATTTTCAATAGGGCTTGAAGATACTACACAACTTCAGTCTCACAGTGAGTCATTGATATGATATCTGCATCGTCACCATTTTAGAACTTTTTTTGTAAAGCTGGATCAAAAAATTCACATCTTATGTCTAACTCTGTGGCTCCTTCTGCTAACAGAAAGCTGAAATAATCTTAGGACATCCAGACAGTCAACAAACTGGACCCTTAGATAACACACACACTTTCCCCATTGCGTCTTTTCCCTTTCAATGACATTAATAACATCCACGGTTAAACCACCAAAGCAAAAAACCCACCTATTCTCAGCGGATCTCCAGGTACCACACTGACATTTGTACCGATTGCAGATGCCATTAGGACACGCTTTCTTCTGCTTCCCTTTGACGACAGTGTGTTATTCTCTGTAAATGTTTGCTCTGGAAAATAATGTATAAAATCTCTTCTTACTGAAAGTTAAACCAAGGTGCCAAAATTAATTAGTAATAAAACACTGAATGCTAGTCATCAAGCAGAAGTATAACAGTGCTTGGGAATTCTTTACCATTGTCATTTATGCCATTAAACTAACAAATATACTTCAGGTGTGAAAGAGAGGAAACAAATTATTTATAATAATACAAAATTAAAAACTTTTAAATCTGTAGAATTTATCAAATGTATTATTTTTTCTTAAAATGAGCCTGTAACACTTAACTTCAAAAACAAGAATGTTGGTTATTATTTATCTGTCATTCACATACAGAAATTAAAAACAAAAACAAACAGAAAAACTTCCCTCAGTACAATCAGGTCCATTCTTCAGATACCATTAAATGGAAATATGACAAATTGCCATAATAAAATAGAGAAAATCTCTTAAAAATATGCTGCGCATAGTAAAGATTGCACTATATGCCAGAATAACTACCAAAAATGTGTATAATCTGCCAGTAACACACAGTTCATGAGCTCTTGACACTTTGTCAACATTTATATTTTAATGAATGTGCACAATGTCCATGATTCACCTTTCTTCTGTGCTTTAAGTCTTATGTCTTGTTCTAACTTCTGTGGATCATTTTATACAGGGTCCTTTGGATTAATCTACATTTTTCCCTAACGTTCAGTGTCTGCACAAGGGTCCTGACAAGGGTCCTGAGGAAATGGTGGGACAAAAACTCTCCCCAGGAGCCCCCGGAGGCCAGGCCCACGCTGAGGGTCACTTGTCCCACCAGTCGGTGCGAGTGGGAGAGGCTGCCTGTGTTTGCAGCCGTCCCGGACTCCCGGACAGGGCAGGGCAGTCCTGGCTGCAGCAGAGTGCAGAAAAAAAAAAAAAAAAAGCAGAATTTGGCCCTCTACTGGCCACTCTAGATTAGTTAAATATGCTATTTTAAAATAAATATAGATTTTTATTTTAGTGTCATGTGGTCAGAATTAGAACTAAGTTCAGACCTCTGTGAGCAACCATCCGGTCACACCATTATATTATTCCTCTCCAGAAAAATGAAAGTGAGCAAGCTGCTGCCATTTACACTCATCCTTACAGAGAGGTTCCTATTATGTCTCTGGTGCATCTTTCCAAGCCAAAAGATCCAAGCTTCCACAACCTGCCCTAAATACGCGCTTAAGCAAGCCGGCTTTGTAGAACTGGCCACGTATAATGCGGCTGCGCCTAGCACAAAACAATGGTGATCTCTAGAGCTGAGTGATCCATTTATTGAAGCTATCTGCAAGGCACAATTGTATTATACAGTATTATGTTATTAGTCTACAATAGAGTCATTTAATGAGTTTTTATTTAAGTTTTCTATTTTTAGCAGTTCCTACTCAGACCTTTTTTTTGTTTGTTTTCCATGTCTCTGTTTTATTGGCCTCTATATTTTTTTAAAAAAATCTGCTTATATTCCACTGCATTTCCGCATGTGTTTCTAAATAACTCAAGCCTGCCCCATTTTCCGTAAATGAAAGCTCTGGGCACAACGTAATATGACACTAGATTTGGTCTTCTAATTTGTCTCATTATCTAAGGGCTGATGTTTGTTGCTTAGAAGCAAGAAAATGGAGTAAAATTTGAAGAAGTCACAAATTGAAACTTTGAACACATAGATCTACTACTGCAGGAAATATAAAATACAGAACAGATCCCAAGGATAGGGATGCAATAAAAATTTCCAATTTCCCGGCATAAAGTATCTCATCAACAAGTTCCTTGGTAAATTTTTGTATTTACAGTGTCTCACTGCTGTCACCAGTCAGGAACTGCCCCGTGACGCCTACCAGGTAAGTGCAGAACAGACGCAGCCTCTGCTTTCCCAAGCGCATTAGCTGCTGTGCAGGTGTAAGTTCCTGCATCTTCATGCGAAACATTCCTCAGAAATAAAGAGGTCCCATTCAAAAGCAAGAAAGAAGGGATGTGCTGGAGATCTTTCTTCTTAGACCATGTTACATTTGGCTGAGGAACACCTTTAGGATGAAAACAAAATACTTATTGAGATAAATCATAGATGTTTTATTGCTAACTACAACATAATAATATAACACAATAATATTCAAGAACTGTAAGTTTCTTTGTCATTTCACCAACACTGTAAATTAACAGCACTGCAACTGAGTACTTCTACTGACAACAAAACTTCTCAGTTATCAACTCTATTACAGTTCAGCATCCCATGGAGATGGGAGGTTAAGCACTGTAAGGCAAGCCCACAGGACAGCTTTCAAAACTGCTGCCGCTCATTCAAAGTAACGCAACGTGTTCGTGTGTGTCTATGGAAAATGAGAGATTCAGCCCCAGTCTGCACAAGCGCTGTGGAAATCTGCAAACCATCTCTTCATTGAGCCTGCAGCCCAGATTACACAGAGTGAATAAATATTACATTTCTAGTTAAAACAAAGTAGAGAAAGAAATTGAGGCACATGTTTCTCTCAAAGTAAAAGGATGTATTTATCAACGAAATTAGAAAATATATGGGCCAATTTCTGCCAAAAACGACCCCTGAAGACTTCTCCAGATAGCAGATGCCATAAAGACAAATCGTAGCAACATTCTGTAGGAAGCAGAAAGAGCTATTAGCAAGTAAAGCAGGGGATCAGTTATTTAACATTCATCTTTCATATTATTTCATGTTATCATCTCTTCTACTGTAAAGCTGGAACTCTCAGAAATTCAGTATTTCTAGACAACTTGTCACTCTAATTTTTAATCTACTAATGACTTTGAATTTTTAGTTTTAATTAGATGGCTTCTGAAGTTGCTTGGTATTAGCTCAGTGCAATGACTTTGACTGTTGCTTCCCTCCCCTCAGGTAGCTGCCTGCAGGATACTTTGCAAGCTGCACGTGGGACACTATTGCTTGCGCTCTGGTTGATGGGCTGCCACAGAGGGGTTCTTCCACAGCCCCCAAATCCTAAATAAATCACTGGGTAACCACAGAGGCAAACACAGGCCTAGAACAGGGAACAACTCAGAGCAATTCAAATGCCTTGTCCCTGCATTGTGTTTTCTTGTCTAAACACAGCAGCGCACGGAAGACCAGCAGAGAGGATCCATGACAGGACCTCACCTGAGTTGGGACCCTTGGAAAATTCTGCCATATCAATTGCTAACTCGGTCTCCTTTCCTCACAGATCATCGTGGGGTATTGCTTTACAGATGATGTCTTCATGATGTGGAATAGCCTTCAGGAACAACTTTAACTTTTCAATCACTGGCTTAGCACATTCAATGCACACCTCAAGTTTTTCCTTTACTGTAATAGGAACCAGATATATTTTTTGGATCCTACTATTTCACTGAAGGAAAAAGCTCCCCACTCCATTTTGACTAGAAAGACAGGGGAGAGAAACACTTTCCTGCATGATCACAGATTAAATCCTGGACTATTTAGCAACAGTCTAGTGCTTTTACACTCACAAGGTTACCTTTTTTTTGAAATAAAACTGCAAAAAACAAGGGACAGATCCACAGACCTCACGAGGATCCAAAAACCAGGCTGCCCCTCAGGTTTCTAGAAAAAGTTTTTTTAACATTTTGAAAAATCCTACGGAATTAGGAAGAGGTCCTGTTTTAAGGGTCTTTTTTTCATTATGTCCCAGCTTGCTGGCCACAGTACGTCATTCTCAGGCATGTTTTGCCTTTACAATGTATTTTCCATGGCCATGCAGGGATGGCCGCACACCTACTGCACAGATGAGCAGGGGGCATGTTGTGAGGATGCTCAGCTGGTTTAATCCAGGGCTTGGGTCTGCAGCCAGTCTACCCTCTGTGGCAACAAAATCCTGCAGGCCACTGGTGCCAAAATAGGCCAGAAGCAGAACAGTTTAGATAGGACTGAGGTCCAAAGATTCAAAACTCACTTTCTCTAAAACACAAAAACATGAAAATGTTTGGAAAGATTCAAATTTAAGCTTTTGTCCTGCGCCTCGATAAAACTTCAGTCCAACCTGCTCGCTTGATTCAGCATTACAGAGTCCTCGCCCTGCTCTCGGCACAGCATTCGGAAAGGCATCTCATTCCTGGGATTTAAGTAAAATATTTTTGCCTTCCAAACTTGGTCTGTATCCGAGAGTTTATCCCTGAAAAGTCGCTGTGTCTCTACTTCTCCTGTCTGTCATTTCAGAGACATATACGGCCTTTTCAAAGCCTGCACTGGAGCTCAGCTTGCAGAATAGCTTTGACTGTCATTTTAAGTTCAGAACTAGGGTATCTGTCACACACACCCTTAAGTCAAATTAAATTGCTAGCAAGTAATTCCTCTTTCTCCCCCAAGAACCTCCATACAATTTTCCTTTGAGGGTGGAAATCATGCAGTACCACACGCACTAGAAAGTGAATCAGGCCATTTCTCAAGTGAATAAAGTGAATAAACGAGAGGTCTAAGGAGCAGAAGCGCGGACAGAGCCATGTATGGCCGTGAGCAGCCAGCCCAACTGAAATGCCCAATGAATCCATCCAGGTGCTGCCACTTTAGGGTGTTGTCACTTGCAAAAATGGAAAAGAAATCTATTTAAAACGTATCAGTTTATATATATATGTATTACAGAGATATAGATATATGGATACATATAAAAGACATAACGGCATGCTAGAAAAAGGGGGCCTCTAACTGAGCTGAAGAGCACAAAGGGGTTACAAAGCCTCGAGGCACAGTACAATCCTGGGCCAGAAACAAGTTTTTATTGTGATGTACTCCCACATCTGCTGATAGACACCCAGTAAATGGATTAAACAAGCAAAGCAGACAGGAGAAGAATGTAAAGCTCCTTTACATGCTTGGGTGAAGCAGCAGGTACGGTGCGAGTTCTCTGGGACAGCTTCAGCTTATCTGCATGTTTACGGGGCCAGTCAAGGATCCTTTCCTGCCATAACTCTCATGAACGACACTGACTTCCTGCACTTACTGTCATTTCTGGAATTCCTATCAGGAAAAACTCTTACTGTTGGAAGATACTCAAGCAAAACTATTTTTGAAAGTGCATTTACCTTTTTAATGGTCTCTGTGCTTAACAGAGCTTCGCTTAAAACCCCTTCTCATAACGTAGCTCACAGTACAACTCCAACCTGCAGTTACCATTACTTACACGTTCTGTTGCATAAGCTCCCAGCATGCAGCTTTTCAGTACTTTCCCTTTAGAAAGCAGACCCCACGTTTACTACTCTGAGATAGGATTTTGCTTCCCCGGTGGCACGCAGGGCTGCACACTCTGTTAAATATCCCCCATCAGCTCTTGTGCCAAAGAGGGCACAGATTCCTCTTGTGGCAAGACTCTTGCTAATACTGTGAATATCACTGATTTAGCTACACACACACACACACACACACACAAAGCAGGATACTTCAAAGTCTGCCATCAAAATGGAAAAAAAACAAAAAAACAAACAAAAAAAAAACCCCAAACCCCCCCAAAAAACAGCCTTTTCTAAGCAAACCAGTTAAGGCCTAAAAACTGTGCTTTATCTTGTAGCACATGTGTCATTAAAGCTTTAATAGTTTTGTAAGTATTAAGGTTTCTTTTCTGAATAGAAACTAAGCTAAGCAAGAAGAGACCAAACCATGATATGACTTTTTCCTTATATTATTATACTTAAGTTTAGGAGCACAAGCAGGACTTGACAGGTAATTCACCCATCCGTACGCAGGGCTGAATTTTACTGCAAACGCTTGGATCTCCTTCACATAATGAGTGAGACTTCCCCTTCAAGATCCCTTTCCCCTTCAGGATTGTGTAGTACTTAACCAGTCGACTGGTTAAATAAGAAATGTGTGTTCAGGATTATTAGAAAGCTGCTTAACAGCTAATTCCATTGATTTTTAAAATAATTCCCTCTCATTGCTTTCTTTTTATGCCCTCTGTTCTTCTGACTCAAAGACATTTCTACTGTTGTCACTGTCCTTTCTGGAACATTTTTAAAATGCAATTCTATTGTTCAGTTTTAACACATCTACGAAAGCTTCTTCTGCAAAACGACTATCTGTTGAAACGAGTCAAAAAACATCAAGTAACTTTCAAATCAGTTTCTAGACCTTCTCTTCAGGGGGAAAAAAAAAGTGCATATTCCCATTTGCAATCCTGGAAGACATTCCCTATCTACATCCAATAAATATTACTTTCGAGTAGAAGAGGTCCTGGTTTGATCCCCAGCCAGGACAAAGAGGAGAGGTAGGAGATGGCTCCAAGCCCCCTTTGTTTGCTTCGTATCCCACCTCCATTTTGGGAGCAGCTGAGGATGGACCCTGAGGTATCTCCTCACTGACTGCCAATGGTTCAGAAACCCTGAATGCAGTTTGGATCCCAGGGATTCAAATGGGAGATTGGTCAGTGATTTCAGCAAGGAGCAGAATGAAACAGTCACATCCTGTGGCTCCAAGTCAGGAAAGCACTTAAGCACATGATTAAATCCATCCCTATTAGAAAATATGATTAAATACGTGCTTAAAATTAAACATGGCTATAGTTGTGCTTCATGAACAAAGATGCAATGCTGAACTGGGGCCTTATTAGCCTTAAAAGAAAAACCTTAGAATCACAATTTTGATCTTGCAATGTATCTAAATGCTCTGATGTTAAAAAGTCCTACTATAGACCTATAGAGCTAAGTAGCCATAAAACTTTAAAATTAGTTTAATCTATTTTTCTGACCTCAAACACAGGTTATTTTCCACTAGCACTGGAGCAACTCTAAAATACTCAATGTTCCATGAAAAAAAGTCATTTTTCCACCATGAGTGGCTCTGGGACAGCAACTGTTATGGAAAAAAGCTCCGGCTCCGGATGGGACTGTGAAACACATGTTTAAAAAAAGAAAAAAAGAATCTGCACTGTAGGGTGCCCTTAAAATATTCAGTGTTCAAAAACAAATTTCCTCCAACCTTGAAAGCCCTATGAAATATTACACACTATAAAAATCTTGGCCTACTAGCTAGTCGCTCTAAAACATTGGATATGTCTTCAGAAAATTTTTCCCCCAGCTTTGTAGAATCTCATAAAGTATTCTGTATTTCCCATTCAAGAGCAAAGCAGAACTGTGCTGGCAGAAATCACATTTTGCTGTAGTTTTCTAAAAGTTTACCTAGCTTTAGAGGCCAGCTTTGCATGTCATTTTTCAGAGGAAATGACTCTGGGTCAGCAGTGTACACAACGAGCGTCCTCTCAATATTACTTCTTCTACACTCATGGCTACGGTGGAATTACCATAACTCGCAACATAGTTTCTTCAACCCATTCCTACATTTCTTTAACGTTTTCCTATTTTCTCTAGCAGAAATTACAATATTCCTCTACATTTATCTGAATTATGCTGGAGCAAATCAACTCCTGACTGTGCTGCTGGGGAAATGACCAGCACAGAGCTTGCCAGCTCCCGGGGAGCAACAGACCCGGACTGAGCCAGAGGGAGACGCTTTGGCACCCGGTGAGATGTTCCACCCCGCCGATCTTCCTCACTTTCCCACAGTCTCTCAAGGCTGTTCCCTCTGCCTATTCCTACCATCCAGGCAACAGCCTCTCTTCCTAAGAGGTAGGAGCAGCTGGCAGGATTCAGGTATTTACGGACATCTGGTGACGTCTTCAGCGGGGTCGCTGAAGCAGGAGCCCTTCCCATCTCACCCTTGCTACAGCTCTCCCAGGTCTCCAGTTCTCTGTCAGCTCAAAGCAAGGCAGACGTTTAGGACTAAGATTTTTTTTTCCTTAAAAAAAATAAAAGACTTCAAAATCAGCCAACATCTATATAAGAGGGCAGAATGGAGTAAGAACTCAAAACTACCTGGACTGGAATAACCTCTCTAGAGGTCCCCCAACGAGGACGTGGTTGGTGCAAGTTAGGGCAATCCTAGAGCTCACGGATGTCACTGGAGACAGCTCTGCCTGGCCCGTTAGGAAAGGACCTCACAGCATCCAAACTGGATACTATACTTCATTCAGAGAGAGCAGCCATGGCTGCATCACTGGGACCCAGACATCTATGGTCTTGGAGGAGATATATAATCAAGGACTTGAAACAAACATATATTCCAGCACTTGAAAATATAATTTTATCAAGAATTAACGAAGTACGCAGGAATTGCCATTCTCAATCAGACCTCAAGTCTATCTAATGCAGCACTGAACATCCAGTGGGCAGCTGGTTGTAGAGGGAAAGCACGTTAAAATCCCAGTATTTAGGAGCTGACTCCCCCTCAGTACATCTTCCTGACTGTCTAAACCACAAGCGGCACTTGCACCATCACACTTGTTATTTTTTCTCAGGCTTCTCTTCTAGCTTTTGTGGCATTCTTATATCCATTTGAGATGAGGTGACCAGATCTGCAAACAGGAAGCCCCATCGCTTTAAACAGGAGCCAAATTACACTTGTCAACTCGTCTTCTGGTAGCCCCGACTTGCCTTTACGGCCACCACGCAGGAGGAAGCAAGATGCAAACGGAAGCACAGGTAAGGGGAACAGCTCTAAGACTTGCTTCAAAGCTTACACCTCATCCTAACTAAAAGCCCAATAGACATGCACTGTAATAAAAAGAGGCTTAATAACAAAAGATTTTATACTATTATATATAAAGATTTTATATTATTATTTTATAGTGCAATATTATTATATTATTTTATAGTGCAAGTATACATAATCCTGTTCTCATGAAATAAAGCAGTACTTAACCCTATACATCTTTGAAATCCATTATTACATACTTTAAAATTATTTGTATAATGTACCTAATTGCTCTTCTTCACTGACTTTACTTCTGAGGGGTTAAACACAGAAGTCAAAGGACAGCATCAAAGTCGCATTTAGATTACTCTGGGTAAACGAAGGACCACATGGAAAAATCAAGCTGCTGCTTTGTCCAGACATACTTCGAGTCCCACAGTGCCGGCAAGGAGCAGGCTCATCTTTGGGAAATGTGTGCAGAAAGATGACCCCAGTTCACCAGGCTTGGCCAGCCGTAACCAAATCTGTATCAATGTTATTCTTAGAGAGCCAAAGCACGTTCACTAGTATGGGCAACTTGGATGAAGCTTTTCCTCTTAAAAGTCTGTCATCACCCCAAACCCAGAGATGCAATATCACGTGTGTATAACACCATCTCAACCTGGGATGTTTCTTTTCTCCTCTCTCACCAGCAGGCGGCATCCAATGCACACTTTACATATTTTTTCTTTTTTTCCTATTTTGAGTCAACTATGAACTCTCAAGGCTTCACAATAAATGGAGTCTGACAGTTTTAGTTTATTTTAGTAATAATCACAAAAAGATCTTTTCTGCAAATACAATAAATGTTATCCAAGAGCAATTTGGAGCAATCAGTATTGATATTTATACCATGTGTGTTGATTGAAACGCTCTTGGCTGTAAGAACGGAATATGAATCTGTCGAGAATGTTATGAATACTTTCTATCATACACTCGTAGGGGACTTACAAAAGTGAAATTTATTGTAATTAGTGGAAATATACTTTTATTATAAATTTAAAAAGAGAAAAGAAACATTAAATAAGTTTCAGCAATTTTGCTAAAATATTTTTCTTAACGCCTGCCCTGATGTTATTTAGTAGGATACATTGCTCTATAACATATCTGAATATTTGTGATTTTTAGAATATTTGAAAAAGTCTTTCAAGAGGACAAAAAGAATCAACTGGTAACAACAAAACAAGAAAAAAAACTGCTCATCTGGCTAACTCTGCATGTAGTATTAAACTTGTTTGATGGTTTTAATGTGAAGGACATAAGGTGGCCTAATGAACCCAGAGTCCCTTAAGTGCAATACATTTGGGTCTCTTCTTGGCTATGAATAACTAAAGGCTGTATTGTACAGCCATTAGCTGGCCATTAGAGGAGGCTGAAAAGTAAATCTTCCCCTACAGCATCACCTCCTCTCTACTTCTCACCATAGTATTTGCAGTTTGTTGGGTGGGCTGCTCCTGCTCCCAGCTCTTCCCCTCACGATGTGCTCCTAAATGAAGCATGACTTACCAATTTTGCATATATACATGATTTTCATATACATTTCAGAAAGAAAATTCCTGAATAGACCCTGCACAGTTAGACACAAAATGCAGAACTCCATTTGTAGATTTATTCACTAAGAAAACCATGTCTTGAACAGCTATAAATAAGGATTGTAGGCTATTCAACCTATGAAAAAACTTCAAAAGCCACTGCAGCCAAGAAGGTCACAAGTCATTAAAGAATCCTGCTAGTTGCGTGGCACCAAGACTCTTCACGCACACAGGACACCACGTTCATTGGGCAATTACTTTGTGGGCTAGCAAGAGTCCAACAGCTCAGATATCTGTTTGACATCACTGGAAAATCTGCATGTGTAAGGTCTGTCAGAAGAACACTGCAGCCTCACCTACCATCACTGTGCTGAGAAGCTGTCATCTGCAGAAAAAAAAAAACATCTTCTCGCTGTGTACTCAGAGGACAGGGCGGTTAGGAAAAAGTGCTCTTGATCTAAGCTAAACCTCCCTACCACTAAGAGAAGGATCTTTCTCAAAGCCACTTTGATGTTAAAATCACTTAAGAGGTGGTCCTAACATCATCTACAGGCCCCAGAGGTCCTCAGCTGGTCTACAGAGTCATATTACATGGCCGCCTAATGGTATTTTTAATCAAAATACTCATTGTAAGGATTTACAGTGGGCTATTACTCCAGGAAGGTAGGACACTATTACTGTAAATCAACATATCTAACGAGGAGTGGGGAAAAAAAAAGAGCAAAAGCAGGACTCTGGTAGACTCAGGTTACCTGCTCACAGGCAAAGAACTTTTAGGGTTCGTTAAAGTACTAATACATTTTCTGATTCACTTTTCCACAAATCAAGCTCTTGCACCTCTGATAATGGCACAATATGTTTTACTATCCAGCAAACCCTGCCATATCTTTGTGTCTCATCCTATTAGACAAACATATTAGCATAAAGTGCTATTAAGTTCAGTCTCCTGGAACTAAAATCTGTTGCGTGTTATTCTTAATTAAGGAAGGAAAACAGAGAAAGTGGGCTTACATCATTTCTTAAGTTTTTCTGCTTCTAAGCTAAGTGAAATTTTAAAACATACAAGCTCTGTTTTATTCACAAACAGTAATACTTACTTCCTTGGCAATGACAGGAAGTCGAGCAATTAGATAAATCATTTTCTAAGTCAACACTGGTGTCTAAGCATAACTGAAATTTGGCTCACTAACATACACAGTTCAAAAGCACTTGGAAGTCTACAGTCCCATGTGAAAATATTAATTTATATTTAAAATTGCTAACTGCTCACCCATCCTAACAATATTAATATTAACCGTGTGACGTTAACTCTGCTAAATCTGCGATGTAGGTCAGTTATACACAGAGTTGCCAAACTATCGCTGGAAAATATTACTTCATCAAAGAATTAGCCTTGGTACAACAGTGAATAGCAGAGCCACATGTCCTAATGTATGTCAGCCTGGCGCCACTATTGTATGCAGAACTATTTGCATATATTTCTATCCGTACTTTGGATTAATATCAACACCTTCTTTCTGACATGTCCCCCCAGCAACACAAAGATAAATGGCACACTATCTTCTCAGGCAGTTTCAGTTAAAATGTGCATTGTTTCTGGCTCTTCTATGCATCTGCCTCAGCAAAGTATAAAAGGCTGACCTCCACCTCATTAAGTATTTGGCAGAATATTACCACTATTTATGAAGTCTTCTGTTTTAAACTTAAAAAGCAGTAATGATGAGGTTAAAAGTAGAATACCTACCTTGCTCATACAAAAGAATAGAAAATAAAAGGAAATGGTGAACTGCTTAATACTTGTAGCTTCTGATCAGTCTAAGAGCTGCTCCACAGATGTTGAGCTAGACAGTATCTACAGACCCTCATGGCTCGGCACTTCTCTTTGTTTCCTTACTGCAGCTGCAGACTGATGGCTCTAAAAGGTAAGTTTACTTCACTGTCAGGTTTAAAGTTCTATTAAGCTGTGGCTGGAGATTTCATTTTCAGTTTTAACAATAGTCTAGACATATGTGCATCTCAAATAAGGGATAAGGAAAGTTCTCTGATGAGCAAGTCAGCTGGCTGTGCTTGCTATTGCAGCAAGATAATCATCATTCGCTTTGGTGGGCTTTACGCTCCGCTGTGGAGCCTCTGACCATTTCATGGAAAGAAAAGTACTTTTAAAGGAAAGCCTCTTTGAACACATACACGTGTGTATAAATTTAAGTGACAGACAGAAGAGAAATACGGCTGGTGAGGTGACATACCTAATAAAAATGACTAATGAGTAATGATTCGCTGCATTTGCTGGTTACTTTTTTCAAGACACACGGTAAACTTCGTATTCCAACATTACAAGACATGTCAGCAGTGTTCTTGCTTACCTTTCACTGGACATTCAACCACAATATTTGCTCCAATTCTTGCCATGACTGTACCTCCAACAACTACAGAAAGATTGCTGGCTTCCAGATTTGTAACATTTAACGAGGAGGAGAAAATGACAGGAACCTCTTTGAAATGAAAAGAAAGAAATAATCAGTTTTAAAAGCTTTCTTTGGCTTTTAAATACAGACCAGAAATCACTTTGCAAAGCAGCAGCCAGAAATGCAGGTAGGTTAGAGAGGCTCTACTCACACCTGCTGTGGTTTTAGAGTAGCAGCAAGGTCTCGTTGCTACCTCTTAACTTTGGCAGAATTGCACAGACTGCCAATCATTTCACACTGCAGGGGGAATGGGTGCATCTATGAAAAATACATGCCTGATTCCACAGACACCACAGTCTTACCTGCCCGCAATAGCAAAGATGTTTCCATGTCAAAACCAAAGTCATTAACAACCAGGCATCCATATGCACCAAGTTCCCTTCGAGTAGGATTCTGAATCTGCATTTTTCCAACTGTGTCCAGGATTACCCTACAAGGAAAGACCAGGGTTACTGTTCTGGGAGAAACTCAGCTGCTAATGGGTCTTCTTGCAAGAGTTTAGAGGTACAGCATCAAAAGGGGTTTTTTTTTAGGTGTTTATGGTTCTAAACCAGTCTGTGCAATAACCACCTGCCTCCCCTTGGGTGGAAGCGAGGAACCAATAAGGATACACATAGAGAAAGATCTTTCAGGTAAGCCCTGTCCCCTCAAGAACTGTGTCCTATTTGCAGCACTTTGGAGTACAGTTAGTTGCTACTACAAGTCAGAATCCTCTGGGAACAGCAGCATGAAGAAATCAGACTATCATGATTAAAAGTTTTGGCAAGAGATCCATTTCTCCAGAGCAAGCTTGGTTTTCAGCAGGATTGGGGAATTTGCAAATGTATGAGCTAATCTGACTTCCAAATTAGTGTAGCTTGAGATTTATTGTTATTATTAAACCTTGTCTGCCTTTCCTGCCATCTCAGTGGCAAGACAAGGAAGAGTATCACTGCTGGGGAACACGCTGGAGACAGCAGCCTGGAGGGGTCGTGCTTCCCACCCGCCCTTTTCTCACATGTACACTAGTAAGGTCCAAAAAAATTTGGAACCTGGCATTCTCTGACATCAAGTACTTATACAAAAGAAATGCACAAAAACATATTAAAAATACTTAAACCCCAACAAATCAAGCCTTCTCCTGTGTGAAGAACACACAGCCTTCTTTCACAGACCTAACAGATACACAGTACACTTGGATCCTCACATTTTGTCAGGTGCCACGGTATCACTACCCTTGCTCTCGCTAGCCTTGGAGCATGCACACATGCATGTGTGTATATGTATGTATGTTTGCACATTTTGAATAAGAAATGTTACTGCAAAAACAAGTAGCAAAAGGAAAACTACTTGCCAACATAGCCCATAAGTGCAAGAATGTCATTCGGGACTAAAACTAAGGCAATTTATGAAAGTAGGCATTAGGAATCAAAAAGATACTCATGAATACACAAAACACCACCAGGCCCCCAAAAATGAAAGTATCACTTGCAACAAATTAATGGGAAACCATGCATAGTTCACAAAATAAACATGACTAGTAGGAGCTACATGGTTCCAAAAACATTTTCACTTTTAAAAATGGCTTAGTTTTGGTGTCTTTGCTTTAATTGATAGCTCTGCAGAAGTATATTTTTCTTGGCAGTGGGGTTAATCAGTTAAGTATGTTGAGAAATTTCCAAAAATGCCTTTATCATTTTAGAATAGTTTTTTTCATTACTCAAGAGCTAGCTATAACTCACACAGGCTCCCACAAAGTTAATGGGAACAGCATCAGGTGAGCTTTAGGCTACCTGCACTGAAGTAGAAGTATTTGGGCAGTCTTGAGCAAATATCTGAGTATCACACACTTATTCTTCAGGTATTGTTGGGGTTGTTTGCATTTTAGTATTCCACTGTCTTCAACAGAAATATTTGGAAGTCAAAAAATATTAAAAAATCTTTTTAAAAGGAAGTTGTGTAGCTATAGTATCTACATACACACACTTACTAATGTCATGATGGTGAAGATATCAATGACATTTTATTTCCTTAAAGAGGTAACTAAGATTGACTTTCATCTCTAGCATGGCATAAGTTTTTAACATCATCTCACTATGTGTAGTATATGAAACCAATTCAGTAGACTGTTAAATTGATTTAGTTTTTTTTATCTGATGCAGCTGAAATGAGTAAGGCATATCACAAAATACACAATTAGGATATCCACAGCATTTCACTTAATGCAAAGACGACACATCCAATGTAATATTGTGAAAACGGATGTGTACTTGGACATTAGCAGAGCAAAAAAATGCAACAGATACTTGAAACATAAATGAAATTATTTAAATAATAAATATGCAAAGCAGTGTTCACACATATCTCATTTTGCAACAGTGAGTTCTAATATTGCACAGCAGGGTGGATTTCAGCAGTTGATAGTGACATAAAAAGTAATCTAAAAGAAAAAAAACAAGAAAATACATTTACTTACTTCTCAGAAGATTTTAATGTCTCACCATCTTTTGTCCAAGTATATTTTACTTCACTAGTACCAGCTGTTTCACATAATAGATTGACAGTACGAGTATTCTTGGTCAGAAAAACTGTATTTCCAACTCGTACAGTTACTGTTTTGTTAAAGGAAACTGCAGGAATTTGCTTCTGCCTCATAATAACAGGAACCTTCTGGTCAAACATTAATTTATCGACAGTTTTTGCGCTGAAACGTTCGGATTCATTTGGAGATTTGCCTGTGACTTTTGTGGCAAATTTCTCATCCTGGGCCCCCTTCCATTTTCCAGTGGTTGGTTGTGGAGGCCTGGCTAGTTCAGCAATCAGTTGATAAATGAGCTGGGATGCCAAGTCGTCAGTGACTTCTCCGGTTTCAATGAGCTGACTCATGTTCCTTATCAGCTCCTCAAACTGCACCGTGTCCATGCTGTAGGCGCCTTGAAGAACTGCTGCTTCCAGGCGTTTGTTCTTGAATTCCCGAGAGCCGAATTCTTCAGCTGAATTGCTCCCAAAGTTCTCCAGATTTCTCAGAAATGGCTGGTCGTTTACTTGCCTGTCACCTAGATAGAGCTCGTTCTTCTTGCTCCACATTTGCCACATTTTGCTCATTTTATGCCACTTGGCCGCAAAGCTGTTGGCCTCGTTATGGTCTGGGTTACTGCTCTCACTGACATATTTCCTAAGATTTGGTGGCTCTATTAACCTGTTATCAGCACCAATGAGTTTGAGGACAAACGTTTCGTGCACAGAGCCTGCAATGCACCGGTACACACCAATATCTGTAGCTTCAAGACTATGTATTTTCAGTGAGCCTGACTTGGTGATGCCGAGTCTTTTAGAGTTTTGCAAGTGTAGCCCATCTTTCTCCCACCGAATAAGTGATTTCTGGAACCTCCGCACTGGGCACTTAATTACAACAGATGTTTTTGGAAGTAAGTAGGCACGGCTTCCAATGGTAAAATTAATGCGCTTCTCTTGTCTTGTTTGAATGTAAACTCGGTGAAGACTGACAATTTGAGGCCCATGAGCAGAATACTTTTCTGGAAGCTTTGTTTTAATCTCTGGAATAAAAAAAAAAAAAAAAAAAGCGTTGAAAAGCATCTAGTCATTGGCAGCCCTGCTAACAATTCACACTTTTCACAGAATGCTTGGCAGAGTCTTTCCTGACTTTGTTCAAGTCAAATCGCAACGCACCGAGCTTTTATCCAAGTCACAAAAATGCAAAAACGTGAACAACACAAAACCATAATAATCCCCTGCCCCAGCCGAGAAGCCTATCCTTTTTTCCTTCCAATCTCCCAACAAGAAAAAGCTACAGAAAACACATATCGATATGAAGGATACAGATGGGGTACACATACATCAGTGCATATAAGCATGTACTACAAAATCATATTATACCTATATTTCCTATTACTGCCTCAGAAAGCCTAGGCATAAAGGGAGTGGGAAAAAAGTGAATCAAAAGATTTAAACACATTATCACTTTCCCCACATTTGAGCCCTGGTGAGTGCAGAATGACCTAAAAAAAACAAAGCCTACTCGAAAAGTGAGGCTCTCCATGACTGTTATTACACTCGTTGGCTGGCCTTGCTGGTCGCCTGACGCATCGAACGCAAACTGATAGTGACACCGGAGGTGAAAGCAGAACACACAGCGAGCAAAGGCATCCGGTTATCACTGACCGCAGGTAATTTCTTCGAGTTGAAAGATGAGTTGCTCACAGTGTGGAGCCAAGAAAGTGGGGAGGGAAGGGAGGAAAGAGGGAAAGAAGTCCAGCCTTTGACAGGCCGGGTAGCAGTTGGCTGGCTTGGCGCAGGCAGACCACGCTGAATAAAGCCTCGCACACACCGGCTATGGAGACACTGGCTATCACGAGGCTCCTCCTGCTCAGGGCACTTCAGCGCTGAGAGGTTTCCAGGGGGCTGCACGAATGGCCACCAGCCTCTCCCAGCAATGGTGGCCACAGTGGCACTTAGAGACAGTGGCAGCAACTATGGGATTACGGACACCTCTCTCTGCTGCCAACTACCTCCCCGCTCGGAGCAGCAGGAATAAACTTGCTTCAGGACCACGGCAGCTGAGAGCAACAGGGCTGCGGAGGGAGTGCAGCAAGGTCTGCTCCCCTTGGGCTCCCTGCCCACAGGATGGAAGTGTCCAGCTGGGATGCGTTGGACGACACCAGGAACAACCCCACAGCGCCGGTGGCCCAACCTCCTGGGGCAAGCGGGGCGCTACGGAGGCCTTCGTGCGCTTCCACCTGCCCCACAAAGAAAGCGACAGCCACGCGGACGGCACGCAAATGATGCTTGAAAATCTGCATGCTCCTCGCATACATGTGCTCCAAATATGCTGTGAAGAAATAGGTGAAAAGCTAAATGCTTCAAGCATTCAATAAGTGTGTACACTCCACGAACTACACCCTGGAGTGCATTCTTATGCTTATAAAACAAAATGGTTATTTTCAATGTTTTGGGTAATGAGTTCAGACCAGTGGGGATATCATGGTTTCATAATTACACAGCTTTTAAATCAGTATTCGTTATCCAGATACACTGTTCCCTCAACCATTTTATATGGTACAACAAATAAATTGCTTTAGGCACCGAGTTTACTAAAATTATTAAAGTAGCGCCCTGTTTTTAATAAGTTATTGGGCCCCAAATATTTATTTTCAGGGAAATGGTCCAGTATTAAATCTTCAATTTCCAAGTCCAACTTACAGACACAGTAAGTGTAACTTTAAACACACAAATTAAAATACTTCAGGCTGTGCTCTGTTTACACTAGTTATTCCAACATGGAACTAAACCCAGCGCATACTTATAAATACGTTAACAAGTCTCATCCATTTCATGTTTTTCTCGAGACAGACCACTAGCTCTCATTAGCAGTTCAGCACTAAAGGGTGTGTATATTTTTACTGGTGACTGGCGGGCAAGGTTAGGAGTGAAACAAAGTTCAGAGTTGTGCATGGCAGGCCATATAAATACATAAGGTCATATAAATAAGGCCACATAAGTATGAATTTTCTAGATCCTTACTATCATCCAGTGCTGCAGCTGCTGAGGCAATGGGCTGCGTGGGAGGGCTCTTCTACAAGGTAAACCTTGCCTGGTGAGGAGGTTGTGTGGAGCCCTTGGACCTCGCGATCCAGCCTCGCCGCGACCCCGAGGGGCTGCGCAGCCGCAGGCAGGCGGCCGGGTCGGGCGCCACGGGGCCGCACTGCTGCTGCTGCCTATTTCTCAGAGCCCACAGAGTCAGGATCATTTCTGACTTAACAGGGCTGATATTAAATAGAAAACAGCTACATATATCAGCCTCTGGGTAGAAGTTCAAATCTAAAAAGCCCCAGAACCATCATGAGATGATAAGAATAGAGCAGCTCAGCTGAGTCACAGAAGCAGAACGCTGCGGATGGGCACTCCAAAACGCACCTCCCAAAGGATGCCAGGAAGAACACTGTTCCCAGCACCCCGAGCTGAACGGGCCACGTGCTCGAGGAGCCTCTTTCTGCAAAACCTAAGCTGAGGGTATGTCCACTCTTCAGGCCTTGCCCTCCCTGCTGCAGAGCTCGTGGGGAATCACCGGGCACAGGAGCAATCCCGGTGCCCACGGTGGAGGTGCTGGAGAGGGAGAAGAGCTGGCTCTGTGCCCGCCCGGGACAGGAGAGCTCCCTGGGCCAGCCCGTGCCCTCCTCTGCTGGCGCTGGGGCAGGAGCTGACACTGTTACTTTAATATTGGTCTGTGCTGAGCAATTTGCAAACCCGTTTTGCTGCCATTCTACTATCCACAATTAATTAAATTCAGATAGATATGCAGCTCAAAATATTTTATTAAACCTTATGCCAAGGACATTCCTGAAAGTCCACAGGGCTTTATTTAAGTGGAGTTTTGAACCTCAGGATTTTGGCATGTTAATCTGAAACACAGTCCAGGAAAAGAAGTTTCATATTATGTATGAATCAGTAATTATTCTATTTTTTTATTTTGTTTTGTGAATAACCTTTTCTGCAAAGCTTGAAAATGTATAAAATAACTGTTTCTTTACAGCATGAATTGGGTCAAAACGTGTCTATCTGTAAGATCAGAAACAGGCCATTCATGAAGGCTGTTGGTTCCCCTCTCCTCCAGGCCTACAAACTGATCCTCCCCTTTTAAACATTCTCTTCCCTTCCTCCTCAGCCTCCAAACTTACACTCTCCTTTCTAAAGGATGGAGAGTGTAGGTTCAGAGCCTGCATTTAGAAAGGCCTCTGTACAGCACTATTCCCATGCACAAGAAACTTAACATATATCAGTAAAATATTTCACAGGGTGTTCTGTATATGCAATGAGCGCAAGTGATATTAGAATTATAACTATGTTGTGCCCAAATTATACTATTCCTATAGACAGTCTTTTCTGAATAGATTCTTATGTAGGGAGTAATAAGACTTCGGATATTTTTTAAGGCAGGATTTTTTAAAGGCTGCCTGTTCCCATACTGTCATCACTTCCTGCAAAGCTTATGAGACTGGGATCCTCATTTGTGTAAGGAAAGATAGAAATTATACCGTAAGTTATCACTGGCACAGAGTTTCAGGTTTTGAATTCCACCAGGCTAAGCAAAATGTCCAGTGCAATATGAATGTAAAGTGAAAAGACAAGCCAGAGCTGGATTCTTATCTTTTCTAATGTCCTTTGTAATTTATACTCCATTTAGGCAATTTTTGCAGTTGGGAGAGTGTAAAGTATAAAGTCAAAACCAGACCAAATGTAGGTAAGTATAAAGGTGAAGGCATTGTTAAAGTCCTCAGAATCTACCTTTTTAGACCATAAAAATTATTTTCAACTGAAAAAAAAAGAAACCCAAACAAAACAACAAAAAAAAACCCACAACTCTTATTGTTGGTCTAGCAATTACAATGCTTAATTTATCCCAGCTAAGAAAAGTTGTGAAAGTGTAGGGAGATGAGTTGAATAAACAGTCCATATAGAGATTTTCTTCTTTACACGTTCAACACAAATCACTAGGAAGCTACATAAAGTANCCCCACAACTCTTATTGTTGGTCTAGCAATTACAATGCTTAATTTATCCCAGCTAAGAAAAGTTGTGAAAGTGTAGGGAGATGAGTTGAATAAACAGTCCATATAGAGATTTTCTTCTTTACACGCTCAACACAAATCACTAGGAAGCTACATAAAGTAACATACTTACTGTTGCAGGCAGTCATCTGACAAGACCTTACAAGCAGTGGAGACAGACCGCTACACATTGATCCATTTAATGTGACGTATTGGCCCTTTGCTGTTAGGTTTTGGCAGACGACTTTCCTTCGCTGGATTCCAACACCGCAGCTTACTGAGCACTGTGGAAGGAAGGATGCAGTCAAACCAAACCTGCCATCCCACTCCGCACGTGCTAATTTTAAACTGGTATTTGTGTGCGTGTGACAGAGTGTGTGCAGATGCATTAACAAGCTCTATTTCATACAAACCCTGGTACTACCCAGACATTAAAGCCTCTTCACTTTTCCAGGCAATCTGACTGTAAGTCAGCTAATTTTTTCCAGCAAACAGCTCAGGAACAATTAAAATAACACGTCAGTATTTCTGTGTGTCCCACTGTGGGCAGAAGAGAGGAATGAGACCTAGTCTAAGAGAAGCAATTCAGCGTGTTCTAAACAGTCTGGTCACATCTTTCGACCCACTCTCCTTATTCGTATTGCACAGACCTTTAATAGTAACTTCTAAATAGCTTGTTTTAAATCATTTTGGACAGAAGCGGTGGCAAGCTTTGATTAAATGGGAAAGGAGGAGGAAGTACTGCAGTATAATGCAAAGAATTGCTTTTCACTATCCCACTACACAATAATTAATAGCCAAACTTGTCTGGCAGAAGGTATATTTCAAACAGCATCACATTCTTTCCTTCCGCAATTTAAACACAGCTGAAGAAGGGTGATGTGATTAAGTACGGTTGTAGGCAGGTAGCTGTATTTGCAATCTAAGCAGGACAAAGGTACAGAGCTCCTGAAAAGACCTGCTGTCTCGGACAGCTGACTTTCTGAGCCCTCCTCTCCATTTCATTAAACGCATTGGATGAATACGTACGCTTTAATCCAGCTAAACACTTTGTGAAACCTTCAGGTACCCTATAAACTTGTTACTTCTATCAGCTCCTATTCACCTAAGGAGAAATCTTTGGTGTCCATGTTGCATTTGAAGGTTTTGGTTCGCACTTGTTACAGGCTGCTCACCTTGGACCACTCTCCTACAACTAGTTCTGGAGGGCAATCAACTTTTGCACATGGTTTAGTAGCTGGCAGTTTAGGTTCCTGGCAGATCTCATCAGGGTGTTTCAGAAAACTTCCATCTGTCAACAGCTGCTTACAGTACACTTTGCGGCTCTGAATCCCTCTTCCACAGGTACGTGAACACTAAGGAGAAGAAAAGGACATAGCAGTTGCACTCACAAGGATATCTGTGCTCATCCATGACACTGTGATGCTCAAACATTATAAGACTCTCAGTAATTACTGAAAAACAACATCTAGTCTCATTTAAAAAGCAAGCAGCACACAAAATTCTGCTAAAAATGTTTAACTAAGGTATTAGATGAGTGGACAATCTAACTACTAAGGTAAAAAGTCATACCACCTAGATGCTATATGTTAGGAGAAATCTTTAAGAGAAATAGACACCTTACACACAGATCTGACTATACTGGGCATCAACTAGTAAACCATCAGGGAGTTTCGGAAACCTCTGTGCTTGCACAAAAAAAAAAAAAAAAAAATAGAAAACAACAACAAAGAAGAGAAGAGAGATGATTGATGCCTGGAGCAATTGAGATCCAGTCTCCTGAAACCTTAGATAGGACTTGGCATCTCATCCAGAGGATACTCATTGGCACAGCAGTGAAAAGTACTATTTTTAATTCTGGATTAATTTGCTCTAATGAAATCAGTCAAAACATTCAAACACTAACGCTTAGGAGCTCTCTTCAATGTTACTCCAACTAGAGAATTCTAGGAACTTGACCAGAGGAACCCTGCTTACATTTAAACTACTTCTATAACCCAATCATACCTGTTGCCATTCCTCAACATGCCAAACAGGGGGACAATCTATCTGGTTACAGGCCTGTAAGGAGTGAGGCTTTTTGTCTTTGCACTCTTCAGGAGCAACAGCAGGTCCTCCTGGCTGCTGGCACGACACGTCCCGGGTCTGGATCCCAACACCGCACGTAGCCGAGCATCGTCTCCACGGGCCGCTCTGCCACCTGCACCAACAATGCAACCGAAACCTGCAGTTAGTGCCACAGAACGGGAAGGAACAGGCGCTCGGATCCAGAGAGAATACAGGAAAAAGTAACTGAGGGCATGTTTATTGAGAACTTTGGCTGCAAAACAAAATTATAAACCAGAACTATAAACCTATGTGTAATGAAGAAATGAGTAACTTGTTTACAAAAAAGCAATTAAGAATCTTTGCAAGCACACTTGATTCCAGAATTTATTTTCAGAATACACCTCATTAATAATAATAGGAATAAAAAAAAAAAGGAAAAAAAGCTTCCTCTTGGCAATCTGCTAAAGTTTACATTTATATGTGCAAATATGACCTTTCTTATATTTACAGATCTTTCTTTAAATGTATATACATTTTCTATAAAACATCCTGTTCCTGTTAACTTTTCTTCTCTACATTTTGGAGGCAGCGGTTTCTGCAGACATACTGTGGAAACAATATGCTAAGGATCAGTGCTGTCAGAGATCAAAAGTGGGTAAATAAGACAACATACGTCAAAATTCCACATATGTGACCAAATTAGCTAGGTTTTCTTGGATTTGCACGGTTTCTGTTCTTTTCCCAGTATCTCTGAGCAAACAAAGAAATCAATCAGCTCTTTAGAAAGCATGAAATTAAAATAACTTCTCATTTAAAGTATGATTTCATGGCAATTTTTCATTCTGTAAGAATAGAAGGGAAATAATCGTTATTTTTTCTGAAATAGTCTGAAAACTTTTCTTGTTCCACCGACAGGAATACATGTTGCTTTCCCACTTCTGGCAAATGTCTCAACAGAAGAGATTTTTTCAGAAAACGCTGCCTATTTTATTAGTGACGTGCAGTGCGTGGAAAAGCAGTGAACAAGACTTTAAAAAAAAAAAAAAAAACACCAAATAACCTTGTTAAAGACAGAAGCGGTGAAATTTCATCCTCTAGCAAGACCGCAGTCCTGCAATGTGACCCTTTGCTAGGAAGCCCATGTGTATGGAAGCCCCGTTGACCAGCCCTGCCCGCAGCGCACCCGCTAGCGCAGCGTACCTCGGCGGACAGGGGCTCACGTTGCAAGCACGAGCCATTGGCGGCGGCCTCTTGGATCGGTCGCACAGAGTCTCGTTGACAGCTTGTTTTGTCTCTACGTGTAGGCACATGGCAATGGCTTCTTGCGTCCCTGAATTAGAAAGGGAAATGTTCACACTGAAGATGGAAGGGATTTCTCCTATGTAAAGCATAGGGGAAAAAAAACTCTAAACACTGCATTAGATGGTAGGTTTAAATTGATCTGTCAAGGTAGAAAAGAACATTGGAGATAACATGTATGTTTGAAGCTCAGAAGATACTTCTGGATTATATTTAACATCCTGTGTATCTAGGAAGCTTTGTTTGACATTCTACCTCTAAGCTGAAACACTTTAGAAAATAAGCTTCCAAAAGCTGTCATCTCTTTCTCCCTCCACCATCAGATACTAGATCCCCCTGGTTCTGTAATGCTCTCAAGCCAGCTAATGCTTTTGTTGCCAAAAGGAGGGTATAAATGATTCCTTTTGGCTGGCCTGGACTCTAAGGAGCTAAAGAATTGCAAAAAAAATGCAATAAACATTACATAAAACTTGCAAAACTATAGCCGGCAAAATATCCTCTCAACATCCCCGCTGCTTCTGCCCTAATCTGCCTGCTGCTACAAGAAGAGCCCTTGGCACTATTTCCTATTGCCTTTCAGATTTCAGTGGGCTCAGTGAAATAATCTGCACTAAAAATTTCATCTCCAAGTTAACAGTTTGTGTTTTGTGACTTTCAGGCATGGAGAATTTCTACTTCCAGCAACAGTGACAAGCCACTGCAGTGCATTCTCCCTCTCCCCCAGAGTTCCCAGCCACTACTGTTGCTTTGAATTTGTCATTCACTATTCTCACACAGAACAACCTGGGCAGCATCAGATGATTCCAAGTTAATACCTGATTTTACCACTTTTCCATCTATCTCAGTCTGTTACAATATTAAACATGACCAGAGTTATTCTTTTCATAAACCAGAATTAATGTATCCATAACCAACCCTGCTGCAGGCGAGCATCTTTAGCCAGCCAAGATCACACTCTTTCCTTGTGACACTTGAACTAATCTTACCATTTCAGACGTTTTAGCATAGCAAGTAGATATATAACAGTAGTGATTTGTGCAATAATGTAGATTCCAGTCCCTTTCAGGCTCTCCAGTACACCTCTTGATCCCTTCTGGGACTCATTTTCAGTTCAAAAAGACCTTGTTATATAAATGTTTTGACTACATCTACAAAGCAGTGAACTTTTATGGAACAGATGACCTGATCTTGGATATGACTGACCACCTATTCATTGCTATTATGTCAAAGCATTGAAAAGTATAGGGAAAGCACATATTAATAAAATATGCTTCACTAGCAGGACTGTGAAGAAACTTTCATCAGCAAACTCCACGAGGCTGTAATTTAAACACGAAAATGCCCAACGAGACAAACTACTACACAACGATGTTTTCTAGAACTCTACATTTCACTCCCTCAGCGGGAATCAAACTCCTCATCCGCTCTCTCCTTAGGCACGTGTTGAGCAGGAGCAGCCACCCAGTCCCCTTCCAGAGGGATCACCAGGCCGACAGCTCATGGGATAGAAACCGGGTTTGGAGACTGGGTTCTGGCAGAGCTTAGGCTCTGAGTGACGTTACCAGAAAAGCATTCAGGGACACTTCAAGCAGCCGTGCAGTCTCCATAGCCTGTGCTACACCCCTTCAATCTACTGCCTTCATTGCATTCATGGGGAACATCACAGTCAAAAGCAATGCCGCTCTGGAATGTTCTGTGATGAGTAATAATCTGCTAAACATCTTATCCAAGGGAGGATAATGAAATGAGACTTCTTTCAGGCCTTCTAAATCAGCAGTGATCCCAGGAGAACTTTATATCCCAGTGCAGAAAAAGTAAATTGGTCAGCAGACAAACAAAAGGCACATTACACCACTTAACGCTCATTAAACCATTGCTGTTTTGACCTGGCTCGCATCGTGTTACCACGAGGAAATGATAATATGCACAAACAGCAGTGATTCCTTCCAACATATACCTTATTTAAAGAAAAAAAATGCTGCAAGTACAGAACAGACGTTGCAGAGAGGTTAAAAATGCCACCCTGCTCCTTCCCGTTCCTTGTTTTCAGTTTGGGGACCCTATTTCATAAGTAACCCTACTTAAATTGATACAGGACTCTTTTGAACTCTGCTGTGAAAATGTTTCAAAAATTAAATCAGATTTCTCACCCCCAACTATAATTTCAGCTTGGTTGGGAACTTCCATCACAACAATTTTTTTATTCTATATAGATTGGAAAATGGAAAAATCTATTATTCAAACAAGCAAAGTCTTATATGTATAACTTTCTTGGCTTATAATATAAACATAGTAGATAATTTAACTAAAACATTATGTATGCAGTAGGGAACATTAAGTATTTTTACAGTAATCTGATGCACTATTGTAGTAATTATCCTACTATTCAGTGAAATAGAATATTTCTATTTTAACCCAGCATTCAAACCACATACATTTACATTCTTTTACAAGTTTTTTTTTGTGCAATGAAATATACAGTGCACGAAGCTATGTTAAAAGATCAGAACATTTGAAAAAAATCCAGACTTTTTGGTCCTGCCTTTTTTAGAGTTAAAATAAAATGAGGATAAAAATTGCTGCGTAAATGGCAAGAAGGTGCCCAACTTCATCCAACTTTATACCTGGAAGAGGAAGAACCCCTATTTCTTCCATCAAATAATCTCAGATTGAGGTTTACTTAAAAATATGCACTATCAACTCAAAATAACCCAGGAGAGGCTCCAAGTGCTTGAGTCTCCCTGTAAATCTGGCAATCTTATTTTTTGGTCCTCTTGTAAAAGAGGAAACAGCCTCTGTAGTTAGTGAAACTACTTACAGAAATGACCCATTACCAAATTAGCTACAAACTCTATTGCAAACACTCTCAGCTCTATTTGTGAGTCTCACAGTACTCACTGTTTTTCTTAAAAACCCCTAAAACGTGACCGGCATCCTGTGATGGTCTAAGAATCTCAGGTTTCTTATAAGACAGTAGACTTTTAGCCATTACAGTCCAGACAAAAGGCTGAAAATATAGTTTCACTGCACTTCAAGTGTTTCCACAGCACAAACTATAAAAGGAAGAAAGAAAACTAGATACATATCTATCTTTTAATCTCATTTTTTTTAAGCCAATACAATAATTTGGGGAGGATGAATTATAATTTTTTGAACCTTTTGAAATAGAAATAATAGGAATTACATGGAATTACAAGAATTTGTCCTTACAGTTAAAGGTATTTTTAGAACAGACATCTCCATTGTTTTTAAATGGAGAACATTTAGCCTATAAAATTGCACCCACTAGTTAATTAACAGACAACACTAAAGAAATCTTTTTTTTTCAAAATCTTTTTTTTTCAAAAAAAGTTTTCAAAAAAATCTTTTCTGTAGTCATACTCTTTATTTTGAAAATTACTATTACTTCTCACTGATAATCCATGGGAATTAACATTATGCTACTTTTGAGGACTTCTTCATGAGGATCAGTTTTTCAGACTGAAAAAAAATATATATGTATATGTAATGTATACACATATTTGTTTTTCCCCCTGGGAAAAATCAAGGTGAACCCTTAGCTCTCCAAGTAATTTTTACTTGGATACTGCTAGTTGTCTTTGCTGCCAGGGCACAGGGTTCATTTTCAGCTTGGGATTTCTTCAGGTGCTGAAGACAAAACACACGGCTCTAACCTTCTGGGTGGCAAAAGTTTCCTATGGATCTTAACCATGACGTCTGTCTCACGATAAATCCGTCTGGAGAGGTTTAATTTGCAGTCCTAGAGAGAGCAACGGGGGATGACGGCAGGCACAGCACAGTCCTGTAGTCCTCACAGCACCCAACGTGCAGCAGCGAGAGTGCCCAGAGTGGGTGCAGAAAGCATCCAAGAGGCCCACGGGCTCCTCGCGAATAGACTGAGCTGCTGTTGGAGCCCAGGCTCAGCCTGCTCTATCTCAGTAATTCCCTGAGCTCAGAAAAGACGTTACCATCCACATTTTTACTCAAGAGAGGAGCCAGGGGAGGGTGCAAATTTAATGTCTAGTCTGCATGTGGATTTAAAAAAGCGGTGGAAAGCAGTGAAACTCAGTCCTTGCTCAAGCAGCGCCATAAAGGCTGCAGCCGGCTTCACCGACGCCGGCTTTTCCCTCATTTGGGGGCAGGCAAGTGCTAAGAAATGGAGGGAGGTTCCAAGGATTCAGAAACCCACAGGAATTTATTTTAATAGCCACAACTAGATACATACATATTAGAGGCAAAGTAGCTAATATAATTTACATTAAACTAGGATATTCCAAACTCAGACAACCTTTATTTCTTGTAACTAAAGGGTTCATCTAATTGAAATGAGATTTGGACATAAAACTTAGCAGAAAGGGATCAGACCATTTGAGCTGCACAATGGAAAAATAGTAGACACAGTGAGATCATTAGTTAGTGCATTGCAATAAGCTGGAAACAGAAAAGATGTCTGGTTCCCTTTAAGCTACTTATCGGCAGGTAACTTTGGGTCTGTTTGAAAGCGTCTGCCAAGGCAGCAAGCAGCTCAGAACTGATAGAAGAAAAAAAATCACTGTTACCTAAGCGGCATGACAGTGCGGGGACTGCTGACGCTGTTAATTGATAAAGTGTCCACACAACTGCCCGCGCTTCCCGGGAGCAGCACGTGGCAGAGCGTCTAGACACAGGGCTGGCGATAACACTGAAGCCTCAAGAACACAAAAAGCCATTTCACTTGCAAGCTTCTTTAATGGGTTCATTTCTACATCAACTCAAAAAAAAAAAAAAAAAAAAAAAAAAAGGATTTTTTTAAGCACTTACAGGAAAATTCTGGATCAAGTAAACCCACACATTCATGAAAGGGTTAAAAGTCAACAACAGAAATCAAGGCAGACTTAGGATCTTGTTCTTTAGTCATTTTAAGGTTGCTTTATGATGGTAAATGAAGTTCTCTTCAGAACAGCCCCCTTAAGTTACCTTTAGTTTGTGAGCACAATTTTTTATGTGAATAGTCTTGCATAGACAAGCATACATGTGAAAATGGCAATGTAAGCACTCACATATGCAAGGACAGGCAAAGACAGAGAGACTATTTTAGCCCAGAATTCTGCTCATTTCCTCCAGATTAAAAAAAAAAAAAAGGGATTTTGAATCCCTCTGAAAAAAGATATTGGCTAAAAGCAGTAATAATGTGGATATGAGATGGCAATGAAGTGATTGCACATTACAAAATTCAGCTGAGATATGAAAAAATGGGAACTAAAAATGTAGAGGTAATGAAAGCCTTGTTTCTGCTTCACAGTAAATTCATTATTTCTTTAAAAAAAATCACTTAAATGCAAAAAATAGAGACAATGTCATAGCAGTTGTCGCGGCTGCCAAATCACATTTTTATATATTCATACACTTGGAGCTACAGCCTCTTCCACCTTGGCAGCTCTGACACCCACCTGAAGGTAGCAAAGGAATGGGATCCACCACCTTTTGTGATCAGAGGTGCCGCTGTTCTCACAGATTAATCCCATCAGGAAAGAGCAGTGTTAAATGACACAGGAGGCTTTTACTAGTCACTTACCAGCCTGCTGACAGTGTTCTGGGGCTTCCCCCACAACTTCCACCTTCAAGTTTTGAAGTGGTGAACACCACAAAGGAGGCCACTTTCTATGAGCTCTAGACTGTTCCAACTGTTGCTGCTCTCCCCTTTTCTACATTTTATATTTCTTCTGTGGGTACAACTGTCTTCACTTCCCATTGATGTCATCATTCCTGCCATATATAGGTGTGTTCACAATTCCACTGCTTCCACTTAACACTTCATAACTCACTTCTGCGTTCAGTCCCTAAGTACAGTACGAAGTAGCAACACTAGAAACCTTGTCTTGTAACATGTACTTAGGGTGACAGAGAGATTCGATTACATCCAAGGAGGAATGTGCCTAACTACTTGCAGACAGATGTATGGCACGGAGTTCCTATGGAGGGATGTACTGTAGCAAGCCCTAAACAAACTCCTGTTTGATCTTCACGCCAGTCAGACTGAAATCAAGCCTCTCTAATTACAACTTTGTTTCCCTACTATGTGGCAGAAAATTGAAGTATTTTTGGAAGATAAGGAGAAGAGAATATGAGAATTTTAACTTGAAACTATATAATTCTGGTTCCTAGGGCAAGAAAAATACATTTCAGCATGCCCATCACTGATGCATTAAACATGCTGGTACTACCAACTGCCTGGCAGCCAAGCTAATAACTTCGCAACATTCATTAGCTCCAAAACGATGCCTACAGCACCAAGAGAAGCAAATTGCCCTATCAACTTTTAAAACCTAATTCAACCAAATGAAGTTCAGTTTTTGAATGCAGGATTTCAAGAAACCGTACCAGATTAAAACACTCCAGTGACATTTTAGAAATAGGTTAATAGCTAAGGCTGCATTTTTCCTACATAAGAGCGTAGCTAATTCAGGGTAACATTAATATAAGACCCAACAACATGGAACAATGTCGCATTCTGCAACTCATGATAGAAACAGTAAAAAGTAAAAGTACCTCCAAGACATGTAGCTGAGCACGGAGTAAAGCCAATGTACTCCCAGTCATAAATCAAACTGCCATCTTCAGCATGGGAAATCTCTGGTGTGTAGGGGATAGGATCACTGTCGCAGGGTCCCTGGTGACATCCTCGTTCTGTTGGTGGCTTCACATCTTCACATTCCTCCTCCGGCAGCTCCACCTCAGTCTGAGTAAAAGCGAGAAGAATTCGGCACTTCACATCCCGCACCTGGATGCCACTGCCACACGTGGCACTGCAGGGAGACCAGGGCTCAGGGATAAACCTGCAAGTAACCACAGTGCAGGGGGGACATTTGCAGTTAATCCCATATATTTGTGTCCACACGTGCACAGTTAAAACGCAGCTCACAGGAGTAAAGGTATATTCTATGCGCAAAGCAAATAGTTATAAAGTGTAACTGTTTAAATCTCTCACTTGTCTCCCATCTAATACCATCCCTCAAAATTCAATAGATACAACAGAAAAAAACAGAGGAAAAGAGAAGAAGTGAAATTTAAAAAGAAGAAAAATCATGAGGAATAGAGAAAGCTATATCCTTTTGCAGGGGAAAAGGGCATCATCTAAAGGTTTCCCAAACTCTCCTAAAGTAGTCTCTGAGAGAGAAAGTCCATGAATGTGTACAGACATATACAGAAATACATGTGGTTCAGTGGCTCCCCAGATATGCAGAGCTAGGCATATAACAAAAGTGTATTTGCAGTGTGCTTAAATTTCTGAGAAGAGATGTCCCTGTACATCACAGCACTAATGAACTAAAGGAAGGCACTTTTCAAACACAGCTATCTCCAACGCCCAACACTTCAGGCTGCTATTGAAATTTAATCTTGTAAAAAGCCCCTCTTCTTCAACAAAGAGGTCTAACCTGTTCAGTCTACAACCATCATTTTTATTTAAAAGCCTTTGTGCTCCTGATGAACCATTAAAAAAATCTAAAAACTTACTGCAGGAAAGGGTTTTTTAGTCTACAATATTCTTTTACTTCAATGGTCACATTAATATCTGGTAACAATGACATTAAAGCCAAGTAGCTGGACTTCATTAACAAAGTTATCTTGTGTGGCTTTAGGGTACAATTTACATGAAATTGTATCTAGAGCTTTACAGGACTTTTTCCTCAAAAGGTTGCAGTGGCTTCTCTTTATTATATGTTCAAATGAAACTGATGATCGAAAAACAGATGGAAGAAATATGAGAATTTATATGACCGATGTTAAAAATGTTTCTAGAAGGAAAAATCCAAATCATGATCCAAAGATTTTCACCCACGCTACCCTTAGGGCAGCTACCCAACACATCTTGTGGAAGACAGAAGAATAGCTACTCTTCACACCTCGAATAAAAGCCACAAGGTCGCTGACTACTCTTCAAAAAGCTCTTGATAAAATACTTTTATATCTCTATTAAAAAGATAAGTGAAGTTTGTCACTTCCAAGTCTCCTCAACAGAGCTTCAACCTTTTAGTCACACGTATCCTAGTGCTGACAGAGTCCAGTGAGGGGCTCAGCAACCTCAAAGCCCCCTGAAACCAAGGAAAACTAGGAGCATTCCTCCTTCTCCAAGTCTGATGGTCTTGGAAGTATGTGGCCAGACTGAGTTTTATTGCCAGAATAGTGAATGACTGTGCCCTACAGTTAAAAAAGCAGCATAAAAGCCTTACTGATGCCATCTAAGGGCCTATCCAGTCCAGGAACAGGGCAGATGGGTCAATGACCAGATAACAAATTCCAACTGAACATCTGTGGGAAAAGCCACTACAAGGAAAGGCTTTCTCTTACCTCAGACTTAAAAATCAGCTTAACCCTGATTCATCAGATTTCACAATCTTTCCAAAGACAGTGATGCAAACCACTGAGGGTCACCATGTCAGAATGGTCCTGATCCAATGAAACAATTAAGCACATGCTTAACTTTAACAACATTAGCAGGCCCTTTGAAGTCAGCAGGACTATAACATGCTCCGAGTTAAACTTGTACTCAAGTGCTTTATTGGATCAAGTCCATTGTAGGCAAGCATAAAAATATTCTGATTTCTCTCTCCAAGATGGATCCATTTCTAGAGGGAAAAAAGAGGATAAATCTATTTGTAGTCACAAACCTAGTTTGAAAAATAAAACTAATGGACATCTATAGTTAAAGAGAGTTGCTCAGTGTTCAAACCACACCTAACACTTTATAGTCTAAAAGAAAATAACTTTTTTGTTGTAAAGGCATGACAGCAACAACCAGAAATTAGCATTATTTCTGTATACTGCTGGTTGAATGCATTAAAGCATTCCAAAAATAATGTATGATGCGTTCCTTTGAAACTCTGTATAACTCTTTGAAAGGAAAGTTTGAACCACAGCAATTCTTTCATTCAGCAAACAGTTGATTTAAAAAGAAACTTAGAAAATTCAAAGCATTTTTTTCTTTGACTTATAGCAAGGCTATATTGTAATTGAGGTTTTCCTGTTGAATATTAGTGTCTGGGATTTTATAGTGAAGTGCAAGTATAATTTTTTTTTTTTTTTAATTCTACCTTGCCATTTGCTAAAAAATTACATGGTCACCTAACCATCAAAATCCTAAATTACAGAACTTTTTAGGGAAGACATTCTTAATGTCACACTTAAAGTACCTTTAACAGAGGTCCATGGAGGCTGATAATACAAAATGAGAGCAGTGTCAGGACTCTAGAGCTTGAAATTTAGATAAAACACCAACTTCCAAGTTTGGAAAGAATTTAACATATGCACTACCAAAGTCTGTAACAGAAATCATTAAACTATCCTTCAACCTCAGAAGTGATTTATTTTTGTGTGACATTCACCGCATACACAGCAATACTTCGGACTCAACAGAGCCAAATACTTCTCTCAATACTTCTCTGAAGCAAATGGAAAGTTTCTGAAGAGTTTTAATTAAGTTTCTGCATGAGACTTTTTTTTTTTTTTTTAAAAAAAGGTCAGTCTTACCAGTGCAACATAGAGATCAAATACTACTGAGATTACTTGCACAGGTATAAGCGATGCAGAGTCTGCAATCCTAGCGGAGACTCTCTCCCGCCACACGGTGCTCTCAGTCTAACAGCTAGGGAAGTGCGTTCACTTGGCCAGCGTGGGATGACCTGGACAACACAGCAGTGATCTAAACTGGGACAGAGCAGCCCAGCCCAACCTAATCAAATCCGGGCTGAACACACAGCCCAGTGCAGCCTCTTCCAGCACTCTAACGACTTGGAAAACATGGTGTCTCTTACTATTTTGTTTTCCTCCGTACAGTCCTTGCTTTCAGTGCAGGCAGGAAATGCCTAAATCCTGGAAAAGGGCTGCTCCGGTGATGTTTGCGGTCCCGCCCTGCGGCTCCAAGGAGCCTGGATAAAGTTTACAGAAGCCTCGGAAACGGCTGCTCCCCGGAGCAGCACAGGCAGACCCGGCGCCCTGCTCGGCGCTGAGCGCCGCTCTGGCCTGCTCTGAGCAGGGCTGCGCGTTACCGGCGCTGAGCACAACGTGCTGCACTACGTGACCGTCCCGCTTTGAGATGAGGAAGGGAAGAATGTGTAATTCTCTCCCACCAATTGCACAGTGAGAAAGTTGCTGGAAAAGTGACTCAGCAACAAGCAGGAACCTCTGTGATACCACGTTTCACTTTTAAACTGATGATTATTTTTTAAGCTCAGATTGCTGAAAAAACATGCTTCTGAAAACATTTTAATTTTGTCCTAAATCATGAGAAAGAAAGTGAAGGAGGTGTCTATTTCTTTAGCTTGCCATTAAAAAGAAAGATGCAAAATCTTGCTGAAGCTTCTCTGTGAATCCCAGTGTAACTAAGAAGGCTCAAGGGAGGAACGTTTAAAATAATGATTGGTATCAACTGTCATCACATTCCACAAGTAAAAATTGAAAAGGTCAGGCCTACATTTTTCTTGGCCTCACTTTAAGGGCAGTCATTTTTTATTTTGCTAATAATAAAAAGAAAAAAAGGCTTTTGAACGTTCACCCTCTATATAAATTCAGGACACCAGCCGTGGTAGACCACAGCAGCAGAAGTATTTATCTTCCACAGGCTAGTTTGGCACAGTCAGCATTTGTGGGTTCCAAAATGCAGCTGCATTTGTTCTTTTATTTATTGTCAACTAAAGCATCACCCAAAAACACAGAAAAATAATTGTAATAAAATGATGGACTAGAAACTGAGACTCCATATTGTGGGTTTTAGTTTAGCTGACAAGAGAATAACTAAAAATGATGGTATTCCACCTAGGATATCATAACGTCCCAGCTATGAGCTACACAGCCCTATCTATGACTTACCACTTGTGCCACATGCAAGTAACTCTCTGCATCGTGCAAATTACAAGAAACAAAGTTAAACATATCCAAAGAAGAGGAAAATCTTGTTCCAGTTTATTTTGGGAGAAGTAACAGTCTATTGTTACAGCTTATATTCTTTATATCCTAAGCTCAGACCTCAAAATCTTATTGTTACTGGAAAAAAAAAAAAAAAAAGGATCAGATATAGGCATGAGATTTAAAGCATCATGTGAGAAATTGCTCTGTTTGCAAAGCATTCTGCACGTGACCAACTGGGAGCATGAGAAAAGGAACAAATGTACAAGAAAAGAAACAAAAGTTGTCTAGCTCTGCTGGAAAGCGTGGTCTCGAATAACCAGTTTCAATGGCTGGGGCTTCTTTAAGCCACCCACTATAGGGTGGTGAGACATACCTAGGGTTGACTCAAGCTGTAGGCCTGGCATCAGTCTTCCTTATTCATTAAGATCATTAAAGCAATCTTAACTCAACTTATACATTTTGATTTCTCCTTACCTGCCAGCTCCCTCAGAAGAATAAGGTGAGATAAGCAGTGCCAGAAGACAGCAGCAGCAGCAAAAACAAATTAATAGGAAGCTGGCTGGAGCATTTACACTTGGTCCTAGGAGCAGAGAGCATCCAGACTAGGAAAGCTGGAGAACCTCAGCAGCATAGTAAAGAGGAAGATGGCAGAGAAGAGTCATCAGCAATAACTGGCTGGAGAAACCCTTCAGAGTTGGGTGAAGATGCCTGAGAGGTGTGAGGGAAAGATTCTTGAGACAAAGTTACTATCATGAATGAAAGATGAGGAACATCTAGGTCTCCATATTAAGGGTAAGAATATCCAAGTCAATAGGAAGAAATCCAGAGCTGTGGTGGGAGCTACACTGAGGAGACACGCACATGACTGCATTCACCCTGACCTTTCAGTGGACACTGGTTGTTTCAAGGAAGGCACAAAAAACTGTGCTCTTTGTGAGCAAAAAGTAGATCTGAGGCCATTATCAAGCCACTGGCTCAATTCTACTATGGTCAGTCTCCTAAACCAGCCTGCTGTGTCCCTGTCAGTCTTTCTTTGCTTATTCTACCAAAAACCTAAAATAATCTTAAAATACTAGATATTATGCTAGCTCATAGTCTCCACAATGTATCACATACCACTGTGTTTGATTTTGTAATGCCAAAGATTTTCTTTATAGCTTTGTGCTGAATCCTCTGTAGGGATGATCTCATGCGGTCTCATTCTGATATGCCGACATTCAACAGGAGTGTTTGATTGCATCACTGCCTTTGACAATCATACTTTATTTTTATGTCTTTTTACATCTTTGCTACTATACCCTGCCTGAATTCAAGGGTACCAATTTGGAAAGTGAAATAAGCACTCACAGTAGACTGACACTTGATCTTAGATGCTAAAGCGGTGAAAATTTTAAAGAACAGACACCATTAACTGCAAGAAACACCTGCTTGGCACTGGTTCTCCTGTGAGTCAGTGCAGGTGTAGACATTTTATTACTCATGATCACACCTGTTGGTAGGTATGTGCCAAAATCAGGAATAGCTAGCTGGAGGAAGAAAAATAAGAACTAATGGGGCATACTCTGCACTCCGAGATGCATAAATCCAACGTGACTTCACTAAGCTCATCTAAATTATTTCAAATTGACATTGCTACAAATGAGTGCAGATCCTGGCTAAGCACAACAGAGTACAGGTCAAAAACCATTACAAAACCCTTACAGAAAGTTACTACTGTCTAGAAGACTAAGTCCTATATTTTGAGTATAGTGTAGTATATACTTAAGTACATGAATTGTACAGAAGAGACACAAGCACTTGTGCAGGTGCCCTGGCACATAAGAGATAAGAGTAAGTTCAGTCAAATTTATGTTATGCTTTCATATCCAGGACTGAAGTGTTGTAAGGCTTATCCCATCAGCTTTTAAGGTGACTCACAACATTCAGATCACATACACACAGAAAATATCTCAACCTATTCCTGCAGATCTAGCTAAATTCAGAGATCAGCAAGTTTTTTTCACTTTCTTTATGCACTAATCCTGGTAGCCTTTCTAAGTATTTCTTTCTTTTTAAGACAATAACTATATTCTTGACATAAAGGCAATGACTGCGATAAAACTGAACCTGTTTAATTTACTTCAACTGAAATGCTTCCACAGGCATCAATTAAGGCCTTAATTAGGGTAAATAAGATCCCTTTGCACTGCTTGAATGATGTCAGGACACTATTAATAGAGGAGTTCTGTGTCTTCCAGAACAGGAGCTCCAAAAGCAAAGTTGTTGAGATGTAAAATTAGGAACAGCTCACAACAAAACTCATCTCCAAGGAGGGCCAAATGTCAAAGCAAACTGCATAGCAGCACTCCTTCCAGATGATCTGCAAAATATGCTGGCAATGTTTCTTCACTGTAAAAGACAACAGACTTACGTTGGCTCTTCAGAGATTGTTCTGGTCTCTTCCATTTCTTGTGCCTGTTTAAACCATGGCAACTTTGCTTCCACAGGACTTTTTTCTAGTAAGAGAGGGGGGAAAAAAAAAAAACGTAAGTAATTCCTTCAAAGAAATACATACATGTTTGCATTACTCACATTAGCACTTCACTCTTTACACTGCTTTTTGACCTATTGCTTGTGAGTAAAGTTGCACTGAATAGTAAAACATTTCTTAGGAAATCTCCTCATGATGCTGCAGTTCAATCCTGAAACTGCCTTTTCATGAGGGTACCAGCAATCCAATCACCATTCCCATTTAATCTTTAGCCTCTCTCTCACACCTTCCCCAGATGCAGACAATTTGTATTAGACTATATTGTACGTCTTAGTGTAAGCACTAGACTTCTTTTATTTGTCTCCACCTCCTGTGTGCATCACAACCTTTTTCGGGGTACTGTAAGCCAGCTGAGTATGTGTGCCTCTGATCCAAAGTAAAACCCCAGAAGGCCCTTAAAACGTCTACTGCATGGTTTAAATAACAGCACAGCATTTAACCCTGAATAGTTTTGTATTTGAAGAACTCTCTAAAGTCTAAACTCACTAAAGTCCAAAAACATCCCAAAAAACATATGAACTTGTCTAGTGATACTTTTCAATTTTTCTATGTATGTACATTTCTATGTACCTCTTATGGAGAATTGTGAATGTCTGAAATACAACCTTTCAAACAAAAACTGAAAGAAAGAGTAGAACCAACCCATTTTTTTATCAGCACAGAAATGAACAGGGTAAAAGAATGGAATAAGACATACTCCTTTTCTGCTTGATCTTTTTTTTCCTTTCACTTTTCCATCTAAACATTTACATTTTACTAACACTTTTGAAGAACGCTGGTCAATTTATATCATTAAGTATTACAGATTTTTTAAGCATACAAATGTGGAGAAAAGACAGGGAGCCTAGTTATGCAATAGCTTAATGAATTGATGGAATCCAGTGATATGTAAAAGCGGACAAGATGTCAGGTGACAACACAGACATTATTGTCTCTATTTCCATAGTATTGAACAGTTCCTCCTCCCCACCTTGAGCTCATTACTTCTATTTTTGACCAAGTTGTATAGGTTTGGTTAGCACGTTCACCACATGGCGCTATCGCCATGTTACCAGCAAAGAGCATCAGCAGGACACTTTCCCTAGGACCAATAATTAAGATGTTTGTTTTTGCCGAGACTGGAATAAAGTCATAGTAAATTCCAGCTTCTGACATTTCTGAAAAAGGTTACCAGGGACTTTTAATTCTGTTAACAAAAATGTAAAACAATAACAGACCCAGACTAAATTCCAGTTACCTCTTGGCTTGTAACATGGTACTGGCACAATGCATTCTTCTTTTATGTGGAGTTTCAGTTGTGGATTGCAGCCACCGACATGCTGTCCTCGGTGGTCAATGCACAGCACCACGCGGTAACGTAAGCCTCGGCCACAGGTCACCGTGCACTATGGGAGACAACACAACCCGCTCTGTTCCTTCTACATTATATTTACAAATATTTCTAAATAGTAAGTTAGAAGCATTGATGATTTATGTTCACTGAATCTTTCCACCGACTTAAGCAGGCTTTGGCACAAGTCCCTAAGTAAAACTTTAATTACTCTATCAGGTATCAGATAAACATGAATTGAATATAATCCTGCATTGCTAGATGAATAGAAAAAAAAGACCAGTGCTGGAAAAAATGTCTAAATTTTGGGAAACAAAGTGATTTTGCAAGTTCAGTAAAACTTATCTGATTGGCTCCAGTCTCAAACCAAGGTGGCTATCTCCTGAAAATATGCTCTCTCACAGCTTTTGGTCATTTTCAGTTTAAGCTGGGTCAGACGTGCCATAAGAGCAGTTCCTTCACTGTATGTCAGTGATCTCACTTGGATGAACTAAGGAATTATAGAAGTGTTGAGCTATCTGACTAGATCAGATAACCGCAGCCAAGATAAATTGGCTCTATATTCTTGTTACTCTAATGAAAGGTAAGAAGAATGCTGGAAAATCACCCTTGCAAGTATGTCAGCCCCTAGACAGCCATGCCTTTAGCTATTAAATGAAGTGAAAGATTACATTTATCAAGAAGTGGGAGACAAACAACCTGATTGCAAAGGGACCTGACCTCTGGTTCTAATTTTTCCTCTCTGTATAGCAGCAATTCAACAGGCATACATAACTCTCTACGCACTCTTCTCTACACAGATCACTACTATTTTTTTTTTTTTGATTACCAGGCCAAATTACTTAAAACAAAATACTAGTAAGTTCTATCAATTGTGCTTGCAATTATTTTTTCTCAAGGCCCTGCACATGGTAACACAAGGCTCCCTTTAGGGTAACAAGAAAAACAAACAAACAAAAAGAATAAAGATCCAAATTACTTTTCAACTTACTTGAGACCATTCCATAGCCACCCATTTAGGGCAATCAAACAGATTACAGGTTTGAATGACTTTAGGCTTAGGGGCATACATGCATTTCCATTCTTCCACTTGCAGTATCTCGCCATGTATGGTTTCCTCTACACACACAAAACTCCTCCTCTGAATACCACCTCCACAGGAAACTGAACATGCAGTCCAAGGGTTATGTTCCCACCTGGAAAAAGATCTCACATTTATTAAAGACATGTTTTTTGCTTTTTTTTTTTAATTCCTCTAACATCTATTAAAAGTGCAAAATACTGGTGTCATTTAACTCAATTCATATTTTGTTGCTGGATTATTGCCACATACTGAATATACAGATTTACAGAACTGTTTTGTATTATTCCAGGCTTCGATTCACCCAGAAAACGAGAAGACGGTGGAACTACACATTTAAGCAAGTTTCCTGAAATAATGGAAAACCTAATTCTTATACAAACGTCTTAAAAACTCTAAATGAAATATACTGATTTTGACTACTGGTATGACTTCACTTGCAAATAGTCTAAATCATCTAAAAAGCATGTTTTTCAGAGTTGATTTACATGGTTACCTATTACCATGATAAGAAACTAGGAACAATATGTGCTTGAGATCATATGAGGTCCAAAGATGAGGACTGATCTGGCTGTGACTGATCCACAGTTGCTCACCACGCTGCAGATTAACATTAAAAATATCCGCCAATGAAAGAAGTTTTACAAGAACTCTAATATCTGCTAGCCATGCCAGTTCAACCTGTCTCCAACCACTGGGACCATGAACAGGTCCCGCTGTGACAGGTACCACTCTTGGCTGGTCATCATGCAGTTCTACAAGAGTTCCCCCCTTTCACTAGTATGTCATTGAGGAAATGTATATTCACTTCCAGCTTGCCTCAAACAAAAAGCAGCTGATACCCATTTCAGCTGCTTTGGCTGATCTGTCTTATTTCTCCTGAAGCTGGGAGATACACAGATTAAGGAAAATTCACACAGGCCCATTCAACAGCAGAGCTGTGGAGCAGAAGCCTCCAACAGAGGCAGGATAAACCTGCTGGAAGGGAGCGTCCTCAGCACGAACATCCACCCAGGACCTTACAGCTAACCACAGTGAAGAGAGAAACTGTTGCTCCCTATCATGTGGGAGTTAGCACAGGGCGGGTGGTCACATTACAAACTTGCATTTATTTCTTCATCATTCATAAATGTATAATTAAGCAACCACTTTTCAATGAAGCACTATAATCAGCTACTAAAGAGTGACCTCAGTAATGCTGCAGTCCCGCCACATACGCAGATTACAAGCATCTTTCATAGCATTTGTGTCTAGCTATCGCTCTGTCCCACACAACTTTTCCTGCCCTTCACCTAGCTCCCCCTCCACCATCCATTCTAATTCAACCCAATCCCTGGGAAACAGCTGAGTTCTGCAGCACATCTCATGGCTTATCAGGGTCAATGTTGGTTTAAAACTTATTTGAATTACTACTGCAGTGGCTCCAAAAAGATCATATGCACACAGAAAAATAGTATGAACTATGAATGGTGGACTTAGCGAGCCCTGCAATATTTTACCAAAGTTCATCAAGAGTAACCTAAATATCATAAAGCCAGCCATAATGTCTGATCAAATGAAGCAGAGGCCTATAAATCTAAGATAAAATTAAGTAATTATTATCCACTTTCTACGAGGTAAGTCTAGTAGGTAAGTCAAGAACACTTCCTATTTTCAGCAACTCATTAAACAGTCTACAAAAACATATTAATCATGTTTAAGCACAGCAGAGGAGAGAATGAGCCTGAAAGAGAGCAAGCCATGGAACGTTAATTGTTGGGTATCTACTAAAAAATTAGGCAGTATATAGTTAGCTGACTACACACTGATATCCTATCACCAGTGAAAAACACACTTGAAGAGCCATAGCCACTATTTTCTTCGAGTTGAATGAATGGCCAGTGTTAACTCATTTTCTAAAAAAAAAAAAAAAAAAAATCAGGAACTAAAGAGCAATTAACTTTTCAATGAATTAGCAGCTCATGGATTTATATACAAGTTTCACTGTGCTGTATGTAATACTAGCCTTGCAAGTGTTTATAGCATAGAGTTTTATGGTTGTTTTTCTTTATCTCATCAGCTTCAAACATACTCCAGATCCCATACTCCCACAAGCATTTTCAAGATGGAGAGAGGTCTATGGCTACTGGGGAAAGGGGGGTCTTGGGCAAGCAGTCAAGGAGATACTTTCCAGAACCCGCAGCTGTCCAGGGATTCTCAACAGTCCAACAAGTCTGAAATAAATGGAGGTATTCCAAGAGCTTTAAAAGAAAATTTTCATCCTGGGAAATTTTTCTATTTATTTCAAAAGAATTCTCCATCTGTAAAAATATTTCAGTGGGGCATTTACAACTCCAGCCACAGGAGAACTCTTTCAAGATCTTGCGGTGCACACCGTGACTTTCCCACAACTTCCTAGTGCAAAGAGGGGAGCGGTGGCGAGTGCCCCGGGGCCGGGAAGCAGCCCCCCACACGGCCCTTGCGTTACGCGGCCGTGCGACGCGTGACTGGTGGCCGGGGTGAGGGAGCCTGTAGAGCTTTGCTCAAGCCTATCTCCAGCACTTGGTTTTCTGCCCACTTCGCAAGAGCAGGCCTGGGTTAGCAAGTGAACAGGTAAGAAAAACTGAAAGAAAAGGAGGAAACAGCCTTAGCAGGACTGATGCAGACTAATGCTTTCAAGTTACTGTAAGGGTGACAGCACGCACAACATCCACTACTACACTGAAGCACGACTTGCATCCTGGCTGGACCACGATCACCTCATGACTCAGATATGAGCTGACTGTTCTAGCTGCTGCCTTCTCTCCAGAATTCCAGTTGGAAAAGGGGCTTTTACAGCCCTGTTCTGATCCTTTAAGTGTCCCCCACCACGGAAAGGACTCAGTTTGCCCTATTTTTCTCCCTTTATACGTGACAGTACCACCACTGAGCCCTTCTCAGCCTTCTTACAGACCAGGAAGACCATGGTACCTTCCAGCAGCGCACACTGAGGTGTCGAAATGAGGTGGGCCTTTGTCTGCAGCTCTTAACATTTGAAATAAGAGAACCTGCCCACAGCTTTATCACAGACATAATCTATCTCACCACAGTGTCATGCAAACATGCTGAGCACAGTAAAGCACAGGAGGGAGATTAAATTTCTCTTCTAACTGCTCTCCAAGCTCCAAGAAGTTCAGAAGATGAAATACTGATGTAAATAAATTGTGCTGAGTTCCAGAAGAGATCTGAAGCACAAAGGAACTGACAGGAGAATTGGCAGAAGAAACCAAAGAGAGAAACAGAATAACTATGAAACATTACAGCATAAGACCACAGAGGGAAAAAAATCTCAATCTGTGTATGAAAGCCAGAGTATATCACAGGGCAGCAGACCCACACGAAGCATAAATTGTTACATAGACGACTCTGACCATGTACATCAGCTGTTATCAGTAGCTTCACTGAACCATGCAAGTCTGATTTCATTCTTACTACCCCATATATTTCCTTCTTTAGAAAAATATATACATTATTCATGATATAAAACCGCAGATCTTCAGCTGGGATAAATATTCATCTGTCTCCATCAACTAGAATTTTTGACATTAACAGTAGATTTGGCTCAATGCTTTTAAAGTCCTCACATCCTTTACAAAATATTTACATCTTCCAGAAAAGGTTTACATTGCTGTGATTGACACAGGTTAAAAGAAATATAGGAATCTGTGCTCTGATGACTTAACTGTAGGCAATACATATTCATACAACTCATTATCTTTACAGGGCTGAGTCAGCTTTGGTGTCAATAACTAGACTGTGGGTCTAAATAATGAGAAGAGAAGGAGATGATCTTTTAAGGGAATAAGAATTTCTAGAGAGCTCTGTAACATAGGGTTGCAACACAGGGAGGTCTTTTTGTATAAATAGATATATTCACTGCATACATTTTCAAACTAAAATTCTTTAAATAATTCATACATGCATTTTAAAGGAGATGTTGAAAGGCTCTTCAACAGTATAGCAGAAAGCTTAGGGGGATAACACTTTTGAAGTTTTTTATATCTGTATTTTCAAGAAACGTATATTAACCTCTTCTTAAGCTAAGCACTGCAAGCACAATGAAATCAATCACAAGCATTAAAGCATTTACAAGATTGTTTTAGAAACTTGCTTTCTTGAATAGCAGAAATAAGAAGATGATATTCCATGATTTTTGTACTCAAAAACTCTATTTGCAGTGAAAATTTGTTAGCACCAACACACAGGTTATCCTGATGATACATACCGAGGAAGTGGTTGGAAGTGATCATAGGGCATGATTTCTTTAAATCCATCACTGTCAACAAAATAAATAGTGCATTGTTATTTCACAAATCCAAAACGTACAGCAGATTAAACATGAACATGTAAAAGTATTTAAGTAAGCAATTACAAGATATTGCTGTGGAAAACCATGACTCATACTTCCAACTTTTTCTAAAGGAAGAGATACATTCATCATACAATTTCCCCACTTAACTCCCCTAAAAATAGGAAATGAACAACCCTTTACTAAAGAACTTTATAATCTATGATCCTTTAGGCCTATGTAACATTATTAACAGAAGAAGTTACACACATAGATCTATAATATATGCTTTTGTGGAAGATGAATAGCAATGATATAAATGCAGAGGATTAATTCTAAATATGTCCTGGATGGTGTTTAGGACCCTTCTAGAGCTGTTTTCTCCAACTGCATGGAACATATAGCTTTAGTTCAAAGACTAAGAAATAGGGTATTATATCTAGGAATATTTTCACATTTTTTTCCTGACTGTATAGGCTGAAAAAGCAAGGAAAAAGCTAATTATATCCTTTCTTTATTTAATTTTCCCATTCCAGTTCTGTAACACTTGGCATGTATCGCTACAAAGACTAACTGAATTCTTACTGCTCCATATAGTGATCAACTCTCCAGGAAGGCAAAAAAAATTGAAAGTCTGCACATCTATAACTGCTAGAGGTCACTATCAACGATTATGTTCAACAGGAATGAAAGGAAATGGACAGTTTAGCTATAGGAAATGAAATCCATTGAGAGGGTTTCCTTTTCTTCTTGCCTATAAGTCTAGCTCAGCCAGCTGGCATATTAATGTGAGGTTCTGGGACTTGATACTGTGATGTTATTTTAAGATACTTGAGTACAGCCAGGAAACCTCACCAGACAATCCAAAAGTTAGTTTGAAATACCATAGCGCAATTCAATACAATTTATGTATACTGTAGCCTTTGTAATTTGGCAATAATATTCTGGAGTATTTGTACCACAAGTATATTTATTTAGAATTTTTTTTATCTTGTTACATAAAAAATCCCTTCAAAACAAAACCCCTCCTAAACCTTAATTATTAAGTGACAAATCCACAGTGTGAATGAAGAAGGAGATTTTTATGGTAGGCAGATGAATAAACCAGGATATACCATGTGCAAAAACTGTATGCTGAATGAGAAAAGGAGCTACTGCTTGTCTGTAATGAGAAAACCTGAATGATAGCATTAATAAATCCAAAAGCAGGCAAACAGTCTGTCCTCCTCAAAGCATCACTCAAATCCAGGCACTAGTGCTATACCATTCGGCAGAAAACCTGAAGTAGAATCAGTCCCTACACAAAGACACCATGATATTTGCAACATGACCATGTAAAACAAAAGTTTCCTTCTGCTCTAGTGGTGCCAGATGTTAGCCTTTAATTCATGCCATAATTAACCAAGAATAAGCAACTCTAAAGATGAAAAGAAACAAATAAATATGATTGCATGTTCCTTAGAAACTGTAGATACCATATACTTGTCATACAAACCTAGAAGGGCAGGGATCCATATTGCACTCTTTTAGCTTGGGCTTTGGCTTCTTATTTTCTGGGTAGTAGTGACAATAGTGATCAGGAACAACACGCTTCAGACGAATATCCAAACATTCAGCAGAATTAAGCTGGTAACCTGGAGAAGAAACCAAGTTAAATGGTGGTAACAGAGGAATAAATACAAACAGCTTTCCTTTCTCAAATTATGTTCTGTTCATCCAGGCAATTTCCAGTGTTAGTTTTTCTTTTAAACAAGGAAACGCTGTACAGAATCATATGGGACCTGACCTCCATGCAAGGCAAATTAGTGTTTAGAAATGATGTTATCTGTGCTAACACTAGATGAGACCCTGGTATCCGAAAATGCTCTAAGGAGATGGCAAAAGCATATATGTTTCTATATGATGCAGGTATATATACAGTATAGTAGCTTGCTTATTATAGAGGGGACCCTGCAAAGTCCTGGTTGTGTTGCATGTTCCCCAGTGCAGAACCTCTCTCCACCTCCAAGCACTCTTAACCAAGGGTACTAGTGAGAACTATATTGCATGCTTGTGCATGCTAAAAAAGGGACTTAAAACAGAAAGCCAAAAAAAAAATGACGATGAGATCCAAAAACTTTGCTAAGTTAAACTGTAGAAAATGAAGAAATATTTTCAAGAACATTTCTGGTTGAAGAGCCAACAAAAGAAAACCTGAAGTAACTACTTGATGCAAAAAAAAAAAAAAATCTTTGTGGAAAGGCTGGTTAAGAGGAAGGATCTGAGTTTCATAAACCACTGAAAGGACCTCAGTTTTATAAACCACTAGCTTGATTTTTGGCTAAGAAAAAAAGACTCACTGAGAGGACTTGGACTTAAACTGAGGAGAGGAGAAGGATGTTCTGGTATGTGAAGGGAAAAAAAAAAAAGTTGAAACCACAAGAATGAAAATCCAAATGGAGTCAATAAACTAACAGCATAAGAGCCAGTGTCTACTAAAAATGCCTTGGCATCACATATCAATGGTTTCACTTATGTGTCTCTTGGCTGATTCAAAGTGTCATCATGCATGAGGGTGATAATTGTAAAGAACTAAGCAGTTCCAGTGCTGAGGACATGCATGTCCCCACTCTTGGGAGCACTGAACGGACCCCTTTAAGATATGCCACTTGCAAACAAGGCAACTTTTAATTTTTTTGCTCATTCGGGCTTGACTGTTTTCTGCCATACTCCCTACTCCTGCGCATGGTGATTACACAAGTACACGTAGCACCATGCTGGTGAGACACAGTGCAGCACTGACTCTGAGTCTCTGTTATGAGGAACTTTTTCTTTTAGGGCCAGTAGAAGAGGCCAAACAGTCAGGAGACCAAATCCTCTTTAAGATAACAGGTTCAAACCAGGCAGCCGCCATGCAGCTTCCCGGCTCAGGGAACACTTAACACTATTTCAGATTCTGTGCTTCTTTCAGTTATTGGCCTCTCTCTCAGAATTCTCTGAGTGTCAAGCTCCAGTGATAAAGACAGTTTCATATTGTGGGTATGCAGACATATGCAGGGCATTCAAAATATTGGCTAGTCTCAAAGAGATTGACATATAATCATAATTTTCAAACTACAGTATTTGTCTGAATAAGGTTGGATTTGAGTGAAAAGGGGACACACATACCTTTGTGGCCAAGTTACTCAGTGTTTATATGTGACTCTCACAATAACAACTGTGATGCTCTATACTTCTTCCCAGATGAGGCAGGTTAGGGAAATACTTTTTAATTCAGTGTGAGGATCAGAGAATATATATTGCCACTCACATTTCTAATAAGAATAACACTTCAGGGGGCCAACTATCTTATAAGTCAGTTTCCTGTGTGACTGCATATTATATACATATATTATCTGCATTTCAGATTAAAGTGAAGCACAAGTGCCTAAGCAGATGGTCTGTCAAAAGATCCTCAGATTTCTTATGCTTTAAACATCCACAACTCCTGATACTCTTACGCCAAGTAACTAATTAAACCACATGTCTTTGAATTCTCCAAGAAAATCACTACACCAGTATTATTATCTGATCTCCCACTGTGATTTTCAGGTGATCGAGGTAATGCTGGCAGAGCTGAAATTGCTTTCTACAATATCAAAATCTCCTCCCAGCATGAAGCCACACTTTTTACAGGCCCAGAAATGGCTGGGCTGGATAAGCAGTAGCTGAGCTGAGCTGCTTTTTGCCTAACCGTGGGATAAACTGGAGCTTTTAAGCCAAAAGTAGAAGCTGCAGCAGGCTGTCTGCAGCGCTGCCATTGGGACCGAGGGTCTAGAGTCAGCCAGACATAGGTGTTTGTAGTAGCTGTCCCCAAAATTCTATGTAGTAAAGAAAAAACAATAAAGAGAGAAGGAAAAATTAACTTAAGCAAGTAACTTTTGCAAAGAACCACAAATCCTATACCATTTGTTTTGTAACCAGCCACTTTTCAATATTCAGCTGTAAACACTCCCAAACAACTGCGACCACTCACCCCCTCCACACGTCACGGTGCAGGGAAAGAACTCGGTCTGTCTCCACTGATGACTGATGGGTTGATAGAAGAAGAATTGAACCACGCTGTCTTTTGTGCCAGAGTACCTGGTCTAAAGAAATTTCCATTACAACACATGTGTATACATGTGTGCTCTAGTGTCCATGATATTTCATAATAAAATTCATAGGTAGTAACAGTGGAGAGATTAATAATGACAACAAGTTTAAGACCTCTAGATATAAGTTTCAAAGAGTCAAACACCTTTTTCCCCCAAGATATTCAAGACATTAATATGTCTCTCTCTCTCTCTAATTATCTGTCCTTGACTAAGATCCTAACTGTGAGCTTCTGCTTTACTTCATCATCAGCCAAATTTTCAACATTTGCTGCAGATATAAGTCTGGAGTAAGCACATTGATTCACATTCAGGCAGGTCTACTGCTCATACTCTTTTAGATATGCAAAATGCTCAATGTCTATTTCTACAACATGAAAAATCAAGACAAGTGGTTTGGTAACACTGAAACACTTGTCACTTTTAACAGAAAGCTATGACTACCCTCCTTTGGCACAATCTGTTCTTGGTTCATATACACAAAAATATCTGCACATATGATGCAGCTCATTGGTATGTGGTCTGGGAATTAGAGTAACTAAAAGGGCTAGATGTGGTGGATTAGTAGGTGGATTAGCAATGTCTCCAGCAGATGTGAGGGTGCTGCTGGATGTGATGGTGTGATTCAGTAGGTGGCAGTCTTCAGTTGGATTAACATCAATCCAACACAGGGCCACGTTGTAACACTTTCAGTAATACTAAAAAAAGAAACTCTCTGCCATTTTTGATCAATAAAAATTCTGCAGTACTTTCCACTACAGCAAAGAGGTTAACCTGCTCTTATTTTAATTTGATTAGGTACATAAATTATAAACTACTATAAATCAGCCCTGAATTTTATTTAGGATTCTTTATTTGCTGTCTAAAGAATTTTGCATGCTGATAGACAGCTGCCTACATTATTACTGATACTTCCAGCATCTTAGAAGACTTATGCATATGCACATCCCACCTTGATAATGAAATCTGCTCCAAGAGGTCCCTGGATCTTTATGATTTCCCTGTCTGCACTCTTCTGAAATTCAACAGTTGTATTCTCTATGACAAATGTTCCAGGAGCATTGAAACTGTGCTCTCCCTTGTCTCCTTGTAATGTCTTTGACTCTATAACTAGGGAGAAAACACACAATTTATAAACTTAAACAGGATATCTTTCTTTTCAAGGAAGTCAGAAAGTAAAGTTGCAAATGTGCTATGGGAAGTAGCAGTTTAGGCACATTAAATAAAACACACAGAATAAGAACTCTTTCAGATTACAGATTCACGTACAATTGCAAGATGTGTCGGCACAGGAATAACTGCCTGGTCACACTATTCTTGTATAGCAGAATCACCACTGAGATGGTTTTTTTTTTCCCCAGAGAACACATGCTATACACAGTCCATTATCAAGCAATGAATGGAAAAAGGATAGAATCAAAACATATAAAAATAACCCAGACTCCCACCTCATTCAAGTCTGATAGTTTCAGGAGTCTCCAAAGCAGCCCAAACTCACCAGTTTTCACACCTCTCAATATCTTTATCACTTTACCTGTTGCAGATGTCATTAACCTAATTCTGGGCATTTCCCACAGTTTAAAAAATAAATAAATAAAAAAAGGCCAGGAGGTCTGCAATTTCAACACAGCCTATGGGTTTCCATTTTCTTGAAGAGTTGATGAAAAGCTTTTTCTGCCATTCTGCATTCCTTGGAAACAGAATAATCTAGTAGATTACAATTTACAGACAACAGAATTAGCATTTTAGGATTGAGTCACTTCCAGCAAAGTGACTGAGCTATAGCAGCTTAAAGTGAAAAAGGTGATCACAAGGAAGGCAGGATTGCTGTTTTCTGCACACTGCACACACACAGCAAAATGACTAAAAATGCACTGCTCTAGTTACTGATTTTTATTGAAATTGTTCTATCACCAATTTACAGTTATTCGAGTTATATGGTATGGACATCATGCATGGTTTAGCTAATCTTCCAGGTATAGAGAAACTAGGTCTGACCTAGGCTGACTTTTGGCTCCTGCAACAGCACAGCCACTCTGGTGCTGTTCAGCAGGACTTTATCCAGCTCCCATAGTTTTGATCATACTATGATCCTTCAGCCCAGTTTTAGGTATTTATATTGATTTATTTTCCACTTTTCCCAACTCAGGGAACACAACAGCTAGTCACAGGAAGGGACAAACTTTCCTCTATCCAAAACTTATAAGAAGATGGTCTGAGATACTAAGTATGCAAGTCTTACTTTGAAACGATTCGAAATTCCACATACACTTTGGGAGTCAGACGTCTTACATGATAAAATTAAATCCGCAGTAATTCTTAAGAACAGTACGTTGCTGACAAGCACATAAAATTTCTTGACTTTTCAGGAAGAATAATTGCAGTTCAGATAGCACAGCGAATTCAGTAGCTCTCTGAAATCTGGATTAAAATTCTGAATATATCCCAAAAAGTAACAAGTCTGGAGAATTCAACCGAGCTCCTCGTGAGCCCATACATACACACACAGAGTGTTTCCAATGGTTCATAGACATTTTTCAAATTCTTTTCAAGGAAGTCTGGAGAATGCAGCAGGATCTTGAGTAATGAATGAAATATGCTGACACTGCTGTGTAAAGATTCTTGTACATAAATTGCCTATAACATGACTTGGGCCAACACAATTTTACTCACGACTTCGTGAATAATGAGTTCATGTAAAAATGGTGTAAGGAGAGGCTGGAAAAAGGAAGAGATGCTTTGCAAGGTAAGTCTCATTGTGATGATGGGTTAGAAATAGCTTGTTAAACATTTAAAAAATGCTCCTAAATTCTAGGACTTAGCTTATCTCATGAAATAGCACCTTGTCTTGTTTCATGGAAGAGGTGCAGGATTTTGCCATTTACCCCCACAAAACAGGATCAGCTATTTATTTCTTAATCCTATTACTGAAATTAAATCCAGCAGTAGTCCCTTACAAACTCTGCGGGAGCAAGGAAAGCTACATATATGCTAAATGGCATTTTTAAATAGAGGATTGTGAATTGTTTTTAAAAAGCAAAGGTAAAAATCTGGCAATTTTGCAGGAAAGGGATTTTGAGGGCCATCTAGCAATGAAAGTGCTGTCACTCACTGCAGTAAATCCCATAGAGTGTTTTACAGTAAAGGTTTTAGTTACTATTCTGTCTGTATTAAAGTCATGTAAGGAGTTACTGTGACTGTGCAACTGTGGTTGCCTTCAGGGCATCTTCTCCTGGAGAAGCCAGCCTCCCACAGCTGCGCTGAGAATTGTCCTTAGTAAGCAAGAAAAAAAGTATCAATTTTGTGTGGCAGAGGCTGCAAGCTAGAGACATACCTACAGCCTAAATAATGCCATTAAAATGGCTGTCATATGTCACAATTGTAAGATACAGCCTATTTTTCAGAAAAGCCACAGTACCTTGGGTTTTGAACCCTGGGATCTCATGTGAGCTCAAGCCTAACTAGAAGAACCTTTTGTTGGCACTGAGCTAGAAATACCTTCTTTTCTTCCTATCTGACCTTTTTTTTTTTTTTTTTGGTATTTAAATTGAGTTACCTAAAGAAAGTTATATAATTCAGGTTAAGCGCATCTCTATCCACACTGAAAACATACTCTGACTGCTACAGTTCAGGAGCATTGTTAGCATTTTCTTCATTAAGATCGTCTAAAATACAAATCCATTCTGAAGCACGTCCAATGAAGAGAGTCATGCCATTCCCAAAGAAAACAATTCCTTGAAAAGATACTTGAAAAGGCATTCACAGCTTTAACCCAGGTTTCTAAATATTAGGCCTCACTACTCTCCTTAGTACAATAAGGGTTTCATACAAGGCTAGGAAGAAATTTAAACAATTCATGTCCAGAAAACAATTTCACCTTGGTCACTGGGCAAGAATCTAACAGTAAGTCATATGCACTTTGTCAAAGAAGCATACATAATAAAAAACATCTGGGAATCAAAGTGCCCCAATTACCAAAGCACTTCCATTAGGACCAAACAGATGCAATTAGGAACAAATATATCTAAACAAATTGCAGAAAAAGCAACAAATACTTAAACGATTACTCTATATTTTTGTTTGTCATTTTCATGTATTTTTTCCCTATTGCATTAGAAAACAATCTTTTAAACATCCTAAACTCGTGATCCTCGGATTAAGCTGCTGGAGGCCTTGACCCCTGAGTCACATTGGTTAACAGTAAGGACTAGTACATGGCGCCCACTATTCCATCATTTTATTGCTTGAATAAGAACTGAAGCAGGAAATATCTCAAGTACCTCCAAGTCCACATGAAATCAATAGGATACTCTGGAATATAAGACTTAGTGGCAAGTAATGCAAATCACTGCTAGTGGAGAAGTGCTGTTGCAAACAGATGTTAGACGTTAATTTAGCAACATGACCTGCCTCATTTTACAGTTTCTATGTTACTTTTCTTAATAAAAAAATATATTTTTATAAGCAAAAACAAATAATATTGTCCAGGAACCAACAGTATGATAACTCACTGAGAGATGACATATGTTTATGTTAGATCTAAACTAGATCTGCATCCAAAGAAATTACTTATTCGCAATGTCTAGCAGAGCAGACGCCGCCTGTATCTCTGGAGGGGGTGTCAGCAACGCTTAGAACAACTGCTCAGATTTTCCCAGAAGTGTGTCACACAGACACATGAAGAGCTATTCCACAGCCCAGCAGTTAACCTCGAAGGCAATATATTCCTGATGAGTCTCATCCAGGGCTTGTCAGCACAGACTTCCAAACCAGAGCAAAGCCAAGGATCCAGCATGTGTAACCTTGTCGTGTAGCTTTATTAATGTGCAGGTAATCTGTTATTTTTCAGGCTAATATCTAAACATTTGGAAATATCTACATGTAACTTTCCAACAAGTTCCAGTAAATGTCTATTTGCAAAAATATATACTTAGAATTGTCCCATAGTTAATACGAGAATGTGGAGAACTCAGTGCATGTAGAGCATGTAGACCGTGAACTGCCTATTCTTACTAGATCCCCAAAGAAAAACTTGATGGATTTCAGTGCCGTAACCAGGAGCAAAGGTTTCACCAACTGGCTAGTGGGAAAGATTTGGAAAAGAATCCGCCAAACAAGTATTTCCCCTGCAGAACTCTGCAATCCTGGGGTAAAAACGGGAAGTTTGACCTCAGGAGTAAGTTTCCTGATCCTAAGCTAAACAAAGAGAGGCATCTTTCCAATTCCAGTTGCTTCCAGTCGCCGAAGGTGGGCGTGGGCACTCACCTGGTTTTGTGCCTAGCTAGGTAATCTCTGGTGCCAAAGACCTAGAACTAGTACTCCCTGTTATTTCCCCTGCCATGATGGAAAATCTGCTTTCTCCACAGAATTTCCTTGACCAGCTGTAGATTGAAGACCCTTTGCAAGAGCATCCCATCCTGTCAGTGGCAGGCAGGAGCAGGACTGTGTTGCACGAGGAACCTTCTGTCGATGTCTCACTACCTAGGTCGGGGTGTATAGTTTCTTCTTAGTAATTGCCAAAAAAAAGCAGTGTTTAGATGTATAGCTACTTTCTGTGAAATGCAAACCACTGTATGGGGAAAAGAATGACATAGAGGAAAAAAGATTTTCATTTCTTTTTAGTGAAGTCTAACCTCCCTAAGTTCATGAACTCAGTTATCTAGCATTAGCCACTTGTAAAAATATTAGCTTCTGGTTTTCCTGTTTCTTCTGCTGGAGGATTATTTTCAAGGAACTTTCAGGCTCGCTTTTGATTCTAATGCTCTTAAAACAACTGCTAGAAAAACTGTAATTTAGTCCAGATCAAAAGCAAAACCAAAGCAGTGAGACATTTTATTCATAACCAGTTTGGTACCAAGTGTTTTGTTCTTTTCCATTGAATTATTTGCTGAATTCAAGCTCATGTCAGTGAACAAGGAGCTTATGTGCAAAAAACACCTACAGAACACCTATGGACTTGATGTATCTGTTGTCTGTCTTCAAGTATCCATATAGACACACAAAAAAGCCCAATTCTTTCCAGTTACAAAGAAATGAAGTATTTCCTAAAACATTAAGCTGCTGACTGTCAAAAAACGTTCAGAGCATGTATTTGTTGCAGCTCTGTTGTGTGCTGCTTCTCCAACCGGATTTCCATTTTGATGAATCCAGCAGCTGTGCTCCCCTGGAACAAGAGCATATCATAAAGCCCAGGATGAAGCATAAAAAAATAACAGTACAGGATGAAGGGAAAAGAGCCAGATGCTCTGTGGTGCTCCGTGGGCATTTGCTCCTGCTGCTGAAGTAGCAGCACACGAAGATCATTCATGTTTTGGCAATAGGAGGCAGCACAAAATTCACCACTAAGCAGTCCCTCTCCTACCTGTTAGATTCACTTCCTTATGGATCAGGGGGAATGACTCTGACAAATGGAGCCCCTAATGATTTTTGAAAGTCGGCCGTTAGTTATAGCAGCGCACTCCCACTGAAATCAATGAAGCTGCAGGTCAAAGATCACTTGGCTCTGAGCACAAGTGTCAAATACAACAGCCAAAACCACACAAAAAGACAGAAAGGAGGACAAGCAAATTGCCCCAAAGCGCATCCAAAACTCTTGCAGATCTGACTATGATGCAATACAATTTTTTGAGAGGAGGGAGGAGAGGGAAGGGATTATTTGGGTTTTTTTTTCCTCCCAACAGCTCTCACTTGTTTCTAACCTATGTCATTTAAAAAATTTTAGGTAACAAACATCTAAATCCTCACAGATTTAGAAACAGATGTGCTGGGGTTAAAGGGACATTTCACAATTCTCTTGCAGCTAAAGACCTAGCTAGCAAAGGTAACGCCAAGCCACAGCTTCTTTACAGAGCCACCCTGGGTAGGAAGCCAGGAGCGCTCTGTACTTAGCAAGAACTGCTGCATTCCTCAGGAGCTTTCCAGAAATCCCCCAGGAGCCACCAAATCGAGTACTTTTTCTCATATGAAGCTAAAATAACAACTTCCTTCTGCAGAAGCAATTAAAGACGACCAAAACGGGGGAGGAAAACAAGAGTCTTGACCTGAACTAGTCAGGATCACTTCTTTATATATCTCCTGCAATGATTTTACATGAATATTATTTATACCAAGATAAGTTCTGCTTTGCAAATTCATTTCATCAGTGTTATACCTAGGAGCTACCAGTCATTCTGAAGCTGCTCAAAAATGCAATTATTGTTCAATATTTTCTTTGAAATTAAATAACGTCTTTCATTCATTTTATTTATGATTCAGACTGAGACCTCTAGCTTCCCTATTAAATATTTTTAGAATGAAATAATATTAAATGATGATTTATTATGCTGTTTGGCATGGCAGTCTCACTTGTCATTGAATTGATAAATTCTGTATCTAAAGCAGGCCTGTGGTAAAGAAACAAAACACACTACCATCGGCCTCACAGAAAATATTAGGAAACAAATGACTGACAAAATAGCAAACTATTATTCACAGACCATATGTAATGAACATGAATTTATGGCAATGTAAGGTATTAGATGGGAATTATTTTACTTATTTTATTTACCTCACCTTAGATCATCTGCACTGTTGCTCAAGCTGATTGCATTGCTTTCTGGCTGCCAGGTCTAGGGCTTGATTTCAATTAAGCTATTTACATGCTCAGTGGTAGGCATGCACGTAACTGCTTGACTGAATCGGGGCTAATACAGCCAACACTCGGCAGGACCGAGCTCACAGGTGCCCCCACTCACGCGGGCTTTCAGCATCACAGAACTTGTGTAAGATCCAGAGGGAACTGTACCAAAGCCATGTTGGTCTTCCACAGAAACCTACTGCTGGGTTATACCAAGTGCTTTTGATCCAAGATCCACACATAACACTTCGAGAGTAATTTTGATGGAACTGTTTGCATGTAGGAGAGTATAGGACCTTATTTTAGATTTCTTAACTTTTCTAAACCAAGTAATTCTTGCATAAGACATCACAGTTATTTATNAGAACTTGTGTAAGATCCAGAGGGAACTGTACCAAAGCCATGTTGGTCTTCCACAGAAACCTACTGCTGGGTTATACCAAGTGCTTTTGATCCAAGATCCACACATAACACTTCGAGAGTAATTTTGATGGAACTGTTTGCATGTAGGAGAGTATAGGACCTTATTTTAGATTTCTTAACTTTTCTAAACCAAGTAATTCTTGCATAAGACATAATTTCTTTTTACTAAGTAGACTTCCGAAGTTCTGTAGGAGTATCTCCAGTGTGAGTATTAAAGATGGGAAGAAGAATGAAGATAATAATCTTACTCAAATTCCCAAAGTTAGGAGGGGTCACATACAGGGTTTTGTTTTTATCTTCTGCCCAGTAGTAAATACATGAAACAGCTCATTCATACCAAGGTGCGCTGGTCCTTTCAGCGTAATTCTCACGCTGCGACTCCCATGTGGTACAGCAATCACAGTCTCCTCCCCTAGGAAAATTTAAGAAATGTTTTAGAAGTTATATTGCACCAGGGAAATTGCACATCACACAACTAGACTGAAAACTGTCAAGTGTGTCTCAAAAATATTTAACAGGTTCCATATTTTCTTCTATTAAAAATAACCACGTTATTTTATTAAGTACAGTATACTGAGTCTGTTTGCTATACCATGCCACTATTAAGAACTACATGTAGACTTGTAAATCTTGCTCATTATTGGAAAATTATCTGCTTTAAAGAAAATAAACATGCTGAAATTTCAGCAGTGTATTAGGAGCATATTTATACTTTGTTGTCCCAGCTTTATTTCCTAATCATTGACCTGATTTAAGGAATCTAAGTAGATTCTCCAAGTAGAACTTCCCTTTACCAAGCCCTACAGCTGTTCAGCCTCATGTTGCCCACACCTCATTTCCTGCTGCAGGTCACAGCCTTAATAAGTGGCAGTACTTACAGGAAATAAATCATCTACTTAACACTAACCCTGAACCAATTACAGACCAGTTAAGAGCAAATATACATTTGCTATGAAATATATATTATAACACTATCTGCATCTAACTTACTGTATAAGATCATTCCTTCCAGTAAGGGCCCCAAATTAAAATTTACCATAAACCAAACCAGTCCCAAGTTGGACATGTCAATACAAAATGGCTTTTGGCTGCCTGAAAGGCCTCTTCAATGATTACGTAAAACACACACTTATTGCCCTACACTTTACAAGGATGAAAGTTATTATTTTCCATGCGTTATTTTCCATTTCCCAAGGTAGGAAATCAATGATTTGCCCAAACAAGCCGGGTTAACAGTCAAATCAATAGACTGGAGTGTTTTACACTGCCACAAGCAGCGCTCTCGGGACCGGGCAGGCACTGGGCCCAGAAGGGTCATGCACCCAGGGCTCAGAGGAAGGTCCCTGCAGGCTCCTGCGGCCACCTGGGCCCAGCTGCAAGCCTGTTCCCGCACCCAGAGCCTCTCGCTGTGGGCCCTGCTGAGCCGCGAGCCTTCCCCAGGGGAATTAACACAGGGTCCCGCAGCAGGGGTCTACGAGGAGACGTGGCAAGGCAGGGAAACAAGTCCGATCACAAAATTTTCTTAGCTGTCATAGAGCAGGAAGCCTTGCATAGCCTTCAAGATACCACCAAATCACACGCTGTGGCAATGGACACAGGGAAGAGCTCCACTTGCTTCTCAAAATCTGCGTCTTAACGGGGAGCCTTCAGAAATTTCCAGCGACACAGCTGTGGCTGAGGAAATCCCCGGAAAGCCAATAAGGCTTCTAAGTTGACCAAATGCTATCTAACCATCAGCCTTCCCATCACTGAGTCCACGGATGCTGCGCTTTTCGCTCTGACGTTGTAAAGGAAAATCACATCCTCTAAATTAATCACAAAACCACAAGCATTTTAAGAAAAGCACACTGTAGGTTCTCACAGCAAATAACAGCAATTTTGCCAAAAACCTATGGAAACAATGAAATGTGGCAGTCAATTATTTTATTCTTTCAGATGCCTGTGCTAATGCTAAGGGCTAGCGCAGAGGGATTTCATTCTTGCAAGTTCAGAAAATAATGTTAGAGCAAGGTCAGTGATGCATTGCTCCAGAATTACTCACATAATACTTTGAGGAAGAATACTGGAGTTTAGTTTTTACCTAAAAAATAGTTGAAGACTATTTCTTGCTACTTTAAACCAGACCCTTTTTATAGTAGATGGTTTACATCTCCTTAGCATAAGTATGAAATTCTGCCAAATGTTCAGGATACTTCAAGCAAATGCTGCAATTATTTTTTCTGAAATAAACACCTTCTTATGTTACAGGTTTTATATCGCCAGTTTCTAGGAAGGTCATTTAAATATAACAATTTATTTTGGATGCAATAAAATATGATCTTTATTAATTTCATGCTTGGGTATTCCACCAGAGTGCAAAATACTACAGTAAGAACAATCATACAGTTAAGGAGCCCTGGAAAAAGCATTAACTACTGAACTACTTAATATCTTCTTGCATCTCGGTTTTTCACCAGGCGATCTGCTAAAGATGGCCAGAAGATAACGCTCGCGTACATCTTTAAAGTTAGGAAACAACTACTGAATTTGCACGTGCTCTACAGTGCTCGAGCGAAAGCAGGTTTGAGGGCCCCCCGTGTCCCCGCCTGGTCAGGGAGCGCATCCCTGCTCCACAGCCAAGCAGCCCCGACAGGAGCGGGGCGCGAGCACTCGAGTCCCCGCAGCCGCCGCTGCGAGGCGGATCCGAGGGCGCTCGGCACCCGGCGGACGAGACCCCGCGCGAGGCTGCTCCTGAGCACACCCAGGTGCCCCGGCCGCGCTTCCTCCGCCTCCTCACGGAGCGCCGCTCGCCTCCGCAGGCCGGCTCCCCTGCCCGGATGCTTCGCATTCCTTCAGCGGCGCTGCAGACGTTCCACCCTCACCGAAGCACTCTCCAATATGGTCCAAAAGTCTCACGGGGGTGCTAAATTTGCTGCTTCTCTGTGGTGGAGAAAATATTATCAGCAAGCGTTTTATTTGTATTAGAGGAGATGAGGCTCCCAGGAAAACAAGGTTCCGCCTCTGCAGGCCCACAGCAGCGTCACGAAAGCCAACGGCAGGAGATGCTTGTAACCTGGTGGAGATGATCATGCTCGGGCAGTCCTTCCAAAAGAGGAAGTAAATTATAGGATAAAAACGAAAGTGAGATTCTTGGAATTCTGAATGGAGACGGGGAATTGAAAGAGGATGGGATAGAGCTGATCTAAGGGATTCCTTCATATTTGGCTTAAGACAGCTTTAGCTTAATACAAATTTAGAATTATCCAGGTGTACTTCCAAAACTAAATATTCAGAAGGCCTATGCTTCTTGGTGGAAACTATATAACTCATATTCTTTCAGAATAACAAGTCTCCATCAGGCTGTATTTTTCCATCAAATCATTAAGATCTGTAACGATATAAGCATTGAAGTCTTATGCAGACATGGGAAGTTTCCACCTGAAAATCCGTACTTAGAATTTCCTTTTTTTTTCCTTTTTTTTTTGCAGAAACTAGTTGAATGTCTTTGAGAGTTAATTGCTGGCTCCCACCTAAAACTGAAAACAAATAAGCTAAAAAAGTCACCTGAAGACTGTAAAATCTGGCTCGAGGTCACATTCAAAATGGCAAAACACACAAGTGGTACTGTCTCCATGGTGTGACGCACAGATCCACTTCATGGATTCCCGAGGGATGCGGTTCCTCCTGCTCATGGCTGCAAGGGGCCTCCCGTGCGTACCTGGGACTCCCCCAGCACACGTGCGCGCACACACACTCGCACACACTACACACAGCACTTGCTGATGAAGCTCCTGGATTGCATTTCCTTTCCATGGCAAGGTTTGATCCTCTTTCTGTGGTGTTAATGTGGATTTAGATTTTGGATTTCAATGAGAGCAAGATAGACTCCCTGCTATGGTAAGACTGGGAGCTAATCCCCAGGATCAAAATAAAGGAGCCACATTCCTGAGCTGAATCCAATTCAGCAGGTTTTATTTATTTTTCCACGTGGGCCATGGCGGACCCATTTACTGTTTCGCATACGGGCCAGTTGGGATTTTTTCCTCCCTTCTTTTAGAGTAGGGCAGAGGATTTATTTCAGGCCTATAAAAACTGTTTCTTTCCATGTATTTGCTCAGCATTTATCTGACTGGTCCTCCAGGTCTGGTTCAAGACTCTGGGCACTCTCATGAACTGTCAGCAAAGAGAATCAAAACCTCCAAAGATTCAGGGTCTTCTTGCAGGGTTCTCTTGGCTGCTCTGCTGTTAGGCACATTTCAGAAGATGCTGGCACAGGGTCATACGCTGACCTGTCCAAAAACAAAAATCCTGCACGGGGGCGCGTCCGTCCTGGGTCTGCTCGAGCCCTTCCCTCGGTAGCCTCGTGCTCTCCAGCCTCCAGGCCCACTCGGCGCCTCCTGCGCCTCCGGGCTGCCTCCTCGGCTGAGCCGCCGCTCCGAGCGCTTCGGAGGAAATATTTCTAGCGTGTGGTAACCTGCTCTTGAGAGAGACAGCATGGCCTCAACTCATTTTAATTATTTACTCATTACTTCTTCTGGACCTCTTCTGAAATCCGTATGCACTGGGGAAAACCGAGATGAGCCGTAAGCAAAGCACTGCTTGGCTACCCCCACTTAGTGATCATTACTGGTTGGAGAGGACAGAAACCACCAAGCATCTCCAGAACAATCACATTCCAAAATCTCATCACCAAAGATTCCAAGCACAAGCAAGAGTATTCCAACATCCCCTTCTATCTCAGCTACCCCAAACGAGGAATGGAAAAGAGAGTTTACTCCAGCCATCATTCTAGCAGGGAATTGCCCAGATCTCTGTGTTTCAGCATTGCAGGCACGCTTTTCAACCTCAGTAGCTAAACTATTTTTGCTGCAAACCGCATGACCTCATAGCTGCCCAGCCCACTGAAGAAAGCTGAAGTGTTTGCAGCTTTGACCAGAAGGCGTGACTGGTTTAAGCTGAAGCTCCAGATGAATCCCATGATATATTTGGACAATGACCCTGACCCTGGAATAACTACTGGAATTATTTTCAGTAACAGAGAAGAGCAGGCAAATGATATGCAAAGCTACTAAACCGCAAAATATAAACATATTTAAAATGCAGAGCGCCAGTGCACTGACTTATAGGTTGGTGCTCATGAGCTACACTTACCTTAATTCTATCATGAATTTATTTTAAAGGAGTTTTAGCTTAGAGATGTTGAATCCATTACCAAAGTCTTGAGCCCTCATCTAAAACAAGAAAACTCTTCTGCATTTTTATGTGCAAAGATATACAATTAGCAGCCCATCAAGAAAATGCATTTCAAGTAAATTTAGTGTGAATTAAGTAATGAAATCGCCAATGTCCTTCAACATGAAAATTTCGAAGACAGCACTGGGAAGTAAGGGAGTCCTATGAAATTTGTAATAACTCCAAGCCAACCAAACAAAATAAATTCCTATGATGAAAAAAGTACTGGTACTGTTCCTTCTCAGAAATATGGAAGTGCAAGAAAGCCTGGGCTGACTCCACTTTGTGGAGTAAGACCTTTTTTTTTTTTTTTTTTTGGGGGAAGGGGGGGGTTGCAAACCCTGTTATCAGAAAGTGAACAAGCCTGCTACACACACACTTAATTTCAACATTCTACAGAAATCTCATTTAAAGCTGAATGAGCAGTCTCTTAATTTATTTTTTTCTTTTTCAGAGCAAGGTTTACTGGAGTGTTATAAATAAATCTTGGAGCCAGACACTGAAAAAGCTGCAAGCCCCAAACTAAATAGACATTATTAAAACTCTGCACTGCCTCATGCAGGACCTGCAAATAGTGCCACTAACCACTGCATTCTAATACACAGGGGTCAAATGAAAACTGCATAGCTCTCCTATCTGTGGGGCTTTTATATGCCCTTTGATATAACCATGCATTTTACTTCCTGTATTTTTCAAAATTAGATAAAAATTCTGAGGAATTCTCTCATATAGCATTACAGGGCCATCAGCACAGGTCATCAGAAGTGGAAACTGTAGCTCCATGCCAGACTCAGCAAGGTGCATTAGCAGAGAAACGGATATTTTCATCACCTGGGCAGAGTAGCCCTCTTTAGTGGTAGACTCACTACTAACAGGTAACATATTTATTTGCTGAGGGCAGGAGAACGGTCAGATGCTTTTATGCCCTATCCTTAGCATCAATCATTTAATTATTTTCGCCTGCATACCTGGGTCCTCGGCAATATAGTGCTAATTCTCGCTCTGGCTTGCCCGCCAAGTTCCAGGCTCCCCTAAAGATCCAGCTATATCTACAGTACCAGCAATACAACTCAGCAGCAGCAGATTAGGAAACCAAAATAATTGTCGCTGAAGTCTCAGCACCTACACAATACACATTTCCAGTGATTTACTTCACACTAACTCTAGTCGGGTCCCATGAAATGCATTTGCATTAGCTGCTGGAGAACATTAGGTGCTTTTCTGGAGCAGCCTCACCCAACAGAAATTCAGTTAATGCTCTCCAAAACTATTCTATGATGTGAACAGAGGAGCAGTACGCAGGGATCATCTGGAGATTTGCTTCAAAAAATATATACTTGTTATCCAAACAGAAATACTAATATATTGGCAATTTTATCCCTTCCCACGCAGTCTTCCTGCCAAATCAGTCCCAATTCTCTTTCCTGACTCCATACAGGAATGATTTCTCCCTTCCTCTCACTGTGCTCTTGATTCCGTCTCCCACCCTAAATTCCTTATTTAATCTCAATCTCCCCATTTTTCTCTTTTGGTAGTTCAGTAAACCCAGTGTATCAGTCCTAGATCTTTCTCCCACTTTATCATATCTGTCCCATCTGTCATATCTTCACCCTAGGGCCATAGCTGAACTTTTCTATTCAGCTAATCTCACTTTGCCTTTTCCTCTCCTCACGCTGTCATTTGATCCCATTACCCCCATCACAAACCCCGGAGGGTAAGAAGCCACTGCAAACTCTCTTCCCTAACACTTGAACATGAGGACAGAGGCGTCCTCGAGAGCTCATTCACTGCAGATGAGCAGAAATCCACAACTCCAAGAGCACTTTTTAACTGCTTAACTCTAGAATAAGAATCTGATAACTCTATCCCGAGGACACTGCATACATACGATCTTGTATGTGTAGGATGTTGACACATGACAAACTGGAATACACTCAGAAAAAGACAAACTTTTCAGAAACGTTAGTTGCTCACATCCACGAAGCCATGAAACCCATGAAGGGTTTTTTTTTTTTTTTTTTTTTGCAAGGGGTTATAGTAAAATATGCGTTGATGTTCACAGATATTGCAAAAGACTCATCCATGACCAGAAGACTTCTGCCTGCCAAATTTCAAATCCCTGATCTGTGATCAAGTCCAACAATGGGGGGTGTTAAGGCATATTAAAGAAAAAGTTTCAGGAATGTTTTGACAGTGGGAAACAACATGTTTTTCTCTATCCATGTCCTTGGAATATGCTGATCTGTTTTGGCTGAAAGTTCTCCAAAACATTTAGCACCTGGCATGGAAAGTTTCTAACTCAAGTGCTCAATTTTGAAAAAAAATCCTTCATACAAGCTGAAGGATCAGGCAGTCTTTACAACAAGGGTTCTTAGCTCCACGTACAATAAAATTAAGGGGGGGTCAAAGACACGGGGAACCCACTGTCACAAACCCGAGCCAGCTAATGGCACTAGCCAGAGAGCCTCCTAATACCAAGGCACTGAATAACCACCCTGGTGCAAAGCTTCTGCTTAGATAAAAGTGTAAACTGGAATTAGGTTTTTGATGAAGTATATTTGGGGATGAGAGTATACAAACGTGGCAGAAAGTGAGTGACACATGGTAAATTACACAGAGCACAGAAAACAAATATATGAAATAAAAAAAAGAGAATATCTGCAAAGAATAACTTATTACTATGTTTTATACGAAGCTTTTAGTAAAAACCTTTGAAAGTTAAAGCTTGCAAATATCAAAGACTTACGAGAAGTAAGACCAACCTATATCAAATCTGTGCTTCATTCTTTCTTAATATCAGAACCTGCAATCTTCCTCCTTGGTATCAGAACCAGAACACTTTCCTACCTCTTCTTGCCAATAATGGTGCAGAAAGTAGACATCAGGGCCCAATCCTACAATTTTTCCATGTGCACAAAGTGCAGTGAAGTTAATGGGAGTTCCATGCACATCGTACTAGAAACATCAGGCCCATGATATCTCATTTCCCAATGGGATGGTACATTTTACAACCTATTACACTTTCTGTTTGAATATCATTAGTCAAACCTTTAATCATTTTACCAGAATGTTAGAATCTGGCTTGCTGGCAGAAGTCTTTCTTACTTTGTCTTTCAAAGGCAATTAAGTGTTAGTGGAAAAAATAAAGAACTTCTGAAATGACAGTTTGTTTCATATTTGTAAAACAGTAGGACTTCTTTCAGTGCTGTTTAATATTAAGATCTGAGAGAAACATTCTTTTCTTTTAAAAATGATACAGGACTTAATAAACGAAGCAAGTCCTTTATGAAAAATCATTTGCTATCAGTGTGTAAACTTTTTACCTAAAAACAAGGAACAAGATAACTAGGTGTTTTTATTTTCCTTTATGCTTCCTTTTTTTCTTAATAAAATCTTTGGCTGTTGCTGTCTTACCCAGTTTTCAAATGTGCCTCATTGTGCAATAACTTTTACGTTCGCCTCACAAGCCCTGGAACACAGATCCATCCTGTGTCAATATTGTGCTTTACAATATCTGCTTTTAAAGGGTCCAAAGGCCCATGCCACCTCCAGGCAAAATTTTAAGGGCTGCCCTTGTTGCATTTCCCTTTACTGATAGCAAGAAAGCTATTTTTTTTAACACTTGAGTTACAAAGAAAAGCTGATTACATGAAAGAACTTTCACGTTGTGTGTTGAACAACTTAACCGAAAAAGAATTTGTTTGCCATCATCATAATACCACGGTACTAAATGGTACCAAGACAAAGGTTTTGATTTTGGTAGTGTGTGTATACTGTCCTGCTTACGTGGACAATAAATTCATTCACATAATCTTCATAATCCACTCAAGGAAATGGGAAGCTTTCCACCACGTGAAGTGAGATGCAGTAGCCTTTAGCTGTGCCACAACATCACAAGTGAAATTAAATTATTTTAAAATTATTATTTTAAATTATTTTCTAGCAATATCCAAAACGGTCACAAAATGACTCTTTCAAAACTAGACCTTTTCTGCACTGTACTTACTTTTTTTTCTAAAAAAGTAATAAATTATGAACTTTCTATTTCATTTATCAAGAACTAATCAGCTAAATTTGCCAAATCAACAAGTTCAGTTTGGGCTGCCTTAGAGCTAGCTAGGGTTTCCCCAGGAATTGTCCTTCTACGGGAGAGTTTCTATCAGTGATAAACTGGAATAGACAATACAATTTCCTTTTATTTCTGCTCATGTCCACATCACAAAGAGGAAGAAATACATATATATGCATGTGTCTGCATATTCCCATACATAAGATATACAAGACACAGAAACATGACTAATACTACAAATATATTATTCAATCACTTTTGCTTCACAAATGCTTAGTTTGTGCTTTCCAGAAACTCAGAGTATTTGTCCTGATGAAGTGAATAAAGAAAAGAGCAGCCTCCATAAAAACTCTTCTTTAGTACAGTGCAAATATTCAAGACGTTTGCTCAGTGTTAGGATGAACAAACACAGAGGCTTATAAATTACTGGACTACATTCTCCAAGCTAAGAAAAAGTCCTCCAATAAAGTTAAGGCAAAAGCTGACAAGCATAGCCCATCTAGTACATCTAAAAATGCTGGATTTGACTTACATAAAATTATTCTCTATGTTTAAGAGATGTTGCCACAAAAATGTTCATATTTTTGATAGAATTACCTTTGTTAAACAAACCTATTAAATCACAGTAATTATGCACACAAACAGTATAATGTAGCCTAACATGAAACCCTACAGACCAATATAATTCACTGCATTGTAAGGTAACATGCACTAAGATAATATATGCCACACTTCAAATTACATTTATACTTAAGCATCCTCCAAGCAGCAACATAAAATAAACATAAGGAAATATTCATACGTACTGCAAAAAGTCCCAAGTATGATTCCACATACAACAGCTTTTAAAATCAGGCCACTAGTAACATCTTTGCATGCATAGAAACAGTACTGAAACACATGCAGCTGTCCCAGACTGGTGCTTCATCTACCTGTTTCCATTTCAACTGATCTTTGAACACTGACTTTATTTTAAAAGCACCAGACATCACCCTCGCATCTGTGGCTGTACAGGAAGGTAAGGGACACCACAGGGATCATGCCAACATGATGAACAGAACAAATTTGAGAGAACTGTTCCCCTGTACGATAAGAAAATAGGACCAAATGTTATGTGATAACAGGAGCATCACCTGCAAGGGTGGAAAGCACACAAAGCCACAGGCTTCAGCCCATTCTCCTCTCATCTGTTATCTGCTCAAACAACTGTTTTAGCTGGTGAAACTGTCTCTTCAAAGTGTCCGACATGCCCTGATTTGTCCCCCACGGCATGGTCAGACTCTTAAGGGTCCAGTAAAAGGTCCAATGTTGGTATTCTTCTTCTCATACATTCAATATTACTGAGACCTACAAAACTACTCACAGTAAGATGCTACTTAGAGGAAAAATGGCAGCATCTAAGACAAACACATGAAACTGAGAAGGGAATATTATTCCCTTTAAGTGTTCTGCTTTTTGCACCATACAAGTAGTTAACTTGCCTCTGAAGTTCAACTGTCTTTAGACACTTTAAAAAAAGAAGAAAAGTTAAGTTAAAACCCAGGCACTTTCAATCACGGGCCACAATTTCCATAAAACCATCTATAAGATGTTTCCATGATTTAAAAACTTCACTGCAGCATCACATATATTGCAACATGAGGATACCCTCTAAAATAAGATGTATATCTTGATGGTTATTCCTGATAGAATGAATTGAGTTGCTCCACAAAAATTGCATATCTCAAATTCTTTCCTAGCTATACCCTAATGTGTGGTATCCCTAGTGGAATTTCAATAGACTAATCTAGCACAGATTTTAAAATAAGTAGCTTTGGAAAACTGCAAACAAGTATATAGTGAAAAGGTCAGACTCAGTAATATGAGTGTTAATATACAAGCAGAAAACATAGTCAAGGATAAATTAACAGAGGATCAATTTGCAACCTACTTTTTTCTGGTGAGAAATGTGCCTTAGCTTGTCCCCTCACAAGCCTGCATGTTGAACCATCTCCTGCACAGATTCCACAGTTGTCTTCCTTGGCATTGCTCCCAAGTTGTCGATCACAGCCTACTGCCTGCCAACATCAACACCACAGTCAGAAGGAGGGCAAAGCTGTAGTAGACATGCTCAGGTTTCTGGAATTTTATTTATTATGTTATCCTTTTGATTTTATGAGCTGGCCTCATTCTTTCAAAGCATATCTTGCTTTTCATATTTAAACTATATAAGACCTTAAAAGCACACTGTGATTTCCATGATTTTAATGATGAACCACAACAATTGATATATTTAGCTATTCAAACATAGGAAATACATGAATCACTTTCCAACTGCATATGTGAATGTACACCATTCAGCATTATTCTTTACAAAGCACAACTGTTTTATTTAGAATTTGTTTTTCATCACCTGTTAAATTATGTCTGGGAAAGGATTAATGCAATGAAATAACTCACATTAAATATTTAAAGGGCACTCAGCCTTCACCTTCATAGACAAAATTCCAGAGTAGAGATCCCTTTGTTGTCCTGCCTATCAACCTTTAATTGACATTGGTATTCATTTTCTATTCACTAGACACATTATCAGTTGCAAATATATTTGTTAATCAGGATTTATAAAACCTGGATGGTTCAGTTATCTGCTTTTGACTTTTCTTTTTGATCATGAGATCTAATCTTTGCAATATTTACCGTAGAAACATTCCAGTCAAACCATTGACAAAAGTGTTTAGAAAGCAAACTTTTGAGAAACTCTTATCTGAAAACTCTCTAAACTGTAAAGAAAAAAATTTGCAGGTTTCTCTTTTTCCTCAAATCAGTCACACAGGCATGCGAATGGGAAGGAGGAGGAAGAGACAACATGGACTAAGAGTGTTTGTCTGATGAAAAGACCAAGACATTTGGTCCCACAAAATTTTCCTCCCAGTGTTTGGAAGAAGAAATACACAGGTGTATCAAATGCTAAGCAATGTGTTAAAAATGAATATGCAGCCTCAAGCCTTCTCAAGTCAACCTGTATGCCTCCTCCACCTACACTTCCCTAAGAAGGGCAGCTAATTTATTGCAGATTTTCTTTTTTTCCTCCCAAACTCAGAACTGACAAATGGATAAAAAGCACTGTGGAAACTTACGGCTAAAAGCAGCACTAGAGCTCTGAAGTTGGCCCGTGCTCTGCTCTTCCTATATAAAAAATGCTTGGAAGGGGCAGCCGTCACTGCCAAGATCCGCTGCCTCCGCACCGTGCCAGAACCGACACGCGATCCCCTCAGAGAGCCGGGGATGGAGGCCGCGCGTAACAGGCAGGCCTGGGTCTTCCAGGCCCTGAGTAAACACACACACGGAGCACAGATCATGGATAATCACGGCCAAACATGGAAGTGAGAGCTCTGCAAGTCTCACATTTCCAGAGAAGAGGCAGCGAAGTGGCCCCCTCTCCCACTCCCTGTTGCCCCCTTTGTCGCAGCCCACTCTCTCCGAAGCTGAAGGCTCCGTGGAGGGAAGTTAACTGCATGAATTATATTGAGGTACTTCAGTTGGGAAGCATGTTGTGCTGTACGGCATCTGCCTAATTTTTACTTCTTTAGCTGGGCACTTCACAGGGAAGCAGGTTTATGCACTGCCCGGGGTTACAGCACCTCCTTCCACCCTTCCCTTCTGATGCCCGTCCTCTCCGCAGGGACACCAAACCTGGCCGGGATCCATCGGCTATCAGGAGGGAACGCTACCAAGACCTCTAGGCTCCTCCTTAAGGTCACTAGACTCTGCGTTTACACCTGCTACATGGGCACTTTCAGACAGCAGATCCCCAGTGCTGGGAGATCACAGCAACGCCATCCCAGGACCCATCTCCCCAAATATGGTGGCATGAGGGCCCATGTGAAGAGAGAGCGAAAAGTCATGGAATAAAGAGATCACAAAAATACGAGAGACTAAGGTAGAAAGAAAAGGGGTACGGCAGGAAACACTTTGAAAGGTATAAGGTGAGAGAATATAGCCTTCTTGGAAAGAAGGCTAGGAATTCAATGCTGAATACCATGGTGGATGGTTTCAAGGGAACTTCACAGACAAAAAGAACACATATACAACACCAATGTTGTAATTTAGGATTGTAGGAAGAGTTAAAATGTTCTCATTTTAAGATATTATTTCACTCTAGCTCCAGATTCCTGCCTGATACACTAAAAAGGCCTCCCACCCAAAACAAAGGGAACCAAAGAGAAAAGATAGTGCACAAATGATTCCAGCAGTCTTACCTTTTTTTTAGCAATTGGTATTGAGAAATGAAAGAAAACTACAAAGCTCAAGCAGCAGAAGCTGACTGCACGCGAGTATGAATCAGAAAGCAGATATAATTTCAAAGGGCATAATAATTTGGTGCTTGACACATTGATTGGCCTTAGCCTTGACAACCCCCTTTCAGCTCCCCGCTGCACAGCAGACCGACCCCCTTTCTGACTGCTGCCATCTCCCTTCTCGGCTCCCGCTCACACCCGCGGCACGGCTGTGGCTTCCACTCCCCGCCTCGCACGGACGCTGCAAGAGCAAATAACCTTAAAGGTCCCGAAACACTCGCATGTGGCAGCCATGAGGACCATACAAGTCGTTGAGAGTTTGTATTCCCCTAGGGTAGGCTTTTAAAAATATTTATGGCTCCCCACCTGCTTCTCCTGCTCTGATTCTCATAAAGACAATACTAGCACATGGAGGTAAACTGTTAAGACTACTGCAAATGTAATCTCTCCCCAGATCCCACAAACACATTTCTATTTTAGAGCATAATCTCATTTTCTGAATATTAAGAAAATGTTTATTCACTCATCAATTAATTCTCAAAGGGCAAATTAAGCTGTACATTCTGATATTCTATGTGAGAAATTGCTGTTTTTATTAAACTATTGTATGGTTTTAGCCTACAGAGCCTGAAAGGTTTGGGTAGGAGGAGAGCAGAGGACTTTCAAGCACAGCCCCTTAAAGCCCAACATGATGATAATAAACATACAGTATAACTGGGCCTTAAGGCACAGTCACTATGAACATAAAGTCTTACCACATAGAACAACTCTGTGAACAAAAGCCACTACTATGTCCATGGTGAAAAACAAGGAAAAGGCTAATCAGCACAACAGAATACGCCAGGGGACTGTTTCATAGAATCACAGAATGCCTAAGGTTGGAAGGGACCTCCAGAGGTCATCTAGTCCAACGCCCCTGCACACGCAGGGCCACCTAGAGCACGTGGCACAGGGCTGCATCCAAGCGGGTCTTGAAGATCTCCAGAGAAGGAGACTCCACGACCTCTCTGGGCAGCCTGTGCCAGTGCTCTGTCACCCTCACGGTCAGGAAATTTTTCCTTAAGTTCCTTAAGTTTTCCTTAAGTTTCATGCTTATTACTTTTTTTTCCCCCTCCTAATAATGCACAAAAACCTGCAGAAAAACAGGAAGAATAGGGGCTACAAAAGACTTGGATACGGGAAAATATTTACAGCACCTGTGCCTCCAAAGGTGGTGTGTTCAGCTAGGGGAGGCATTCACCCATGAGGGGCCTTCCTTCCAAGATCCTGCTTGCATCAACTGCTGTGAATATGAGTGTCAAGCAATAATATCCTGGGACACAATTTAGAAAACAGCATCACAGATCATCATCACAGTTTAGGCCTTAAGTTTGCAAAGAATTTTAAACCTTAAGCACTCCAAATATCCTGCAGATTTTGATGGGACTGGTCTCAAATTTGAGATCTCGAAGTGTTGCTACCCTAGGACTTTAGTAAGCTATACATCAAAAACATGATATATGTCAAACTTGAGTGCCTAGAGATATTCTTTAATATCTCTATTTGTAAAACCTTGTGTTAAAAAAGTACTATAAAATAACACAATAAGAAGTGGTTTTTTTAGACAAGCTGGATAACGTCAGATCTTGCCAAAATAACAGGAAACTGCAATGTACAGCTTTGGAAATCAGGCCCCAGCACCTGAATGCCATATATGGTATTTTGACATTAAATATAAATTAAGGTATTAATATTTTAGCCTGTAACTTTATTTGTAAAACAAAGAAGTTAATGCAAGAACCATTTTAAAGAAAGCACCTGTGTATTCCCATGCAAAACTCCAACAAAGACAAGAAAAAAAATAAAAACAAACAAAAAAAAAGAAAAAAACACAGAAAAAACCCTCAGCTCTACACAACATCTCAGCAAGCCAGAGAGGTCTGATGATTTTCATGATTAAATGTTTGTTCAGGTTAATTTAACCCGCATGGCTAGCTGTTTACAGAGCAAAGGGATCAGTTATAAATATTACAGGCAGAATGGGAGAACATCTGCAGGATTTTAGGCCACAGTCAAAAATAATTATATTAGGCAATTTTAACATGGACTACATAAATGAAACAAGCAACAATACTGTAAAATGGAAGAACTGGGAGCCTTTTACACACAAAAAAAATCAATCATAAATACTATCATTAAAAAAAGCACACACAAGTACTCTAATGATCAGGTTGCAGTCAAGTTAGCCCAAGCAAACTGAGCTGGGAGAACACTGACCAAGATGTAGCAGTACGAAAAATACATGGAAATTCAATTTAAAAGAGAAGTTTTGAGGAACAAATATATTGTGCATTTAATAAGTAAGTCTTATGGTGTACCTATGACTTTGGATAGGCTGGAATTGTTCTTGGAAAATGGCCTGATCCATGACTGTTTTCGGGCAGAGCCTGAATATATTATTTGTTTCTTTTCCCAGCTCCCTCCCTCAAATAAAAACAGAACTGTGCTAGAGAAAAATATTGTTTTGTTACAAGCAGCCAGAAGAGAAAGTATTTGGTCAGGCAGCAAAGAGCTGAAACACTCACCTGCTTTAACAGTGCAGTAAACTAGACGTTAGTATGCTAATGCTGTTCCGAAAGACAAAACTGAGGGGCGTTAAACATTTTGCAGCATGCTTAGAATAGTTCATGAAGTTCAGAAAGGCAAAGGAAGAGTAAAAGGTCAGCCTATAAAATACAGTAATACAAATGAAAGAAAATTGAAATTGCTGCTGATCTTAGAGGTGCCTATGGAACATCATAAATACTTTTTACAGATACAAACCCAGAATTCCAAAAAGCTCCCACTGCTTTTTTCTGGTTCTTAACCACTAATTCCTCAGCTGAGGACTTAAACAAAGAAATGAATATACCATGTTAATTTTTTATTTTCTGAGAGTCAACATAAAACCTCTCCAATTTCCTTTTCTTCAACAGATGTTTATCATTACTTATGACAAGAAAATGGACAAGACTGCAAAGTGGTAGATTTTTAATGAAGATTCCCATTTAACAAAAAGGGACTCCAGTAAAAACCCTCAAACGCCTTTGGAGTCTCCTCTTAAAGAACATAAATGCAAACACTGGCTAGAGCTGCCTACACAGAGCTCAGTGCTGGATTCGGCTTTGAAATTGCAACTTTTTCTTGTTAGGTCCCAGTTTCAGACCTCCTTAACTTTGTTATTCCTGTTACTGACCACTCCCTCCCCTACTCAGGGACTCTCCTAGCAAATAGGCATGGCCCCCTTTTTGGTGTAAAGCCTTCACTTCAGGGAGTTTACTGTCAATTATAAAAATGGCATGAGTCTTTTAAGACTCAGAGCCACATATCTAGAACAGAGCGCCTGCAGATGTGCACCCACTCCAGAGAAAAAGAAAACCGATAGGAAATGAAGAGAAACACTAGGATCTGTGCATAACAAGCACCATTTAAGTGGAAGTATCCCTATTACTGTTATAAGTATGAAACTGTATTCTGTAATCTTTCTCTTTAAAAAAGGGCTTGCCCCCCTTCCCTGGTTCTCTGGAGCCAGGAATCCAGGTACAGCCAGAAAAAACAAACATACTGAGTTCTCCTAACACAAGGGGCCACAAGCAAATAAATCACTGCTATTTTTATTTGTGACAGATGTATAAATTCTATGAAATGTTCTGATTAAAGTTGTACTAATGTCTTTCTTTTTCCCTACCTTCTGTATCTTAGACTAAGCTCTTTAGCAGAGGGACCATTTATATATTCAGCAAACAAACCATTGAAAAAGTTATATATTTAATGCTAGTTTATTATTCTCAGCTGATTCTGATGGATTTTTGATTCATACAGACCCTCATTTATTAGAGTTACCTAGCAGTGCCATTAAAACGATGTCTTAGTTCATTATGCTTTTCAGCGCTCCATATTTCTGGAACAGCAATGGCAGCTCAATGTGAGGGAGCAACTTTTTTTAAATGATTGCTTTTAAGAAAATGAAAATAGAAAAATCAATTCAACAGCCTCACACAATGACACAATTAGCATCCTTCTAATTGCCTAACAAATCACCCAGTACTTGGGGAAAACCGAATGAACCTGCCCTGCTCTGTGCACATTAGCACTTCGGGGTTTCCGTTGGCCTGGCTATTTCCAAAGATGCTAACTGCATGTGCTTACAAAAATGTACTGCCAGGGGGATTTTAATACAAAGGGAGAGATGGCTTTTAGCAAGATTCACCCAAAGCAGAAGACACTGTGGACAATTTAAAGGAAAATTTCCAGTGCAACAAACTGCTTGAAACAAAAGAAATGCTGAGATAGGAGCCGCACTGCAACAAGCTCAAACACAGATAGTATCTGTACTTCTTCATGAGCAAGTGATAAAGTTATTTTATAAAGGATTATTTCTTGCAAGGCCTGACCAGTCTCCAGCACATCCTGGTATGTGCTGCTCAATAGTTTTCATTTTAAAATGTTCCTATAGTGAACAGTTGCTGGCCAGTTTTAGTAAATGCCTCCTGAGTAAGTTGGGCCACTCATCTGCTCAGAGATGGCAAATACTGTGTGGACTAGATGTGGTTTGTTTCCACTTCCTCTGAAATTTGTCAAGATGTGAGAAATATTGAATGAAAGTAGGCTATTACACCAAACAGACTCAATGGAGTGATGCGGCTGCCCTGCCGCCAGCAGAGCCGTTCTCATATCCAGCCTATTTACGTCAACCTTACAAGAGATGAGAATTAAGATTAAAACGGAACTAAAAAAACAGCCACATACTTTTAAAGGTTGTCAGCACTGTACAAGATAAAAGATATCCTCAGAACTACTTCTGGCAAAAGTATCTCCTCTAAGTCTTGTGACTTGACTAAGAAGGGACACATGTTTTCTTTCAACATTTGCTAGTAAAAGAAAACAACAGCAACAATAGGGAAAATCCTTACATGCTCACTGAGATAGATTTCTATTGCTGTTTATTAGAATCACTCTGAATAGGGAAAATTAAAATTCTCAGGATCTTGGTCAGGGAAAAAGGATTTTTATTTCCACCAACATGATCACACCCACATATGCCTAAATCCCAGGCAGAGAAATATTAAAAGCTGAACCATCATGTGCTATAGGGCTCTTTTTCCATTCACATCAGCTATTTGTTGCATTTTCTCCTGCCCCACAGATCTTCCATGCAGACAGATGTTAGGGATGTCTGCATTCACACACCAACACTGAATTTTAAATAATTCTATGGCCTAATTATGGTTATAAAAACACAAACATTAAGTCCATCATGTGAAAGTCATGCTGCATCTTAATATTTTCCATGCATCTTTGTGCTGTCCTAAAATCCAGCAGCTGCCATTCAAAGTCCATCTAACCATTTACTCTGTAATCTATGCTCACATCCGCTGCCTTGTGATATCTTCAGCTTGCAGTTTATTCCTACGCAGATAAAATACAGCCATGTAGGGAATATAAAGAAAAGACTCCCACTGCCTCTTTCCCACGCTTATAATCTCCAAGTAATTGATTCTGACAAAAAGCGAGATACACCAAGATTTCCCTACAATTAAGGAAGTCGCTTCCCATCGTTTCTCCTTCAGCCAGGCTATAGCTTGGTGCATCAGCTTTAAGCAACATTTTCATTTTCTTGTTTATTTTCACTGATTATTTACTTTGGACTGAGGCACGGTTTTGTCCTCACACAAACCTTTCCCAGCTCTCCCACTCCCTGGTTGTACCTACGCTCACCTGGCACCATCCTGAGGAGCCCGAGGTCTCATGGCCCAGCCAGGGCAGGTCAGCAGGGCCAGGGCAGGTGGACGTGGGGCCCAGCGTGTGTTAATGCAGAGAATCCCCCTCCTCGGGGATCTCGCACGGACACTCACTAACAGCCATCCCAGCCCACCGCTTCCCAGCCACAGGAAGCAGCTCTCCCAGTTGTCCGGTTGAACTGGTATTATTGGCAGTGAGAGCAGCAAGTTTTCCTCTGTGTATGTCCAGCTGTACGTTGATGAGAAAGCAGGGAGTAAAGGGAGTCAAAATGTAAAGCCCAGTGAATGGAGGCATAAACGCAGAATGACGGGCACGAGGAGCAACAGCAGGAGGTTTAAATTCCCCAGTCACCAATACAGGGGAAAAGAATGTACGGCAATAAAAGAAACAGAAGATAAAAAATACACTGCATAAAATTCATTGCATACTAAAGGGGTCCTAAAAAGACTTTCCACATAATTCTGTGAATATTTTATATCTTGAAGGCAAGAAGCTAAAAACTGTTCCCCCAATTCTGTAAATCCACTTCCATCAAATAAAACCAAGTGTTTCCCAAACACTTAACTCTTACTACAGGATCTATCACATGCTGGGGCAGTTGAGAGCTTATTGGACCACTCAGGAGGGGAGCAAGTACACAGTTTCCAATGATATATAATGTGTGTGTGCATATATATATACACACACACATTATATACACATTATATATATATACACATATATACACATTATATATACGTATAAAACATATATACACACACAGGTTAGGAGAAAAATTCCTGCTGGGCTTCTAATTTTTGAAATGCTTTAAAAATACTTTCATGTATAGAATCAGATTATTTGCTACTTTTCTGTCTGGGCCCAACCAAGTTTGCCTTGCTAGAGGAAGGTGAAGTTGGCACCTGGGCAATCTGAAGGTGACTCAGGCTCCAGTTCAACAACATAAAAGAACAACCCTTGAGCTGCGCTGTGGGCTTTATCGCTGTTCAAAGGTTTTAGCACCTTGCTGAGCTGGAAAGTAAAACCACAAATGTATACACTTAACTAAAACAAAACAAGACTTGGCAGACAGAATCACTTGGAGAAAAAGAAAGGTGTAGAGACAGGGCAAACTGGAGAGCAGCGGGAATCCACCACTTATTCAGCAAGAAGGATTAAATGCAGAGATAACATACGGAACCTCTGTGGGCAGTCCTCCTCTGTAGGCAGCGGCGGCATAAGGCACAATGCTGCTGGAGGTCCTGAACTTCTGAGACATGTCACACGTGCAGATGCGTGACAGGGTCAGCCAGGTCCATTGTATCTAGGCGAGTGCCTCAGCGTCTGGGTAAGATCCAGGCAGCCAGTGCTGGTGCCTGCAGACACAGGTCTCCGCATCCAGCAGAACAAGCCAGCAGACGGGGAACACGGCAACTGCCTCACCGGCACAGCCTGCACGTGGAGTTCTCCTCCACAGCTGCTCTACGTTCCCTGGGAGCCATGGATACCAGTGCAGCTCAGCAGGGTCCAGCTTCCTGCACCACCATTTCCAGCCTTTAAATAGGGAGCAACAATCCTTCCTTCAGAATTTTTCTTTCCTATCTTTTTAAATATTTAACTCTAGGGCATTCCATACTACACAGATATATTTTTCTAATAAAGATAATGGGTCCCTCTTCTCCTTAGCAGCTATGACAGTAACATACAGAGTTAATAAGCAACATACAAGCTAATAAGTTAATAATCTTAGCAGCAAGATTTTACCAGAGGAATAGAAACTTCCTTAATGTGGGTCTGTTGCAACTGAAGCATCTTCATGCTCCAAAATGTACCTTCAGCCCATTCATTTGCTACTCAATAGTACCTAGGGAAGAATGCTAGTAGAGTGTAAAGGCCAACTTAGCACAAAGCTACCGTGAAATCAATTCCTCCTATGAATGAGTTACTTGGGGTTTGAAAGCTCAATAGGTAGAAAAGACAACATTCAAAAATAAGAAAAAGCCCACGCTGATTTTTTTAAACTGTTATTCAACTGAGAATTAACTACTCTGCCTAATTTACATCTTACAGAAAGGTGATTCACATCTTACAAAAAGGTCATCTTTAATATCCTCACCCCCATCATGATTTGCTTAAGTGCAAGATCTAAAAGGCAAATAACTATCTTAAATAAGTATCTCCTGAAATTCCAATCAAATCCTTCAATAAAGTGAGGAAAGCACAAAAGAGAAATGCCTACAGCTTTAAGGAACCAACATTTCTTTGGAGCAAAAAATATTCTTAAATGCCTTGTTGTGTGCTATAATACAAATATATATATATGTATATATACACAGAGGATATAATCTAACATTAGCAATGCTTTCACTGGAAGGTCCTGAGCTTTGCACATTGGACGGAAAGGAAGTGTTCTTTTCTAAGTATCTGAAGCCCAAACCTCTTGTCCATCATGAGCAGTTCTTTAAGGCATTTACACACTCATAAAGAAATATCTACAGGTGTCCAAAGGGAAAGCGACTCTCAAGATAAAGGGAGTCAGATTCAGAAAAACTTAATAATCTTGTAGCATTTTAAGTTTTAAGTGCAAACAAACCTAATGAATCACGAAAAATGTGTGTGAAAGACTTCCAAAAGCTTAAAATACCTGTACACAATGGAAAAATCTAAGGGATATTTACATCAAGGGCCCTTCAGTGGCAAGTGCCGGAGATACCTCCAAAGTGTCTTACAACACATGACCAAATAGAAATAATATGGCAGAATTCAATGGCTCTCGCCATGTGGGATGTGTTTGGATGTCAGCTAAATTTATGCCATATGCTACAGAGCATAGTGTAGTGTCTGCCTTTTTTGGAGCACAAACACTCGCTGACACTAAATGGAAAGTTCACCGCAGGATTTACATCATCTTTGACCTAATTGTGACAGCAGTGCTCAGGCTGCTCCCCAGGACTCTAGATGTTTTGGGTGATGCGTGTTTTTATTGTCCAAGCACATCGTTCCAGATTAGGAAAACTATCATTGTAACTATTTCAGGTACTGAATGTATTAAGACCCCATTCTGCATTTTGGTAGAAAACATAGGTCCATGCAAATCAAAAACAAAAAACAAGCAGAGGGAAGGCCCCAGGGTAGCAGGAGCAACTGGGTAAATGTTGCCCACGTCTGACATGCAGATGTTTTTAAGTGTCTCCACCCACATCCAGATGGGCACAGCAGGAATATATTATGTGAAAAAATGTGTTGGGAGTTGTGCAGAGACTAGCAAAAAAAATATCAAGCAAGTTAAGTGTGAAAATCCTCCCGACAGTGAAGTTTTGACCTGTCCCCACTTAACACAACAGCCCCAGCTATTTGCTTTGGTACCAGAAGCAAGGCAGTAGCAGACTAAAACACGATCAAACGGTCTGGCTGAGTTACGCCTCAAGCAACCCCCAAATTTCCCCTATTAATTTCCCATTAAACTCTTCTCCGCTCCACTGCTTTTGGCTTGTACTTCCCTCTGAAGCCTCAAAGTTTGGTTATCCAAAGAGCAGTTTTGTTGTCTCGTGGTTTTGTTGATGCTGCTTTTATAGAGCTGGACCTGACTTGGTATGGGAAGTGCAAGGAATCGGAGCTGCAGCCGTACAAGGAGACCTCAATGTCCCACAAATTCACGCTGCACCAAGGAGAGGGGCAGAGCAAGCCTGAGGAGCACCAGGTTTGGTGACACAGCTCTACCTGAGCAAGAACAGGAAAACCCATGAAAGCGAAATCATGCTCATGTGTGTATGGAGGGGGGACGCACTTCTTATAAACCTGCCAACTCTCTGAGACAATAAATGAACAAACCAGCACCAGTTGGAAAGGGACCCCGGCAGGCCAGTCTCCTTGCAGTAACTCTTTGGTGCTCCCAGGCATAAAATCAAAGATATCCACATCAGCAGTATGACATGTTTATTTAGATGAGTTAACTGTAAAAACACTTGCCAAGTAATTTGCAGACTGTGCCAAGTATATGTCAGACCCCAACAGACTGATCTTACAGCAACAATTGTGGAGAATCACAATTTTTGCTGTCTGTCTCTTAACAGCAGTTGACTCCACAACCACATTTTTCCAGGAAAGATTAGATGTCAATTTGTTTTCTTTTCGTGCTTAAACAGGAGTAGGAACAGAGATCTGTGTCAGCTCCTGAGGAAATCCCCAGGTAGGCCTTTCCTTTTTTTAACAAGAAACCAATCTTTCCCCTCAACCCCCAAAACCGTCCTCTCAGACTGAAAGGTTATTGAAACGACCCAAGAATTTAGAGGCCATGAAATCCAAACCTGTGCTTGGTAACGAAAACTGCAAGTGTTGATGAAAAAAGAACAATTCAGGAAAACCTTTAAGCTATTTGTGCAAGAACTGAACCAGCAAAATACTAGCAAATTTTAAAGGAGGAAATTTCTTTTTCTGCATAGTAAGAGGAAACTTAGAGGAAACACAGTGAAAGCACCTAACAGTTTATGAGGTTAGGTTAAGTTATAAAATCACTACATCTCCTAAGTCACAGCACAGAACATATCCTAACTGTGTACTTTTTTTCCAAGCAGATGTTATCTCAAATTGAAAAATATTTTTCTGAAATTAGATGAAATTATGAAAAAAAAAAGAAACAATGAAAGAGATGAAGTAAAGAAATTCATTCTCATTAAGTGCAACAGAGGTCTGGTACCTGCTTCCGGAGTGATTAATTCTTGCACCACTACTCATATTATTCTCCAAAACTGCTTATTTGAATTTCCAGATACTTGATGTCAGATATACATACAGGAATACTTCAAACTCTAAGAAGAAACATTTAAAGCATCCCTTTTCAATACACATTTCAGCAGTTCTCCACAAAACGAGATCCATCCTAGACAAGGTGAATTTCATGCTACGGACTGNTTTAGATGAAATTATGAAAAAAGAAAAAAAATAAACAATGAAAGAGATGAAGAAATTCATTCTCATTAAGTGCAACAGAGCTCTGTTATCTGCTTCTCAAGTGATTAATTCTTGCACCACTACTCATATTATTCCCCAAAACTGCTTACTTGAATTTCCAAATACTTGATGTCAGATATGCATACAGGAATACTTCAAACTCCTAGGAAGAAACATTTAAAGCATCTCTTTTCAATACACATTTCAGCAGTTCTTCACAAAACCAGATCCATCCTAGACAAGGTGAATTTCATGCTACGGACTGCAGCTTGCTGGATGTTGGAGGTTAGCACAGGAGGTCCTGGAAACCCCACAGGGTTTCCCACAGGGGGATCCCCCCTGTGCCAGAGTCTCACAAGCCATGGAAAAACCTAGAGCTCCCTTAGATGCAGCGTGACACTTCTGTGCTACAATGGACACACCAGCAAAGGCTGCTGCAAAGAGCTTTGCTATCCTCCAGCCTGAAAACTGCTGTGAGAAGAGACACTGCTAAGAATAATACAGAAGAAATGTGTTATTTGGCATGTGGTTCCAGAGTTTATAGAGGTATATCCTATTTTAAATGCAATGGGTACTGAGCACTGTCAGATACCACTGTGCAGTACGATAGACAAGTGCTGCTTCTTCCAGGGGACAACCGTAAGGAATTCTTCTTCTATTTCGGAGGTAGCAGATGCATTGTGCATTGGCACGACTGGTATTGGAAGCGCAGTATACATAGAAGCCACATAAAACCCACAGGAAGATCCAGAGCATGTATTAGCACTGCTGTAATCCATGCGCCAGTCTTCTGCCAAATGTATCAAGTTTTCCCCTATAACAGAGCTATTTTGCTCACTGGGCCATATCCTGCATTTTTTGAGTCACACGCATTTTAGGCACTTAGCAGAGCAACAACCACTTGCAGAAAAGGAAACTAATTGCAATAACATATTCATTCTGTATAAAATTGCTGTGTACATAAAACCTAAGAGCACAATATTTCTTTGCTAATGAGACATGGGCAAAGCTGGCAAGACTCAAATATTCCACCCCTCTTTTTACACCAGCTAAAATCAATAGTGTAATTCCAATAATAAATATATCTGGAAATGTAGATTCACAGTAAAAAGACACTAAGAATCACATCCCCGCTCACATTCAATGACAACACATCGTGATTCACCCTGTGCAACAACACCTACCACCCTGAGTGACTGGGGCTCAGAACAACCTGTTCTAAGGAAACTGGAAATGGTTCAAATAATAATTACATTGCTTAAGCCATTAATATCTCCTGCAGGGCCTCTTCTAAGCAGGCAGGCAGGGCACATTTGTACACGTCTCCTGTCTGTGCAAGCACAGGAGTCATAGCTGCTTCCAAGTGCCAGAAGCCTTTCAGCTCAGGCAGGGAAGGTGATGATACAGAGACTTAGCAGATGCAGAGAGAAGTCAGGGTAGGACTGGGTGGAAATGAAGCATGATGCCCTTCTGAATCATATCAGATGGCTGCAATTAAAACTGGGGTAAATAATATAATTAGAGACAAGAGTACCAAAGCACTATGACCCTCCTTCATGCATTCCTGTTCTCCACTTAAAGCAGCACAAAGTACTGAGATGTTACGCTAAGCCACATAAAAAGAATAGCAAGAACTGTCTCTCCACCTCAAGGTCATCGGGAGGATACGTCTCCTGATCCAGACCTGCCCCTAAGCCTATGTGACACCCCTGACAATGTGCTAAGCCTGGAGATGAGCACAATACAAGGAAGAAGCTTCAGTGGGTTCAATGTGCAGGACTGTCCACTGGCCAACTAGCCCTCCTCTATAGAAACTAAATCTATAATTTATGAACATATCTTAGGAATCCTCAGATTTTAAGATTCAGTGTGTGGAATTTACCTTCCTGGAAAAGCTTTCTACTGTAGGCATATTCACTGCATGGTCCGGGACCTTTTAATGAAATGAAGAGGCAGCAGGAACACATACAACAAACACACACCCACACACAACTGCCATTCCAGTCTGGATCCTATAAAATATCAATTTTTCTCCTTGACATACTTCATGGGATTCAAGGCACAGAGAACGAGTAGAGTGGCACTGAAGACCCTGTAATTCCATCATTCCCTTACACCTCTGTGACAGACATGCTATAAATTAGAAAGTTCTAACTAGTTTCAGTATTTTTTTACATGACTAAATATTACAGCATAGACAGGAGAGTGTTGAATGTTATTGATCTACAAAATCTTAATGGCCAAGGCAGTCAGACACTTCTATGTACAAGATGAAGGTACTACAATCAATCTGGCAGTACTTTCAGAAACTTTCAAAGCAAACAGACATAAAGATGAAAAATATCAAGAAAAAGAAAAGGGGTCTTCATGTGCAAAATGTCTCACAGCAAAGTTCACATTTAAATACACAGTGTGGACATACCTGGCATATTCCACTGATGCACATATCCAGGGATTCAATATTGCATCGAGTACCATCCAGCACTTTTGGGGCAAGCTCCACAATCAAGTTCTTTCCCAGAGCTTGACACTTCAGGGCACATGGTGCAGTAGGATCATTATATACAGGAATCCACTCATAAAATTGTCCCTGATATTTGACATCATTGTAGGCAGAACACTGCTGCGCTCTAAAGTCACCAACATCTGAAGGGCAGTCCTGAAAACAAACCAAGAGAAAGTCATTTTTGATTAAAGGAACCACTACACATCGGTAATAGAATTTTCTGATGAATTATTCAGAATCTGTTCAGGCAGCTTAATTCTAGAACTGACCTGCTTTGACCATGCTACAGATAGTCCATGCTCTATTGTGAATACTAAAACAATCTATGCTGCTTAATCCAATGCTTACATTGAGGGTAACAGTCTATTATCCAGCAATAACAGCACAATTAATACAGGACAGTAATTAATAATACTACTTGTTTCAACACTTTACCAGCACATTCAGTTTTAAAGTGTAGTCTTATAATATGAATTAGTTTCTAAAGTAATCTAAGTCTTTTGAATTACTATAATGTGATCTTTAACATTTAATATTTCTCTTTTCAATAGCTTTACTAACCTAAGGATTGCAGAGCACTCCACACTTATTCATCAATTCATATGTCATAAGTAATGAAAGACATATTACAGCTACCTACAACTAAAGAAATACAAATGTGTCCAATGAATTGTTCAGTATCACTCAAAAGGGGTCAAAATCATCTCCCACACAGAGCTCAGATATGCAGCAGAAATATTAATTATGAGAAATGCCTTATTAACAAACTTGGAAATAAAGTATTCGAAAACATTTTCTTCTACATAAAACATTGTACCCAAGCAATGATGTTAATATTAAACTACAATGACAGGAATGGAGATGAACACTGATTTATTGTAGAATAACTTTGGTAAAGTACTGTCAAAGGAATTAGTGTGTCAAACAATCTCTCACTAAAGACTTCAGTTAAAAGTATGTCCAGTGTCAAGCAGTCCATATGCTAGACTAAAAGGATATTCTTCCAAGAATTCCAACTGCACATATAAGCCAGATGTGAGGCTGATTTTAACAAAGTTTTGTTTTCATTGGATATCGGACTAAAAGATTGTGATGTGTCAACTGACCTCATGGAACTTATTACTAAAATATTAGTTAACGATACTCCTAAGCAATGCTTCTACCTTATCAGGGAACTGAGTCTTCCCCAAAAAACACTAATGAAATTGCAAGTGCCTTACACACTATCATAGATTTACACACAGATGAGAAAGAGAGGAATCCTGACACCCTCAGCAACGTGGTCCTGACATGATTTTGCCCTTATCAATGGGGCTGGACTGGACTAGCTTAATAATTCCTTAGATTTTTTTTTTGGCATGGGAAGCAGTAACCTGGAAAAATCCATATCCTGAATAAAATATTTTGTAAAATCAGTAGTCTCTCCACTGATCAACACCTGGGTTTTTTGCAGTGAGCACTGAGCAGATCACTGAGCATTCCTAATAGTGCTTTTAAACTCTGCCCAGTGCTAACACCTTAAAGTGAAAATAGCTAAAAATGATGCCAATATCTTTTGTATTGTTTTTAAATGTAAAATTTGTAAAATAAATCGCAAAAAATATAAAACAATGGAGAAAGATGAGGATAAATTAGAATTCTTCGTGCAATTCTTCGTGTTTTACCTCTGCAAAATTCCGCAAATGAGAGCTTCTAAAAAACATAAGCAAATACTGTGTTAGAAACCTCTCTCATTTACTGCAGTGCCACTCCAGAGAAACTCATCAAATTTGCACTGGTGTAAATGAGAACAGAATTTGGCTCTGTCTTAGGTGTCACCTCTCATTTTCCACAAAAGCAAATCTAAAAAGCAGAGAGGACTTCAGAGTCCATATGGATACCATATGGTTCCTTTCCACCGTGGCAAATAAGAGAAGTAGCTAAGGATAAAAATAATAAGTGGAGGTTAGATTCAAGTGAAGTTAGACACAGTATTTGGGAGCAAAGCACAGGCATTCAACCCTGAACAGCAAGATTTTCATCAGGAAGAATTAGAGCACTCTCTGCAAAGCAGCCGTGCTGTCCCGAGGCTGGGCTTTGACAGGCTGCTGTTACAAGTCATTATCGCTGGGTGTTGATGCAATGCCAAGACACAAACACCACAATGTCAGGATGTCAATCCATGGTTACTGTACGTTTCTCATTGATTCAGTGCAATGTGGCTCCTTCCACTCATCTCCTGACTGCCTGAGAGCAACTGAATCCTCCTCTCCCTTTTCTCTTTGGACATCTTCGCACAACACAGAGCAACGAGGGCAGCTCCTGGTTCCCATGGCCTCTCCACCTGCTTTCAGTTTGAGCTGTACTCAAAAGCAGGAGCATAAAAAGAGCATCACAAAGGGCTATCAAAGGGCCAAAATTATCATCAATTGCATTATATCAGAATTTGGAGAGCAACCAACTCTCTGTTTTCCTGGGAACAGTTCATATATTTGAAAAAAAGAAAGGAGGTCATAATTTTAAACAGTAAGACAACTAAGCATAGAAAGGGAGGCAATACGGATAACAAAAAGACTTGAAATCTTCCTATTAATTCTATTTCAGTAGGTCAGAAAATTGAGAGGAAGCTTAAAAGAAAAGAGAAGGTACAAGATGTGGGAGACATAGGTAAGGGTGCAGAGGCACATCACACTGCCAGCCAGGCCCAGGCTTCTTGTTTTCTTAGTTTTAGTCTATTTCAGACACTATTCCTTCAATTCCCCTTCTCTCCCAAATTATGTTAAATATTAATACTTTTCTACCAATTTCCTGTTTTTTTTTTCCAGATTTCCCAATTTCAGCAATAGCTTTTCCCTTACAATCAAGCCACTGAACCACAGCCAGGCCACTCATGGGTTCAGGCACCATATGAAGAGCTGAGGACAGGCGTATATTGGCATATGTTGGCAATATAATCCATCTAGATCTTGCTTGTGGTGGGATGAAGTCTATTTATATGCCATGGCTTAGGAATATATTATTAGAGAGATCTGAAAAAAATATTCAGACACGACAGGTTTATTATGTTTTATTTATATATAAATATATGTGTGTGTATGTGTATGTATGTGCATATATGCACATAGAGGTATTTTCCTATTCTTTGTGACAGATTATTAAGAAATCCTGCATTTAAGGGCTGGCTTCCTACAAAATGTATCATTTTAGCTTTGGCACTGAGTACTCTAAGCCTTTGAAAACAAAGCTAACTCAGGAAATCTCTATCTTTGCAAGCAATGTTCATGACCAAAATATGAAGGTTGCTTCAGACACTGTGATTTCTGCCAACAATTACTCTGCTGAAAAAAGCACAAAAGAGAAGGCAAGAAATTTCCCAGTAAAAATGATGACACCAAAGAAAGTCTAGTCCTTTGTCTAGTTTTATTCTTTGAATCTCATTTTGTTGAAACCTAGCCAAATCCGATGAAGTCATTGTTTTGTTTTCTTTCTGAAATTAGCTTCAGATTACATGTTTTTCCTATCCATTTTTCAGACCACTTAGTAAAATCAAGTTACCTGAGCTAGAAACCTATGAGCTAGACATTAGAGCCATAGGTTGCCTCAGCATTATAATCAGAAAAATAAAATAAATAAACGAAGAGATTGGAGATAGAATACGCAACTCAAATAATGTGAAATACTACACGACTACAAGAGACAGAACTCAGCAAAGATTTGTTGAATGGGATAAATGCTAAGACAAAAATTGATGAATATTTAGAACAGGTGTGAGAATTATCTGCATATAATATAAGTTTATGATAGAGTTCATGTGGACAAATCTGTTACAAAGTAGTGTTTCTTCCGACATCAGGAGAGTCACTCTGGCAAGTGTGTAAGTGACTTTTTGGCACATACGAATATGAAATTTATGGGGAAATGGCCCAAATAACATGTTCGATGAATAGGACCCTAAAGGATTATCTTAAACACTTCCATATAGTGCACATCATAGCATTAGAATGTAATAGTATACACAAAAATGGAAATATAAAATTGAGGATTTAAGAAAGACTAAAAAATCTTGTTGAACAGCATATAATGAATAGTTTATATAGTTTATTTCTTTAAAATTTCTGTAAGAAAAGTCCAAAGGACACAGGCGGTTATAAGAAATCAAGTAACTGGCATCCCAGTGAAGATAAAAAGATAAGCAAGCTAAACCCATGCCTCAATAACCTCAGCAATTATTTTGTTGCTAAGACCTCGAATTAATTTTTGATTGAAATATCACTAATATTATTCAGGAACTATGCTTGAGTTCAATGAACTTACTGCTATTCTATTGCAAATCCAGATGAAACCAATTTTCTGGTAAAATGATTCTTGTTCTTTTCATTAGAATGACATACATATTAAGTTGTGCTTCATTTGTACTCCCCAATATAGATGTTAGTGGTGTAATGTATCGTGTAGCAAAATTACATTTGCAGACAATTTTACACGGTGTATATATACTGAATGTCTCATGTGGTTAACAATAATATCTACCAACACTGAAAGAAGCTAGCTTAAACTCTTAATTTTCAAACTCAAATTCTGTTCTTAAAGCGAGAAATGATCATTACTAATAATGCTTTGGGGAAACTTAGATCATTTGAAACAGAACTGGGCCATTAGTCGTAGGTCTGTATTAGGTGCTTATTCCTGTTTCAGGGGTAACTCAGGTCTAACATTGTGTTTGAATTCAACAAGGGCAAACTCCAAGATCAGTGGAAATCTCATGAAATTTACGCTTCTGGGGAGTTTTCCACTATCTGGTCCATAACGAAGGAAAAGCAGTTCCCAAGGGATTCTGTCTCTATCTGAAGTGAAATAGAAACCCGATCCCTTTCAGACATGCCCCAAAAGCAAAACTCTAAAAACCACTTCCTGTCTGGAAATTAGCATTTGAATCATCATAAATTCAAACAGATTCCCATACAGATGCTAGCCACTTATCGCTTTGAAATAAGCCCTACAATTAAAAAGCAGGCCCCAGTGACTTCAAGAGAAAAACACCCTTGCAGAAAGGATATAGTAATAACCTTAATTCTCTCTGGGTTTACACATCCGTGAGTGCCTTCATTCTCACCATAGAATTGGACTGCAAAATCCTTGAAAAAGAGCAGTGCCTGCAATTGCTCTTACATATCCAAGAAGCAGAGAGACCTCTGCTTATAGCAGAAAATATGCACAATTCGATCTCGTCTCCTCCCTTTTCCATATGCTACGCAGTTTTCTATTCCTTTTGCTGTAGGAGCAAGGCTTCTTGCAGAGGAAGCTATAGTGCATGGGATCAAGCAATAAGAGATAAAATACCTTATACAATGAATGTAACTTAAAGAGCTAAGGACACCGCACACTAATCTGCCAAGTTGTTACTTTTGAAAGAGCAAGTGGCCGAATTTGTCTCCAGAATGTGATTTTTGCATGCACTGGGCCTGATTCATTAATCACTTCCACTTGCTTCTGCCAGCAGCAACTTCAGCTGTGGGCTGCAGTGGTGGAAAATCCATCCAAAACCAAGGAGTGGAGTGTTAGAGCGATTCGAGGTGCTAGTAAGACTTGTTCTTGAGGAGGGCAGAAGCCAGCTGGCATGGCAGAAGCCATAGGTGTGGCAAACTACAGCGTGGGTATGGCCAGTTGTCCTAGGAGGTGCAGTGACTCAACATATTCCTGGGCAACTTCCAGTGTCTGGCTTCCTAGGAGAACATGCCATACTGCTTCACAGCTGCCTGCTGCTGGCAGAAATCACGAGGTTGGCAGTCAATGAGTATCACCTGCCCTTGCCTTCAACTCAAGGAAGAGCAGACCTCACCTTTTAAAAGGTATTTGTGTGAAAGCTGTTGTCTGTCTTCCAGAGGCAGAGGTAGATGAGTCACATGCACTACAGTAACACAGAAATAGGATGCTGTTGCTATAATTATTTATCCATCTTCCCTCTTTCCTGGAATGTGATTATATGAATGTTACACTGTACTGCAAGATAACCCACAGTCAGACCAATCCTTTCCGAGATACCGTGCATGGGTGCACGACACAGAGACACCAGAGCCCTGCATGAGCCACACGCCTTGAATACGCTGCAACATCTGGGCTGCAAGAAGGCAGCTGTTTAAACAGCATAAGGCATCACTGCAAATCAGTTGAGCACGAGTCAGCATGTATGCCATATGTGACTAGTTTTCATAAAACATGTCTGTAAAAACGTATCCAATCTGATTTCATCATAGTAACAGCAAATGCACACTCAAATCTCCAATTTTATATTGAGTCACTGAAACTGTTTAAGCTAGTGTGCATAGACATACATACTTTTGCATATAGAAATACAAAGATCTGGTTTTAGCCAAATAGAGGAAATGCAGGTAGAAATCATCCCATTTTACATTTGAAAGGAACAACTAGTTAAACTCCCTGATCATGTGCCTAATGATCATCCATAATGATCACAAAAGATCAGGAGCTCAGTTTAATTCTTCATCTGAAAGACTGAGCCTACAGGAAAAGTGCTTGCTAGTTTAAGAGAACAGATTTGCTAATCCTCCAAAATGTGCAACTTTCCTAATAAATGATAGAAAATATTCTGAATCACAATTGGCACTGTGATTTCAAAAGCTAATGTCCTTTTGGGAAGCCTAAATTCAAGACCTGGTGGTGTCATGCACAGTGAAGTCTTTAAAAATCAGAATAATGATGGAAAAAAAAAAAACATACGATTTTAAACAAGAAGCAGCATTTCTTAAACTTTAACACATTGTCTGAATAAGTAAAAGAAGCTGTAAAATAGGATTACAGGCCAGACTCACATTACTACTGCAGGTTTTGTATCGAATATTCCGACCTTCACAGTTCCTGAAACACAGAGTAAAAATAGTTACACTGTATAATAGCTGCATAACAGTAACACACAACCCTGCCTGTTTTACAGCAAGTTATTCTCTTGAAAATTAGATTTTTATTACTACTGCCCTACCATGATTTGGTCTCAAATACAAGGTTTAAATACAAAGGGGATCTGGGGACTCAACAGGTTACACTGCTGCCTCTCTTCGAAACAGAAAGTGTGGCTTTTCCTGTAAGCTCAGGGTGCTGTGAACCTTATGAAAAACACATTTATTTTGTGAAAAAGTTTCACAATGCATCCTCAAGCCTGATCTATTCTGACTTCAATGAGGTTGTTTCTAATCCATGGGATGCAATTCAGAGGAGCAGCAGATCAGATGACCTACGCAATCCTTTGATAAGCATAAGGCTAATGAGCATTCATTTTACTTTCCCCTATTTCATTTAGGAGAGAAAAAGAACAAGGTTAAATCTTTCATTTCTCACAAAACCCACTGTAATATTTTTGCAGATTAGCACATCATTTTAATAACTCCAAGTCACATGAGCAGAGTTCCTAATTTTAAATGAAATATAATTTTTGTGGATTGCATGCGTTCCTAAAATGCCCAACATTTGTGAACCGCCAAATCCAGCTACTTTGCAAAGTCTTTCAGCAAAGTAGCTGAAATAATAGGCATGTAATAAAGTCATGATTCTGTGCTCTCACAGAGGTTGTTATCATGCTCTTACAGAGACATGGGAACATAGGAGATTCACACTTTTCTACAGACAGGTTACCAAACTTCTATTGACTGGCACTTTGCACGGGATAAGATATTTTTCTAAGGAGTGATGAAGTCAAACCCTTGTAAAAATTAGAAGCATACTTTAAAAGACTTAATGGGAAATTATAATTAGTGATGTTTCTAAAACCATTTTTTTGAAAAGTCATTTCATACTGAAAAAGACTTGCCTTCCATAGAAGAAAAATGAATGAAAACTGTTATTTTTTTTTTAACCTTTTTCATAAAAAGACATTAAAAATATTAAAACATTCTGTAAAGTTTGTGAGAGGTTGAAAAACAGGATTTGAAAAGGAAAAAGTGGTGGATACCTACAGCAAAAGTTCAGCCAGCTCAGCTGAAGATATTGCACATCTCAGGTTGCCAGTCCTTTGCAAGAATAATTATATCACAACATGCAAGTTAAATGTTTATGGTACATACAAATGTGAAAACTTTGTTTCACAATTGTGCATTTCTTGGGCATTACAACAACAATAAAATATAGAAAAAACTTTTAATGTATACATTTGTCAAGGCATGGAAAACACATGTTTTTTCCACAGGGGAACACATTAAAAATATTAGTAAAACCACAGCGGAATTTATATAGCTGCAATTTATTGAGCTCATTTCACAGTCGTCAACACTGGTAGAATACTGGGGCTTCTTGCAGAACTTATTACTATTTTCCAAAATTTCTGTGCATTCTGCACTACAAGAATAAGCAGTATTTTAACCAAAGTTATCTTTAGTCATGCACTTCATAATGTTTGCACTGAACTAGCACATCATACTACAAGCCTTCTTTAAGAGAAATGGACTTTCTGGGTGATATTCCATATATTACGGCAATTCGTATCAAAATAGAAGCTAAAATGCAATCATCTTTTAAAAATAATGATCAGGAACAATTCAGATATGGAAAGCAATTACACATTCCAGCATTCATGCTCCTAAAGCTGATCAGAAACTCTCTAAACAGCTACAGGCCTCTTGCATTATGGTAAGGCTTGCAGCAACAAGTCTTCTATAAGTCCAGCTTTACTGCCAAGCAAAATGCTTTTCCCTGCAGTCTATCCTCAGGCTTCGCTGTGGCTTAGTCATGAGCACATATGGCCACCAGGTCCACTGCACAGAAAGAACTAGCAGAGGAAAAGATTTCTAACAGAAAGCAGCATTTGGTACATCTACACATTTGATTTTTACTCCAGGAAAGAGACTGAGGAGCCGCACTTGAACGTTACTTCAGGTCAGCTTGAGAACAGGTAGCACACCAGTGGCTCTGTATCACAGGGGCAGGGATTCTTTCAATATTGACAGGGCTAAGTAAGTCATTCTTGTTATTCTAAAAACATACTTCATAACACACTTCCCTTCCACATCAAAGGCTAAAATATTTTCCTAAAATATTACTGAAATACATTTAACGTGGGATTTCATGAACACTTGATCTGTGCACAATGTTTGGTTCCAGAAACAGATATAACAGTGTTTCTCCATATAAATCACTGCAGAAGAAGGAAAAAGAGCCCAGCTACAGAATGTAAATATACGCAAGCATGTGGCTAACCTGCCGTTCAAACATCTCCGCAGGGAATAGGAGGCTCCCCCGCCGCAGGTCCGTGAGCAATCGCTCCAGGCGCCCCAGGCATCCCAGGAACCATCCTTATCTTCATCAGAGCGGGTAATTCTGGAGCTCTGAAAAATGAAGGCAGAGGAGGAAAAATAAACAAGTCACATCAATTGAAGTGATACATGTTTTACTGCTTAGCATTAATAATAGTAGCAAGTGGACCACTTTGCTACGAATTGCCATGGAGATAGAGTTTGCCCATAAACTGCTGCAAACATAGCAATGTAACTGCTATTAATATCATTATGAATGAAAACTACTTCGAGGATAAAAAAATGAGGCAATGAAAATAGTTTATTTCAGGTGACTGAGAAAACTGACCAATACTGACTCTGCCCTGATAACATTTTGAACTGAGAGAACATGAAACTGAAACTATTTCCAACCAACTTTTAACTCCCACTGCCTTCAGTAGATATGCACTCAGATACAGGAACACAGGCATTACATTCATATTAGTGCCTTATTTTTCTGCCTTCTTAAAAGGACACAACTTAATCCGATAATGCTTCAGAAGTCTTTCCCCCCCTCTTCCCAACAAAGAGCCTGAAAATACTAACAAGAGGGCTATCCTGTCAGCAAACAACAAAAGACAAAGGGATAAAAACATTACTAAATAAACTCCACGTGAATAAGGACTCGACTCGTGTTACATGCCAAATAAAAATACATGCTTAAAATGCTAAAAATATTTTCATGTGTGACTAAAGCCAGAGAGGTATAAGCCATTAGTCAATGTCCTAATAGCAAACCAGATGAACACATTTTGGTAATCCGTATTTTCTCTAAGAAACTGCTTAACTGAGCTCAAGAGAATGAGACTTCAGACTCAGTTCTATTTTCTTCCAAAAGAATGCCTCATATGAGTAATTTAAAAGGAAATGAGGGATATATAATTCAAATCTTATGGTATATTAAAAAAGTAATACACAGCTCCCCCTAAATTTCCACAAATGGATGAAGTCAGCTCCTCTTCAGTCGTTAAGAAAATTGACTCAGATAAAAACCTACAGCCTTCAAGTCAAAAGGACAAGTTCAATGAAATAAAGTTGTTTTCAAAAAGGCACTGCCCAAGGAACATGATTTAATACCATACTGTGTAGACACACAGATTTTTTTCTAAACATAGTAAAGCAAATCAATCATGTGCCACAGAATTTGAGCTGAGCCCACGGAGGATGCCCTTGCACTGCACGAGGAACACAACTGTTGAACAAGCATAATTTTAGACACCCAAACAGTGAAGAGTTAAACTTAGCTAAACTTAAACAGAGCTAAGGACCACGCAAATACATTTTAAAGGCATTAATAAGAATGGGCAGACTTAGTATAACACTACTCCTGAGAGTTAAACATCCAAGAAAAGGGTTGGTAATTTCAAAACTTTCCCATCTCTCCCTCAAAAAAACAAAAAACTAAAAAATTAGTGCTTGTCAAAAAAACTTATTTCATTAATTAGCACATAAGTGGCAATCATTTGAACCACAAATTGCATAACTTGGTCTAAGCAAGCCAGCAGCTCCTCAACTTTCTTGCTCCCCTAAGTTTACAAATTTTACAAACACTTACTGCGAGCTGTAAAGTATACTCAGGCCAATCTGCTCTTCCAGAAATGATAGAGCCCTGCTCTGCCAAGATCCCTGAGGAGTTTTAGTACTGGTGTTGGGTTTACTTTACATCAGGAGCCAACTCTGAAATGTCTGACACCGAAAATAAAATCAATTGCCTTCAATTTTGAGCAGAAAGGGCTCAGCACCTCCCAAAAGACCACTCAGCACATGAAAAGAGGTCAAGATCACCAAGAGTCACTTTTACATTGATGAATGCAAAAATAAGAGTTTGTCTTCTGTAATCCGAAGGGAAATAACTTTTTTTTTTAATCACTTTAAGAAATGATTACATTTATGATGGTAAAAAAAAACAACACATCTCACTGCCTCTTTTAGCACAGTTGATTTCTTTGGACAAGTCAGTGACAACGTCTACAATAATCCTAACTTGGTCATTGTATTAAAACCAGCCACATGATATTAACAGATAGAATATCATCGAGAGCCCTGAACAATGTCCAGTTGTTCCCTTCCTAAACTGCTTTGATAAAAGCCATTGTTCGGAACTGTAGCTAATTAAAAGAACTGTGAAAACGAGGATGATCAAAGCGTTGGTTTGCGCCAACAAAACCCTCTTCACAATCATGGACTAATTCAGTACCCACAGTGTTGATTTAAACTCCAGCCAATTCAAACTATTTCTCCCATGGGAAAGAGTTAAAAGCAGCTTGTGCTGGCTTAGTAATTTACTAGCAAAATAATACTGATTTACTAGCTGTCAGGATTCATAAACTCTGCATATTACATTTGTCTACACTGCAGTACCAAATTCAAGTAAAATTAAAAAAAAGAGAGATCATCAACATCATGATTTAAACTAACAAAAACTTGGAAGCTCACTCAGGAATTAAATCAAGAGCTAATTACAATTCGGCACAAGAGAGCATTGTAGTACTTGTGGACTGCACTTGCTTGCTTGCTTGCTTGCAATTTTTGATTTTTCATTGTTTCAAGTGATATTTTGAATATGTTTTAGTAACGAAGCTTTTCTAGGTGATTTTCCTTTAGGGGCTGACTTTCACAGCTGATGAAGCGCTCCGTGTATGTAAAGTTTGTATTTAGTGTGAACGTGTGCACAGACCTATGCAAGCAGGTACACGGGCATGTCCATGCGCACGTGTGCCACACTATATCGCAGCCATACAGAGCCCCCAGCCCCGAAGTGCATCTGGAGAGAACAACTTCCAACAGCTCTAACCACAGCCCTGGGAAAGCCCTGGACAAGTTGCTCCCTTTTACAGAGAACTAGAGGGAAAAAGGCTTCACCTGTTGTGGATCCAGCTTGGACAACTGGAGTCCAAAGGCACCAAGTGTGAGCACACGATGAGGTGACCCGTGTTGCGCTTCTGCACCTACACATTACCTGCAGAAAGGGCTCCACGTTGCATGATAAAGAGAGCACTTGAATCTACCACACCAATCCACGTTCCTGAAGCATAAGCAACTCTTGAAAGAAAGAAGCCATTACCCTGGGCAAAGATCACTACGGGAAGGGGTGGAGGGAGAACAGGGACCAGCTTTGCAGCACCCGGTGCCTCAGAGCCACTCTCCGTAGCGGGACACGGCCCATAGCGAGGTGCAGCCTGAGCCTCTGCCCACAGCCCTGCCCGCCAGGCGGGCTGGCACGCCAATTGTTGGACTGCAAAGACGACCCTGGCACACACGGAGCGGCAAAGGCCCGCGCCAGCCTCCCGGCTCCGCGCAGGGCTCAGCCCTCTGCGTGAGTTAAGGCCGTACGGGCTTTGCAACCCGCTGCTCGAAGCGTCCGCGTTTGGCAGGAGTGGGCACGGAGGTAAAATAAATGAAAGCCAGATGTTCCCAACACTGCTCATTAATCTAAAACAAGGAGATTTTTACTGTCCCTCGTAACACCCAGTAAATAACAACAGCTCTGCTGACACACCTTACAAAACTCCAGCGCAGCGCTGTTATGTGGAGAAAAAGGATTATTTGGCCAAACTTTTGTTTGGCTGTTATGAAAGATGACATAATTGTCTTGAATTTGGTCATGCAGACTTCAAAGGAGAAGTGGTGCCAGAGAACGAAGGTCAGTTTATGCAGTTTTAGTATTATTCAGACATCCATTACATAAGGCTTGGATATGTAAATGTTTAGTATTCAGTATAACAAAGATTCAACAGAAATGCTCTGATACCTTAAACGTTTGTTTTCCAGAGTTTTTTATATACATGCTTTACTTTCAAAATAGACAAAAGCCAAGGACATACTGTTTTATGCATCTGAATTATTGTAACAAAATTGTTACAAAAGCAACTTGGAGAGGCAACAGGCAGATGCATCCAGCAGAACTGGGGCAGCCGCAGCCCCTCTGTCGTGTCCAGATCCTGCACAAGCAGCCCAAGGTCAGCCCTCAACCCACCTCCGAGCATCCAACATCCCTGACAGGCAACCGAATGCGTTCGGTGCAAGGTCTCAGCAACATCCCCCCCCAGGGACCTGGCACAGGTTTGGTGGATGTTCAAATGCTTCGAGCAGCCCAGTGGTGCAACACGGCTCATGCATCAGAGGGGGACATCAAGCAGAAGGGACTTGGCCACAAGGGAATATTACCAGGGTACCTGTTTCTGTGCCAAAATCCTTGTAGCTCTCAGGTGAGTGCTCTCTCCAGTGATTTTCACATCTTAAAAACGTGATCTGTTGTGGCTAGAGAAGGCAGGCCAAACCCGAAGAGAGCATCCCCACCCGCAGCTCCCATGCTGCAGTTATATCACACTGCTGTGCAATAACACATTGCATGCAGCTCAATTTCTCCATGCAGAATTTAGGTATAAACACCACTTCAGTCCCACTGAAGCCCTGAATTCAGCAATACCCAAAGCTCAGTACTGGCCCTTTTCCCCGGAGTGAATTTCATCCTTGATGGTATTTTGAACAGAGATGAAGCATTTCCTTTTTATTGCTTCTTCCCACTCTCACAACCCATAAATACTATTAACACTATCCTGACTTTCAGAGTCTTCCAAAACACAAGGTTATGTTGCTATTCACTGATCTCCAAGCACAGCATCGCACGATGCCATGCTCTTCCCAGCCCTGCAACAGCTCCAAACAGAGGTAGCTCAAGGAGTTATGGCACTGAAGGGAAAATGTCCTGCCCGAGTAGCTCTGTGATGCATTTCCCAGATTCTTCTTTCCAGACACTACACTTAGTGGAAAAGGTATCAAATTGCACTGTTGACTGTATCCATGAGCAGAGTGCATAGCTGAAGGAACAAGTATTTACCTGCAGATAATTGCTGGATATGCTATTTAGCCTCAGAATGGTACCCTTTATGTTTAGCTTTGGCTGTTATGTCTATGGCTTTGCAACAATCTACAGCAGAAATCTTTATCTGCTAAGGTCGCATATGAAAATGATTTACACCTTTATTTTGTTCAATTTCTATGAGGTATAGAATGCAGATTACAGATTTAGAAAAAAAATCTTGTTTGTGGCAGCAACGATACAGAAGAACAGTCAAAACTTATTTTGAGACAAGTAAGAACATTAATGAGAACTTGCATTACCTCATTTTAACAGAAAAACTTCCACTTGTTTCATTAGGACTTATTTCAAGACATTTCCTGATATATTTCTACTATCGCTAGGTGTATTATATATTACCTAATTGTGCACTGCTTATGTCATTAAGTTTAACAGATCTTTAACTTACACGTACCAAAGTATATTATATGATAGATTTTGTTAAAAAGTACATTTCAGGAACTATTAAAAAAAAAAAAAACTCAAAAACTCATAAGGGAGAAAAGAAAAAAAATCAAGGCACCAGTATTTTAGACTGATAAAAAACACATGGGGAACAAACACTGCTATTTTAAGCAGATGTTTAAAAATAATTAGTTTTAATATTACAAACATTATTTCAGTCATCTTAATTATTGCTTTTACTTAAGGCTTACAACTTTATGGCAGTGTCCATGAATCAATTGCAAAGTGTTATCTGTATTTGGTAACGAAGAGCGCCTCAGAAATGCACGCTGGTAATGCTCAGTGACAGAGCAGAAGAATCACCAGCGAGAAATGAGCCAAAAAGGCAACTGATGGACGTCTTCAGCTGCAAGAAAGAAGACAGCTGGGGGCTCAGCTGTAGCTCAGAACTCTCAGTGCTGAATTCTGCCGTAGCTTTTCATTCTACAGCAGTTTTGAATAAATTCAAATTCAAGCTTTGGAAAACGAAACATGCAAAAGTCACACACAGAAAAATATTTACACGGTAATTCATTTTGATACTAAAATGTAGGCAAATCTCAGCATGGGAGTCTTTTCCATATTATACTGCATCCAAAGTTTCCATTGTCAGTGTGTTGCAAAATTTCATATTGACAACACAGGCCTGCACTGCAGGAGTTGTCAGGACAAAGCCGGAGGTTTTGGCAGGTGGAACAGGGATACTTGAGGCTTTTGGCATCCAGAGAGGGATGAAATGTTGCTTGGCTGTTTGGCACCTATGAGCTAGCTGAGGCTTTTGGCACTGAAAAGAGTCTGTATCACCTCCTTCCTTCTTCTTGAGCAGTAACAGAGGGAAGTTGGAATTTGTGGGCACGGAGAAGGAGCTGCGGTTCCCGCCCTAGCGGCTCTGCACAGAAAGCAACGTGTCAGAACCCCCAGCTGCAGGACTCGCGCCGCATCCAACGAGCGGGGACACGCGCAGCATCCACACGTCCTGCTAGACAGGAGCCGCAGCCGAGCGGTGAGGGCCCAGCCATTTAAGCTGTAATTGGTCTATTTTGGAGTTAACTCCTTCATGGTGATGAGATAAAAAAATACACTCAGCACACAGACATACCCTAGATGTACTCACTGCTGTGTAGTTTTGATGATGTACATCGAAGTCCCGGGGCACATTTTTTATCACTTAACTAACTTTTACAAAAGGAACATTTGCCTCTGTTCTATCCTCTGGATCAAGACACTCCATTTTATTTCCTTGGGTGATATACCATAAATTACTATTTCAGCAGATCGATGTCCAGCAAAAGGAAGCTTCTTTAAAACCCCAATAAGTACAGCCTACAAATACAGATGTCACTTTGAGTGACAATATACCTGACAAATCTGCCCTGAGGCCTGGTTTTCATTCGTGCCTCGCCTGTCTGGAGCCGAACAAGCCTCTGTATCTGTTTTATTCGCTGTAATAAAAATTATTCTACATTCATCAGCATTAAATCTCAGAGAAAATGTCAAGTCTTAGCCACCAGCTTTGGTGATATCCATTTCAACAGGCAGGCAAGAAGCCCGTACCTCTCTAATGCTTTTATGTACAATCATCCCAGACAGCTGACCAGCACCAAGAGTACAAAAAACTCCTCCGTGAGTTTCCAGCATTTCCCTGTCTTCCAAGATTTAAAAGTACACATGAATATGTAGTTGGAAATATATAAACCTGAACTCCCAGAATATATCCATTTCTCTGAATCTGCTCTATCTGAAATGGAAACTACACTGAGAAATGTTTAGCATCATTCCGATTCCATCCATTTCTAAGTGGTCTAGAGAGTTATAGCATAAAGATTTGCACGTGTAGCTGGCAAACAACCCAAAAGCCACAAACCTGGGGAAAAATACATGGGTTCTGAAAGGGAACAAAACCAAGAAAGTGATATAAATTGCAGCAAACTTTGCCCATCTTCTCGGTAGCCAGCCTGATGCAAACACTTGCCAAGGCTTGGAAGAGAGATGAAGGCAAAATTTTCGAATAAGGAAAAAAAAGAAGGAATGGGATGCTTAAAAAACTTCAAGAAACACGATATTCCTTTCAAAAAGGCCAGCCATTGTATTAACATTCCCAAAGAAGAACATTAGAGTTATGTCCTGCTCAGTATAAAAATATTTTTAAATGATAATGAATTTACAGAGCATTCTCCACTAAATATTATTATTAAATAGTGCCCCTGCAACTGGACGGATAGAAAAAGTTGTCATGACGACATATGGAGAAAATTCTCATTTTCACATGAGAAATAACAACAGTCTTAGCTTTTTTTTGACTTTCGACTTTAAGGTTATATGCATTGTTATGTCCATTTTGCACATGGGAAACGGAGCTCAGGAAAAAGGATAATAGGCATTAAGAGAATAGTACAGCTAGGAATTACATCTTGGTGTCCAAAGTCTCCCTCAGTGCCTCCTCCTTCAGAGCTCTCCACTTTGCAAGCGGAAACACTGTTGTTTCAAATATGTGAATCCACAACAATTTGTACAAGGCAAGACTGGGAAAACACAACCTTCAGGACATTATGCTATGTTAATTATCCTTGAGCCTACTTATAAATCTACATTAAGAGCATTCCTCATACTTCGTGGAGTCCACTAAAGCAGTAAGAATTCATGCATGCTTTACTGAATGCTTGTTCAAAATTTGCACCTGGATACACTGGGTTTTTCCACCTTCACACTGTACACCACATGTTCCTCATCCAGCATAAACACCGTGATGGGTCAGCCAGAGTCCAACGTGCAGAATTCCTCAGGTGCATAATAGAAAGAGAGATTCCAATTTCTGCGAAATATATCTGGCATTATTTCTTCAAATTACCCTATTAACTATATTTGCAAACATCCAGATAAAGGTGCTTTTAAACATTTTACCATGTGATTTTTTAAACTGATCTCAAAAGGTGAAGATTGCATCACTTTGGCATATGCAGTGGAAAGAGAAGAACGACACTGATAGAAGGGTAAATGTTATGGCTGTGACAAAGTGGAGTTTGATCACCTCCCAAAGGTCTGTTAGGCACCAGTGCCACAGTCAAATGCACCATTTTTTTTTCCATTTCAGGCTCGTTTTACAGGGTTCTTCCATATCTGATGCCATTCAAAGTAATTACACTTCAGTAATTGCATGTTTTTAAGGCACATGCTTTCCACCTGTAACTTGGGGCAATATATAAAAGCAAACCAACAAACAAAACTGTTTCCTATAATGAAACTCATCTCTTGGTAAGACACTCGTGTCAGCTTAGGACCCCCTCATTGCCTTTTGGTCCTACACACTTGCAGGAGACACGCTCCACTGCAGCTCCTGGAGTCATCCCTGGGTACGGAGAGCTGTGGCAGGAACGCTAAGAACTAATCAAGTTCTGCATTACAATTAATCCACAAGGAAGCAAGCCTGCAGTTTCTAAGAGAGGGGACAAGGGAGCCAACAGAGGGGATTTCCCCTCTCCTCTCAGCCTGGGAACTGTAAGACCACAGAGAGGGACAGGTGCCAGCCTCCAGCCAGGAGCTGTTGCCACAATCACTAGCAAGTCCCAGTCGTGCTGCTTTGCGGTGCTCCTGGGGATGCTCCACACTGCACGTCCTCACGACACCCGTGCGGGCAGCTGTGAGCGCACGTGGCTCCCAGACCACGGATGGAAACGGTGGTCCCTGCCCCTTCCCCGACCTGTCCCGCTCGCCAGCGCTCCCGTGCAGGGACCTGCCCGCCGGAACAACAGGGAGGGAGGGAACACAGACATTTACACTAGCCTCTACCCTAGACACTATTCACCTTACAGTTTAGCAGCACACACCAGCTTTATCCCACTTTGATGATGAATTATCTATTTAAAACAATCACTTCAAATACACAAGTCTGAGATTTCCATGCCATACCTATTCACATACCTTGTAAAGAAAACTCCCATTCCTTATTTCTAATAGGTCAGAACAGTCTTCTCTCCCCGCCGTCCCCCCTCTCCCTTTTTTTTTTTTAAATTAAGAACTTATTTAGGAGAGTTTTAATGAAAAAGCATTGAAACCACTATTTTTTTTTCCTCAGAAAAAAAAATGATTGCACCTCTGACTTTTAAGAGACCCAATATATATCATATATCTTAAAAATTTGTTTAAAATAATTTTCCTGACTTGAGACACTGTCTGCCAAGTTCCAGTTAGAAGCAAAGTTTTATGGCCAACTGCCAAATCTATGAATAAAAGGAGTTTATAGGGGAAACACTGACAGAAGAATAAACTGTAGCAAAAGCACCCAGTATAGAAAGTCTTCCCCTTGCATTTTGTCTGTTCATAATCTGCAATATTCGTAACCCCAGCTACCCTAACTCCGACCTGGCTCAGTTTCATGCCAAGGTTATCAGTGAGGCCAGACTGTTTGATGATTTAGTGATAAGTATTTTTACCATATCACTCAGATGAGGCATCCAAATTTCTCTTCATTTGTGAGCTAGAGATTTGACCCATGTCTCCTGACACACCCTGCTATTTAATATTATATGTAGCACTTTTAATGGTAATATTTCTATAAAAGTAATGCAAAGCAGATCACAGAACATGCAGTAGATACACCTGGCAAATGAACAGATCTGTCAAAAGAAAAATATGAAACTCCCATTGTTAGTTGGCAGCAATTATAAGAATAATAATTTTCATTTCTATAAATGAAAAACAATTAAAGTTGTCATGTAGCTGCAAATTTGCAAGATGGTATTTCATGTTAATGAGTTATGTCCTGACCTTTGAGGTATCACTCCTTTGTGTGGTGCTTTTTTCCTCAGATACATTGAAAGAGAAGACTCATTAAGACCCTGACTGAAACAGTCTGACCAAATTAATTCTGCCCAAAGCAGCTCTAAAATTTGTAGGCCTAATCACAATACCTCTTTAAAGAGTGAAATGAAATTGAACAGAATGATTTTTCTTCACAGAAGAACCAGCTCTCGTCCCTTTAACTGTGAGCTGTTCTTTGGGTGATATACCATACATTTGGGTATAACGGATCAAAAAAATCAAAATATAATTTTAGGAATTCTTTTTATTGCTCCTGCTTAACTCTGAGACACCTTTACGCTAGCTCAGCTCGACCATCCCCAGCAGATTCCCTGCAGCAGGAGAACATTCTTGGTCGCTGCTGGGATGACCTGGAGCCCCCCACAGCGCAGGCAGAGCACGAGCTGCAGCAGCCTTTGCTGACGCTCCTGACGTTGTCACGGACCTGCCTCTTGCTCTTGGTCACTGTTACCAACTCCCAAGATCTATGGGCTCGAGTGTCCCCCCAGGTGTGTTCCACCACAGAGCACACCGTGAGCACAAACTCGGGAGGAAGCTTTTCAAAAGGATAAAAATCTTAGGGTTCTGACTATGCCTCCTTGAGGAGAAGCCCATTATGCAGAAGTTGGAGGACAGATTTTGGCCATCATCTCTGCACAGATTACAAAAGACATATTTTTGAGAAATATCTCCAGAATTAAGTTCCATATGCAGAAAATGCAGTTTCACAAAAAGGTGTTTTATGTGGGATTAAAAATGTAATATTCTCCTGTCATTTCACTTTACTGAGTCAAATAAAATATAGTCTACTGAAACATTAGATATTTGGAGAAATAGTTTCCCCTTTATTGATTTTCTAACTCCTAACTTGGGGGAGAAAATAAAGTGCCATGGGAAGACTTATAACCACTGCACAAGTCTAGATCCAATTCCCAAAGAAGTAACAAACTATAAAAAAAAAAATCCGTTGACTTCAAATAAAGTAGGATGAAGGCTTAATCACCTATTTTGCGTAATGACATATATTCTCCATTTGGAAAAACGTTACCACATCTTGCCTTCTCTTTGACATCCAAGTTCCCAGGTTTTAATTCTCTGAAGACACAATTATCCAAACGATATCATTCATGATAGAGAAAGACACTTTCATTTATCTTTAGTTCCACTCTGACTTCATTCCAGATCTCTACTACTGTAGATGTTTAGCTACAGTATCTTTAGCACTCGGCACGGGGTTACAGGTCTGGATACTGAATATTAGCAAGACTCTTTCCATATCTACTCAGTGCCAGTGTTTCCTATTATCAGTCCAATATTTTATGGTTATTGTATTAGCTTCCCAGCAGTACTTTCTAAAGTTCTGTAGTCTGAAACCTCCATTAACAGATGCTAAATACAATAGTTGTTTTTCACTTTTAGATCTTGCGAAAGCTCATAAAAATGAGTGGTCAGTTTGTCCAATTTTCTAAAGAAATTTTCCAAGATTTGAATGGGCAACATATAAAACCACTAAAAATACTTTTGGCAGCTCATTCATTTGGATTGTGTTCCTCCTGCTAAGCCAACTAATGAATAGCTTATTCCAAGATAGGACTTCCGCACAAATTTTTTGTACTAAAGGTAAGAATATCTATTTATGTAATTCCCTGGTTGCTTGTATTTGCAGGGTTTGGGGAAGGGAGGGGTTCTTTTCATTAAAAGGGACATTAGCGTTAGTGCTTAAGGAAAATCTGGGTAAATAAATTAATCAGAGAGGCTTTTGATTTTTTAAATTCTGCTATACACTCTGGTAAATGAAAGGTAACTAAAATATTGCACTCAGGGTGTTTATGAATAAAGGCTAATTTAAAAGCCATTGAAGTTGGTAGAAAGTATCTCACTCACTTTGTAGAGGACCTACAAGAACCACCTGAATTCCACGTCCGGTAGAGCCAAACTAGAGACGTGTATATGATTTGTTACACATATGGGCAGATAAAGATCAAAGAAAATGGGAGGAAAATTCTATATTCTCTTAAATTTATTTCTTCTACCAGTTTCTATTTATCAGTGTGCTGGCTATAAAGTAGGTATGTGGTATCTGGGCTGGCGTCTGGAATTATGCTTTTTCAAATACCTACAAAAAAGATCCACTTAAAAACATCATCTTTTTGGGCCACAAGAAAAAGCAAACATTGTTTCGTTATCTAGCCAGGCCAAGCTGCACCTCAGACCGTCAAGGAGTGCTCCCCACCATCACCCCCTCACTCCCCGAAAAGGCACATTTGTTGGATAAGTTATGACTGCTCCACCTTTGTTGAAAAGGGCTGTCAGTCACATTTTAGTTCTCTAAAGTCCTCCTTTTATATTATGATTCAACCACACTCCCCAGGGAAAAAATGAAAATCTTTGTATGGATACTAGATATGAGCCCTGAGAACAATAAGGAACTTCAAAAGACTCCGCATACATTTTAAACAAATACCTTTTTCAACTTCCTAAGTTTTGAAAAGATCCTTTTTTTTCGAACTCACATGCATTTCTTATGTCTTTTCATGTACTTTTTATACAATTTTATTTCAGAAGTCTGAAACATACCTCCATTTATTTGCACACTATTCTTTTTCCAGAAGTGTCTAACCCAGAGTTATTTAAGTGGAGTTTTCCAGAGATACATGGTACCAATGGACTGCGCAGTCTGCTACCCACAACTAACAGATGTTACAGAATTTCACCCACTGACAGATCCCAAACACTTTTTTATTATTCCACATTTTATGGCACTACTCTTCCAAAAAACAAACAAACAAAACAAAAATCAAAAAAAAAAAAATTTCTTCACAAATAATGGAAGATCCTGCGGAGCAGGAACTTTTTATCTTCCTGGTCCTTGTAAGAACATAATATAAGAACATAATATAATCGTTATGTTTATCATTTTCAAATTGCAGAGCACAAAAGGGAGACCAGCAGCCAGTGGTTTGGTCCTCACTGATGCACTGTTCCCGGCTTCCATGTTTTTCCCATGCAAAGAGCCACACACCGTTCATCTCTACAAAAAGTTATAACTAGAGCAACTCACGGGTTCACAAACAAAGCGCAGGCTCCTCTAACTCAGTGGACACGAAAAACAGCCAATGGGAAAAGCATAAACTCCAGTTTGTGATCTTGTTCTCCTTTCCCCTTTGCATGCCCAAAGCCACAGCAGAAACCATAGAGGAACGAAGGAAATTCTCCAGCTATCCTAATGCTAAATGCTGGTCTTCTGGGGGTGGGTCATCCCTGCTCACCAAGGGCATTTATGAAGTTGTTCAAACCTGCACAAGGAACAGTTTTGTTGAGCTGATCCTGCCTTGGGCAGGGGGACCAGACAACCTCTCAGCATTTTCTCCAGACCCACTTTATACTTGTTTGATCCATGTCTGACTCTGGGAGATGGGAGAAGAGACTAAAATGTAGCTGCTCTGCTGAAGCAATCAGGATTTTGAGGCCTGATGGTGAGGAAGGAAAGGACCATCACTTTTCTGATCCACATGCCTCATAATGGTTCATACTTGGCTTGGAGACAAGGTCCATCTCAACTAATCTGCTCTTTCACAGATGTGTGTCTAAGTTTATGCCTGGTAGAAGGAACTTTTTTTCCAAAATTTCATATTTCACAATACATTTCCCATTTTAGGCAGTAACCTTTAAGTTCTCCAATTACTCTTTTTCTCTATACTTTCATCACAAATCTACTTTGTGTTTCCTATTTAATATAAAGACAGCCTGAGTAATTTATATAGGATAGCGCCACAGTCTGTTTAGCTTCTAGGGACCACAGAGAGATACCTCTTTCCCAGGTGGTCTGGTTTGCTTGGAAACACATATACTACACACCACAAAACTACTCTTTATTTGGTGCTTTTAAGCTTGCTGATAAACTGTTCCTGCCTGATTTAGCCCCTTTACTCTTATTCCAAACCCCCTTTTGGCAGCACCAAGGCCGCGTATCTGGGAGCATTCGCTGCTTTCGCGCGCTGTGCCCTCCTGGCTGTCAGACAGCCGAGCTGCTAAGGGCATGGGTAGCAAGGCAATTACACAACATGTATACGATGTTGGTCTGGGACAGTTATATGATCAGAACTCATACTGGATGTCAATAAAGTGCTTTAAAAATAAAAGGGTTTTAAAAATAAAACTATGAAAACATGACGAGGATTTTAAATCTACTTTGTGTAATTTGGCTAAAGTTATCAAGTTGCAAGGAAATCTATTCATAGGCAAACCTATGGGGTTTTTTTTTATTCCATTTCTCACTAGGGAATGTTTTGGAAGAAAAGTATAAAAAGACATTGTTTCCATATTATATAATACTCCTGACTTACGCCAAGAATATTCTCATCTTAAGCGTGTTCATAATCTCAAAGAGCGACACAGCTATAGCATTACTGGTGTCTCTACAAGCACAGCTTCTATAAATACATTTCCTTGACAGTTTTTGAAAGGTGACTTACAGGCTGATAAAAAAAGCTGTAGGCTTCTGCTGCACTTCTGATCAGCAAGTCCTACTACACTGTAATTAAAAGCAGATCACAAGTGTGTCTGCACAAATGCAAAATGAACACAAATTTAACTGAAAGACACACTAAGGAAAAACATAAGTTTGGTGTGGATGGCTGTTTAGTACCAACAGACTCATCAGGTATGAGGAAGTTCCTAAGTTAACAGTAAATGTGACCACTTCTTTAAGAAATCTTTTCTAAATTTATAAAAGTCTTTCATAAAGGGAATGACAAATAGGAGAGTACTGGAATGTACCATTACACCGACCATGCTTTGATGCAGTGGTGCAAACACTGCAACAGAAGCAGCTCAAAGTCTCCTCGAACTGGGAATAAGGCTTTGCTGACTTGAAAAGGGGATGGGCGTCCAGCCTCACCATCTACTCTGATCTCCTGTATAACAGCAGCAAGTAAATGTACTCTCACTTCTTTACTGGGCAAAATAACTTGAATATGTTACTTCTTCCCCATTTTGCAGATAGAGAAAATGAGTGTGTCCCAGTAGGACATTAGGCACCCTTCTCAACTGTAAAACTTCTGATTATATTGTAATTCTGATTGTATCCTACATCAGAAAGTAAGCTGGACAACATTTGTTGATTAAGATAAAATCTCCCCTTTTGAAAAGATGCTTTGTAACCGTTTCTCAAATGTCTCATAATTTGGTTTATTTACTGTTATGAACTCAATTCTGTTTCTTAAAAGAAGTTGCCAATGCTAAGGTGCTTCTCAACTGACACGATGCCAGTGAAAGAGACATTTGGTCCACCAATGCAAACGCTTTTAACAAAGTATCAAACAGATAACTTACCTGGAGAACAGAAAAGAGGTAAATAAGACGCAAAAGCAGCAAAAACAACTTTGCTATTTTTACACCTCTGAACTGAAGCATCTGCCTTCCCCACTGCACTGAGCACTAGCTGAACGAGTCACAGGGCTTGATGGAGCCAAACAAGAGAGAGGTTTCCCTACAGAAATCATGAGTGAGGAAAACTAGAAAGGATATTTAGGGAGATATTCTCCCTAAAGGAGAGTTTAAGATATTCTAGAAGCAAGTGTGGTAGCTTCAGAGGACACCCGTACAGCCTGGGTGCATTCATGTGGCACCTTTTCCCCCACTTGGGCCAGCTGCTAGGGATGTGCTGCTGCACCGCACGGAGGGAGGACAGCTCTGCCTCCATCGAGTGCATGGCTGATTTTGAGAAAGAAGGTGAGGGTAGCAGAACTGTGATAGCTTCTCCAAAGCTGTTTCCCCATCCCGTGCAAGGCAGAACCGTGCACCACCCACTGCTCCAGGGCCGCACCAGCGCAAGAAAGCCAAACGCTTGCACACTGCGGCCTCGAAGCTCAGCCCCTCGCAGCGTTAACATCCCCCAGGGAGCACGAACCGTCCCTGAAGGGACCCCGTGATGCCCGTCTGCCAGCGCTCCCTCTAACTGGCCCAGCAGCCTTGCATGAATCCCAGCAATGCCGGGGGAAAAATGCAAGAGCCAGACTACGCCCTCCAGTAATCCAAAACCACAAAGCAAAGATATCCTGTTGTAACGTACAGGGTATTCCAGGATTATAATTTTTGCTTTGAGCCACCTTTCAACATGTACCAAATGAAAGCAATACTCATTCCAGAGCGTTATTAAGCCAGTTTTGTGTCTCTCACAATTACAGTTGAAACCTAATGACAGATTACAGGAAATGAACGTATGGACAGGGTGATTTATAAACACTTTCAAACAATGTAACTTTTATCAGTTCTGCTACATCAATCATTAATCCAGGAACATTTTTTTTTTCCAGTATGTGGTACTCTCAAGAGTGATGAGGACAGGATTGACCTTAAGAACCAAATTATAAATCGCATTTGCTCTCTGTAGCAACAAAATGCTTCATACTGATAAGGGAAATCACATATGTTTCACAAATAGAAAAGTGCTCGCACAGACCCAAAGGAATCCTTTCTCTGCAGAGACCAGCACAGATCCAGTCACGTCAGATCAGCTTCGTGCCACGCTTTGCTGTGATAACATGCGTGGTTTGGAGGGTTAATCACAGCTATAAAACACTCGCACTTTTGCAAGGGATTTAATACACACACCTTTTGCTTTCAAAATAAACAGTTATAGTATCACTAGAGCGTTGGGGGAATGAGTTAAAGTTACTAACAGTGTTCAAGTGACCCGCAAAGAACCATCATCAAAGGTGACCTTGAAGAGCAGCTCAGCAGCAAACAGTGTTAGAAAATAATCTGCCTATCCCTAAAGAACTGGTGAACAATTCCTGGAAAAGAACCATCTGTAAAGAATTTAGGGATAATTAACAGTTAAAAGCAGGCAAAGTGAACACTAAGTAGCCAGGGAGAATAAGGAGATAATTAATAATTCCACCTGCAGGTGGTGAAACCAGCTCTGAAAGTCTCTGTGAAATTGTGATGACCACATTTTAAAAAAAATCATTGGAAAGTTCAAGGCTCAAAAGGAAGCAATAAAAATGGCTTAGTGACTAAGCCAGTGTCTTACTTAGAGAGCTACCAGAACACCAGTGAGAACACAGGAGAAAATTTTCCCAGGAGAAAATTCCACTTACTTAAAGCCTATTTACACCTATCCATCAGAGAAAGCTATAACAGGAACCAGTCACTGGAATTTGAAATTACACTAATTCAAATAATAAAGCAGGCACACAGTTTTTATCACTGAGAGAACAACTGCTTGGTTCAATACAAGAGTAAAATGGATGAACTGGACATATACGAGGCTCAGGCAACACAACAGCATACCTCCTTCCTGCTCCAGGATCCAAAATATCTCAAAAAGAAAGAAAAATAGGTCTAAAGCAACATTTTTCTACGGGGCTGCATTAGGAAGAGCACTGCCAGTAGATCAAGGGAAACAAAGCTCTCTCTCCTCATGCTGGTGAGGCCTCTTCTGCAGTACTGACCCATTCCTGGGCTCGCCAACACATGGGAGACAAGGAGCTGCTGAAGCGAGTCCAGTGAAGGGCCACTAAGGTGACTAAGCGACAGGAGCTCCACTCAAGAGGAAAGGCCGAGAGAACCAGGACTGTTCAGCCTGCAGAAAAGATAACTGAGAGGAAACATTACCAAAACAGTCAAGTATCTGAAGGGAGGGTATAAAAAGGATGGGCACAAACTCTTTTCAGCGGTGCCCAGCAATAGCACGAGAGGCAGAGGGCACAAACTGAAGCACAAGAAAGTCCATCTGAATATGAGGAAAAGTTCTTTAGTGCAAGGGAACAGGGTGCCCAGAGATGCTGTGGAGTCTCCTTCCTCAGAGATATTCAAACACTGTCTGGACTCCATCCCGGGCAACACGCCGTAGGCAGCCCGGTCTGAGCAGGGGTGGATCAGACTAAATGATCCATCCCAGACTCAACTATCCCGTGATTCTGTGAGACACAGAAACTGAAGAATCTCATCACATAGCAAGACCTGCAACCTGTAATGATGAATAATCTACCACGTCCTTTTGGGTTATACTGAACCACATGAGAATAGTCCCACTCGTATCACAAACACAAATAAGGAGACAATTATCAGCTCTGCACACTTCCTGAAAACCTGTGCAGAGATCTGTCTGCAGGGCAGCACCGTGGCACACAACCACCGAGCTCTTCAGCGGATCAGAGAACACAGCACCACGAGCTGGAAAGGGGCTGAAACGCCAAGTTGCCATGGCATTACTGTAGAATTCAGAGTCAAAGGGCAATCCTTGTGGCCTTCTGCCAGGAAAACTAATAGAAAATTACACATTTGAAAAGTGAAAGCAATAGAATACCTTGTCTGATTTGCATGTAATTATACAAAAGAGGTGCTATGCAGGACTAACATTTCTGTCATTACAGGACAATGGTTTCTACAACAGAACAGATTTTCAAAGACTCAGACTCTGAAAGGAGATTACATAATTGTCTGAATTAGTTCTCCAAGAGCAAGGACACGCAAAGCTCTCCACATCCCAGTCTGAAAAGACAATCCAGCCTGAATGTCCCAGTAACTATGAGCTTTCTGCACAGCAAAGATGTTGGTGAACGTGTCACAGGCCCCAAAGCCTTTCTGTAAGGAACAGGAATAATCAGATGGCGAATCTACCAATATACATGGTAAAAAATAGAGGCTGGAGGACAACAGGAAAAGTGGAACAAAGACAAAGAATAACTCACTGCTGTCTCAGAGAAGCATCTGCATCAAAACTCTTCACTCCTAATTTCAATAGAAGTTGAAAGAGCTCCATGCTTTTGAACATCAACTCCTACACACTGAACATCCAGAAACTCAGGCAAATAGCCATAAAATAAGTTATGTATATGTGTAATCTACTGTTGCCATAAAACTCTTAAAAACTGTATCATGTCAGGTTGAATTTGTCAGTACAATATATGCCAATGACTCCAGTGATTTTAACTACAAACTTCACACTAAGGGAGCCACTGGGGCAATAAACCCCCAGGAGAAAGTAGAACAAAATTAAGCCTGCTTCTATGAACCAAGGGGAGAGCATTATTTTCATGAAGCAGCAGAGGGCACTGAAGCATAGTAAAGCTCAAATACTCTGGTGAGAGAAGCTGCCTATAGGTGATAATGTACACACAGCATGGACACAAGGCCAGACACCTATTTCTGTGTCTGATGAGGAGCTTTTGGGAACTAACTTGTTTTCTGACTCAGTTTCCATATTAGTAAGTGGAATTGTGCACAACTGATCCGAACAACTCATAAGGTAGGCAATGAATGAAGGTTTGCCTAAGTAACAGATGGTTGGAGATAGTCAAGCTATTAACTTTTGAAAAGTGTTATTCAGACATTGTACTGCAGTATACTGTCCATAGCTAACATGGACAGTATACACTACATAATGCCAGACTTAAGCTTATCTTAAAATAAGCTTCCACTAATAAGCTACCACTTCAAGTCATCAGTCAAATCAAGGTCTCGCACGTCAAGACATGAAAGCCAAATGTGCAACACTTCCTTTGGAGACCAGCCCAGGAGAGACTGGCCTCGCTGCTTCTCTCTTTTGCCTTCAAACATATTCCAGCAACTTCTTCGACTATCCCAAGCGACTGGCTAAAGAGAAAAATGTAATTCAAGGTGAAATTGCCTCTAAAAATACAGCTGGAGAAGATGGGAAGTTTGAAGAAAGCTTTCATGAGATAAATGATCTAGCTGAGGATCAAGAGTTTGGTTATAAACTTTAAGGAGCAATCTTGTCTTCAACTGCATCTTCAAAGCCTGCTTGCATGCGTGCACACGGGAAGCAAAGTACAAGAACAACGTGTATTTGGACCATACTTTTCCATATTAAACCTATATACACAAAAATAAAGCAAAACTGTGGCAATATGTTTGAGCAGGGAAGCGTCTAATACCCTACAAGAAAAGAGGTAGGGGAAGACAGATGTTTCTTATTTTCTTTAAATTGTTTTGAACCATTTTATGTGCTTTTGTAGAAGAAAAGCATTTATATTCCTATAGTGTACAGCAACCTCCCACAGAGACTACAGTCCCAATGGAAATTTCTGCCAGTTTATCTGCTACCTAGATTTCAGCTCCAGGAAGTGGGTTTACTTTGGATTAATCTGCATTTTCTGAAAATGAATTATTCTGACATTCACTTTTCAGCACTTTCATCATGGACTGCTATTCTGCTCTCATTGTGAAGAAGCCAGCTACCCTGAAACAGAAGCCACAGGTCAGTAATAAAAACCCTTGGTAGATTTTATATTAGGGTACAAAAACAGTTGCTCCATAAATGAGGACAGACACATAAGCAGTTACCACTAACTTGGTTATGGGGCCTCACTAGAACATGAGCAAAGCAATCAGACAGTGGGAAGTCTCTACCTAGAGAAGTCCTGGCTGTTGCATTTTTCTGTCTTCAATAACGCATGCCACTGTATGGGGAAAAAGACCCAAACCGGCCCAAAAAAGGAGACTTCTCAAGCAACATACTCAAAGGATAGCTATGTCTGCTCTCCGTCACCCTCATCGGGCTCTGCAGTAATAATGAGGTGAGAGGGATTTGCAGTCTCTTACACCATACTGCTTACCCCATCTGGAGGCCTTTGGCAACGAATATTTTTACCAGTTCACCCAGAAATGTAAACCCCCACTGTCCTGCAAGATGGCAAAAACAGTGATTTTTGTGTGTACAAGGCAGGGATCACAGTGACACTGTGCTCGTGAAAGGCTCCATGCAATAAACCCGTGCTAATCCTGCCTGTGCTTGGGCCGGCAGCTACAGATCAAGGGCTACAGTGGTGAGTTACTCTGATAGCTGCATACTCTTTTCATTTGAGAGAACTATTCCAAAAGTTGAAGAATATATTTGCTTTCTTACTCTGCATATGCCTGGGATGTATTATTTTATTAGTATCTGATCAAGAAAAAAGGACAACAAGTCAGGAGCAGCACAAATGCAGTGCAGAAGATTGCCACAGACCCTGGGTGATAGGGAAGACTGCACAGTCCTCAAGAGGCTGCGCTATTAGCAAGTGTCACTACTGATATGGATAGACTCCCTTCCCTATTAAATATAAAAATTACCTTTCTCCTTTTCAATAGGGGACAGGGAATCTACTCCAGAACTACATTTGAGTGTCTGTTCTTGCACTGTGATTTCAATGGAAGAATTCACATCTGATATCGTAAGATCAGAATCACCACTGCATCTCAGCAAAACAATGTCAGTCTGACAGCACTTGTAAAGATAAACCTGGGAGCTTTATGGGGAAGAACAACCAAAGCAGGTGAAATCCCCAGCAAGGCTTCATTAATCCTGGCTGCAAACTACAGCACAGAAAAACAAGGGGTCATTTTTCAGAACTGTAATGCAGAAAACATTCAACTATTTCTTGTTTTAATTTGAAATTTTTATGTCTAGAAAATATGACAGGAAAGCCCTTCTGTGTAGCTACAATGTCACAATGAGAAAACAAGTAAGAAATTTTGAAGAAACAAATCTATAATTCTAGGATGTACCATTGTGATCTCAGCATTAAATATTATGAACAAATATTTGTTCCTCTGTGGTACAATTTACAGCTAAATACAATCTAACCTTTTACTGTAGAAACGTTCTTCAAAGTCTCTTCACATATTCCTAAATATCCTACACACTCTCACATCCAGAGTGCAAGGAGAGAAGGAAAAAATAACCTGCAATTAAACTAAAATTGCCAGGAAACCAACATTTTAGATGTTGCTCTATGTTGTTCTATGACAGTACATCCACAGTTATTTTGATACACATTTCTGTATTTTGATATACATTTCTGTGTTTGTGTGCTCGATGTCTACTGTTCCCTTTCCAAACGAATTCAGCTTTTTCCTCGAACTTCAGCTTGGCTTCTAAGACAAGTTCTAAAGTTAGCACTGCACTGTTCTCATTCAGAGGATATCTGTTAGAGGGAGGTATTCAGTTTTAAAATGAAAAAAAATAGTTGTACACTGGTCTAAGAAGTCTCTTAGTGATTAATACATAAGCACAGTTTTAGGCAACAAAATTCTAGTCCCTTTCTGTTTCAGGAAAAGATTATCACTGCTGTTCAAAAGATAAGGTGGAATCGCATATTTAAAACAGCTGCACCATAATAGTATATTACAAATTCTCACAAATGAGTTTATCTAAATTCCAAATAAAACATCTTTATTTGAAAAACAGTGTTTTCAAAGAGTCAGGAGGGGAGGGGTTGTCAACAGACTTCTAGGCACACAGCTGCTCTATATCAGGAACAACGACTCCACATTTAATCAGGTGAAAACAGGTATTTCAGAGAGCTGCCTGGCTTTATTCTAATTACGTACAAGAATTACCATACAAAAATGGGTCCGATCTATTTTTGAGCCATTTATGGTAACCCCTCAGCTGAAACCTCCACTGAATGCAAGTCATCCACAAGACAAAACACCAGAAGGGGAGATATGAGATTAAAATAACAAACTGTGTTATTTCATTTGTATGCTGTCAAATAATGCTTCTTCCAGAAGCTTGTTTAAAAGCTGTGCCCTTAAAAATTGCTCTGGGTTATGCGCCTGATGATTTTTGGCACCAAAAACAATGTTGCTCTATATTGACTTGCTAACAATGAATAGAAGTAAATCACTAAGTTAAATGAAAAAGTTCTGCTATATATTTTGAAAGTTTATAAACCATGTATATAAACATATTCCTTCCCTTCCCTTCTCCCCAGAGAAATTCACCAGGGTTGCTGAGCTGATTTATTACCTGCCTGAGATTTGAAGGTAGATCTAACAGACACGAATGGGAACGATACCTTGGGGATCTGACATGAACTGTACTTCCAGACGGATGCAGAGAGGTGTTCTTGGCAGACAGAAGAAAGGCTGCGGGAAACTCAAGGCTACGGGAGGGCCCTGGCACCAGGAGCAGCAAGAGCTTTTGGCCTACGGATACTGCCGGATGCAAAGGCGCCTCCTCTGCAGCACGGGGCTCATCCACCTCGCAGCACCTTTCTGCATGGAAGCAGAACAATGCCAGGGTCCTTGTTCCCTGTATTTGAGATGTCCCTAGAAGAGGCACAGGAGAGTTTGGAGCAAAGCACCAACCAGGGGAGAGCCTGAAAGAACAGCAGAGTGGTGAAGAGGCCAGGAAAATAACAGTATGTCTGGGTTACAGCTAACTAGAGCCTAAACCTGTACTGCAAAAATCCACAGAAGTTCCAAAACTGACCTCCAATGACAGCAAGATTTGTTCCTTAAAAGGGAAAACCAGGAACAGTTGCCCCTTGGCTTTAGAAACAGGTGTAAAGCATCAATTCAGACAGACAGGAGCAAAAAAAATCAATGGCTAAAACTGGCTAATTTTCCAAGTAATGATTGAACTGAGCAGAGGGTATTTCTTCTCGCTCTCCTATAAAGCATCTTTTACTATTCCCACCATCTAGCTTGCCTAGATGATTAACTTTTACTTAAATAGCAAGAGAAAGACTTTCCATTTTTGAGTCCACATTTCAGTGAGAATTTACATCAGTAATTCTCAGTTACAGTTTTAATAACTTCTTTATTGCTAGAGTTGGTTAAAAATGAACGTTTAAGAGGAGGATAACTTAATAAAAAGAATCAAAAATTTGATAAAAATTTATTGAAATAAGAAGTCTGGAATGGCCAACAGCACAAACTGCACAAGGCCAAGAATGCTGAGCTACCTTTGGGGACCTGAACTTCAAGGTGAACAGAGGAAACAAAGAACCCACAGTGTCTGCAACCCGGACACGAAGCAGCAGCACAAAAGGTGCTGCAAAAACTTTCTCTTCTAACCTATTGAATTACATGTTTGTCATTTCTAATTAGTTTTGTCATAGAATATACATGTGGAGAAAAGATTTATTAAAGAAAAATAACCTTATATACACACAAGATCATTCATCCTAATTAAACAGCATTCCAGACAGAAATACTGTTCCAGTTACAGACTGGTTCATCAGCAGAAGATGGAAAAAGCACAGATGAAAGGAGGCAAGAATATATGCCTGGTTCTGCAACAAGAGGAATATGTGGATCCCGACTATGAACAGGGGGTTCCTAAGCACATCAAGGATGCACCTTTTATTCCAATATTTATAGTAGCACACCTTTAGTCATATTATTTTCAGAAGAGACCTGAAATCTGACCTCTGGACTCAAAAGCAGAAGGTAAACGATTTTTTTTTTTAATTTATTTATTTCCTGGTGTTTTGATTTCTTAATCAGATTTTAAATATGTTTGTGAGCATCGTCCCACCGTCTTGGAGAGGTAAAGAGCCTTGTTGGACAGGGTCTCCACAAAGATTCCTGCTCAGATCACTAAACAGCCATCAGCCCAACGGGCAGCTTGACAAGCACCAAGAGCAGCACTTACGCTGGGAAGCATTTTTAACACAATGAGCATGCATTAGGAATGCTGTTTTTCTTCTTCATTTCCACATAATTACAATAAAGTACTTATCAAGTGTCCATTAGTAGCTCTGGCTCCTGTACAACCTGGCATGCATCAGTCCAGGAGATACTACTGTAAAGCAGACCAAAGCCAAATTATTACTTCACAGTAGTTCCTTCTTCAACCAGCTCAAATCAAATTGATTACTCCTGTAATGAGAAAGATCTGTTGGCTCCTCTCAGACTTGACAGAAAATGGATCAAATACTCTGGTTAATATACAGGGTGGTTTAGCACTGGTGCATATTACAACTTGGACTTTGCAGAAACACTGCTGTCCACAACCCTTCTCAAGCCCATAAGCACCTACCTGAATAAACTTAAAATCCTGCCTTTTTTTTTTTTCTTCCTTTCATTTTTCACCTCGGTAGCAGCTTCTTCAGCTCAAAACAACAATCTCTGTGCAAAGAGCCCAAGCAGTCTTTCGGTTACAACCTTCCAGTTCCTCCTCCGCCACTATGTGGTTGTCCAAACAAGCTGCAATACATCATTTATTCAACCACTTGCAGTCTGCAGTACCCATGGGGCTATTCCAAATAAAATAAAATGAATACATAGTATTAATAACTTAAGATAAAGTGAATACTACATAATCCTTCAAGTTCGAAAGGTTTTAGTTTGCTTGATTGATTTTAATTGTGATAAGCAGCCACTAAAAATAAGGATACAAGCTTTTAAAAATGATGCAGCTGGGGAACTATATAATTGACACAAAGCTCATCCAAGTTAAGCTGACATAAGTTAATACCTAAAACAGCAAAATACTCTAAAAAATAATTTTTAGAGTACCACAGAAAAAAAAGAAATCAAGAGAGAAAGAGAGAGAGGTACCCAGAGCAGCCCTTTTGGTATGGCCTGATCCAGCTCTGAGTAAAATTGAATCAAAGATAAAGAATGTTCCGCTTTTCAGCCACATTGTTGACCCTCACAGAAATGGAAACAGCAGAGGAGATTTTTCGGGTTCGCCAGTCACCAGGCAGCAGCGACGCTTCTCTACTCACATCACCTAGGTGCAGCTTCTGCGGCGTTCGCAGGTGCAGGACATCGATGCACAGCAGCGATGCCACAACCGGAGCAAGGGGACAAGGGCTGCCTGCTCGCGTGGAAGCCCTGTCTGCACTGACATCTTTCGTGATTTTATTTTCAGTTCTGAGTAAATTCTGGAGCTTTCCCTCAAGAAAATACACAATGTGAATGCTAATCTCCAAGCTTCTGCACAAGCCTTTGGATTGAGTTTTAGAGGTAAAGCCTGCACACCTCCAAAGACAAAAAGTACCATGTGCTTTTGTACTCTACTTAGCTTGGATCTGACTCATGAGCAGAAACAACCTAGCGGCTCTGGTGGTCAGCTCAGTTGGCCTGGCAGGAGCTGGCAAAGCCAGCCCTGCCTCAGAAAGCACTGGCAACATGGCAGGCCTGGTGAGCACTGCTAGCTGGTCCGCAGCTCCATCAGCGACAACTTCCATCAAGGCAACATGAGATCATCACAACGGAGTCTCCATTCCCCCAAGGCCTCTGCCTAAAGGGACCCTTAAATATACACATACTGCTGCAATACCCATCATCTGGCCTGTGTCCTTCCAGTTCCTCGCTTCAGGCCTTACTAGGTTCTTCAAGAAATGCTTACAGAGACTGACAGCATTTCAGCCATAAAAGATTACTACAAGGATGTTCTATTCTTTGAGTTTGGTTCAACCTTAATTTCTGCAGGCTAATATCTAAGCCCAGTACAACCACTATTTGGCAAAACCCAGCTGCACAGATTTTTGAACTTGGAACGTTAGAAATAGCTTATAATATTAAATTCAGAAAGAAAACCAAGCAGCAATGAAACAATACGGATGGTGCATATTTTCATGTAATATGTGAAACAATTTGCTTTTACCATAAAAGGGGCTTTGCATATAGCTCACATAAGCAAGCTGCATACAGCCGCAGTCTCATATATACTATATAGCCAACAGCAAAATTCCCTGCAATCAGAGATGAGTCAAAGGAAAAACGCTGTCCAGAACCACGCGCCAACAGACGACCGATTATACATGGGTCCCACCGGCTGCTTTGCAGCCAATTTAAAAGCCAGCAGCATCAGAGGCAGCCAAAGCGGCGGCGCAGGGCCAAGTCCGCACGGGAATAGCTTGTGCCATTAAGCATAAGGAATGCCATTGCCTCCCAGTCACAGAGGAAAATCCAGCACGGGCATCCAGGCAATTGCTACACGAGGAGTTACAGACACCTGTAGTGTCCTCGTGCCACTGCTCACATACCAGAAAAGGCACTTTGGGATAGTTCTACCTCTAATCTTTTTTCTCCTTCAAGAAATGGGTATTATAACAGGGATGCAATTTCAAAATAGAATGTGGTTTTCTGTGATGTTTCCTGCTTTTTCTTTGCTCCTATGAAGCCACATAATGTCATATATAAAAATAAAGTAAGAATGAATCCCAAGCACGCTTCAGCTCCGAGTCTGCAGAAGGCACTGGGCCCTGCTTAGTGCCAGGCCTCCGGACGGGGACACTCGAGCAAGCCTGGGCAGAACAGCAGTAAGGGCCCTTTCTTTGTGCAGTCAAGATGCTCAGTATTTTTTCACACTATGCAACAAGTCTGTAACTTGATGCAAGAGGTTCTTTAGCCTTCTTTCTATCCTGTTACACACCAACCTTAGGGGTGTACTGATCTATTATATCTATGTCTAATGGGAATTGGCAGCCAGAGTCTGTCAGATATCTGTTAGTAAGGGTGTGCCTATTAACACACACACTGTGAACCAAAAACATTACTACATTTTAATACGTCTGCAAGTCTGAAGACACAGACTAACTATAAACTCTTCTCCAAAGGGAGAGATAATGAGCAAACTTTAACGCCATAAACCAAAAGTCAATTATAACCCCCCCACCCTCTACCATAAACAGGCAAAAACACAAAAGGAGCACAGGGTCCTAGAGAATCTTGGCAAATTGCAACTGGAGTACTTACACATATATACATACACTAAACATTTTTTGTTTAACCTTAGCACTCTACAAATCCTAAGATATCGTGAGGCACACGTCATCCTGTTCTGCTTGAAAGCACTTCTCTGCTGAGGTGATGGAAGTCATCACCTCATTCTATTCCTCTCTTACAGTAATCTCCATTCGCTTTGAACAAGTGACCCCAGGGTGAACATATCTAAGCCGTATCACCAAAATGCAAGAGATCTTTTTCAGCAGTTAGATGCACTACATTTTATTTTTCTGTCTAATCTACTGCCTCCTTGACAAGTACCACAAAAACTATAGATTTTAAAAATATCTTCACTCATTACCCTTCCATGTACTTTTATGTGCCAGTACCACAGTTCTCCAAGCTCTGTAGTCAACACAGGACTTTAAAGGAGAAACAGGGTTTGCTCTCCTCCTCCTCACACTGTATCACAGCAAACCCTGTCCATCCTGCTCACCTAGAAAATCCATTTCCTCTCCTCTTTAATCTAGACTCTAGGTGATTCCAAGGGGTTTTTGGTTCTATTGAGAATGTCAGCAACTACAGAACCATGCTGTTATGTATGCAGTCATGTTGCTTTAGGGCTCTCCCTAGTCCCAGGGGAAGATATGTCCTATGCAGTGCATTTCCACCCTGCTCGTGTTAATCTTCATTTCAGCACCTACTTCCAAGGAACGGCAGATAAGGGCATTCCATTTGCATGGAGCAAGAACCTAACCCGCTCTCAGAGCAAGTGGAGGTAACTGGACATCATCTGAAGTGCCCGGAAAGCAGAGTCCCCTCGGAAGGCAGTGTCTGTGCTCGGCGATCCGCCTTTCCTTCCTCTTTTACTCCAAACTGTTTGGTAACATCTGGTGTTAGAGAATAATAGTTCAATTAAATATTTACAGGAACATGTTGCTCTGAAAAGGAGCCAGTTTCATGACCACAGCACTCCTCACTGTTCGTGTACCATATTAGTCATTTAAAGTAATCCCGCTATCGACTTTCTGCAGATTTTCCGGCAGTTATCACCATGCTCCTCAGCCTTCAGTTCTTTCTAATTATGGAGTCAGAAAAACAACTATTTTAGATACGTTGTTGAAGGGCATTATGGCACCTTTACTGAAGGTCTGTATTGTGGTCCACATAATATGTAAATTACTTAAATTATTCAAACTGATGATGTCACCCCATACTACTCTTTGAATAAGATGCAGATTATGCATTAGCTTTAAGCTACCCTCTAAATATTACAGCTGACTTAGTATATGTAGTGAGAGACTGTTTCCATGGAGTAGAAAGGAGTTGAAAACTTCTACTGAAGACTACGAGTCCTTAAAGTGCAAACAGAAGCAGAGTCCAGAGCAGTGCTCCAGCTCTAACCTCAGCTGCTGGATTAGAGCACTGGTGCCTACTGCACCCAACCCCGCACACATCTGGGCCTTACGCGGGTATTTGCGAGCAGAATCCAATGCCAGGAAACGAACAGCCACCTGCACAACCCTCACACTCGGTACGGGACACTCAGCCCTGGGCACACTCTGCACTAACTGCTGTTCCCATGCAGTCCTGAACCCATCCCACACTTGGCAGCCCAGCAGAAGCTGCTCTGGAGCGGCTTTTAGGGGACCCATCCTCAAAACCCTGCGGTTCCATCAGCCAACAAAGATTCAGTGCAACCACAACCCACGTACCCAGAAGCGGACAGGGGTCTTAAGAGCTGCAAAGGCTGCAAATCCCATGAGCTGTGCTCAGTGAGCACATGCAGACTATTGCCCTTTAAGCTTGGCACCTTTGGCTGTACTAATCTTTCCAGCACAAACTTTGCATATGCTTGTTGATGTATTGAAACCAATGGTTCAAACTCCCTTGCTTCAAAGGCAACAATTACTTCCTTCTAAATTCTGAAAGCATTGCATCATGTTGCTTATCTGAATTCTCTTATAAATTCAAACGTTAGCCCTGGCACAATCACAACATTTATATTTAAGTCCCTGTTCTCAGTCACAGCTTGTTCGTTCTGTTATTTCAGTAATGTTGTCCCAGTAAAAACTGACTTAACTCCCTCGTAGTTCTCCTTGAACAAAAGCTAACTATTAAAAGTTTATTTGATACAAGAGAATTGTATAATAAATCAAACCCAAGCCCCTCAAAGGGTGTTTTTGAACAAACATATTAACGACTGCTCTTAAGTCAATTATTCTTCACTTTAAAATGAAGCCAGACCATCTCAAGTGATAGCACTCTAAAATATTACAGAGACAATAAAAGAAATATTTGACTTAGAATTGAAACACAGACCAATTAAATATACTCCTCCAAAGCTGCACTGAAAACAAGCCCAAAGGTTTATCCATTCACCCCACACAACAATAAAACTTCGTTACGGTGAAGACATGGGAGTGCTGGTGCCAGACAAGGTGGTCCCAAGTAGGTTTGTGGTGAACTGATCAACCTGCAGGAAAAGCTGGACCCTTTGGAGGGCTGCCTACAGATCCACGGGTTGCATTTCTAGATGTGTCTTGAAAAGTAGCCCCACCAAGATATTCCCCCAACACAAAGAGTGAGATGTTGCTGTGGAAGCTCCTGAACACCACCTATGCTTCAACAAGGCATTAAGCTAAATTTCAGGAGACACTTTAACCACGAAAGAGAAGACACGCATATCTTCTTGAAAGGTTTTTGTCAGGCTTAGTGGAAAGCAAATAACGTTCTGAATATCTCACTTTAAACATTAGATTTTTCATTAGGACAACATGAAAGCTAGCAGAGCAATACTGACACTTCTAGTATTGAAAATATTGTGAATCAAAAAGAAAAGAAACCAAAGGAGAAAGGATACCATTTCCCATTTTTGAGTAAGGGCTCCGAACGCATCTGCAAAGCACCTGAGCAGACTGAAACCAACTCCTTCTTTAAAGGACAAGTGGACTCTTCAATGCTCAAAAATTTCATACTGTTAGGGGAGAGGATGGCAAATGGCACATTTGCTTTTAACTGACCTCCAGTACGAATCCAACAGTCTCACTAAAAATTCTGCCCCAAATATATACATAAATATATATATGTATATATATGAAGCTTTTTAAGTATCAATGTCAGAAAAGTTGGAAACCTCTCAAATCCACTGCTCCACCATCTACCAGCCATGGCACTTTCAGTTTTATATTATCGTTCATTTCTTACACACAAATGATGCAGTTTTTACTTTCTTATCATACAATTCATTGGAAAAAAAATAATGAAAATGAGAATAAAATGAGCCAAAAATATCCACTTCTAGTAACTGTGCTTTTGCTTAATGAAGTATACTCCTGCGATCCACCCTGTGGCGACCTCTGGAAAGGAGCTTTATCAGGCACATGCTGCAGGAGGGGCCAGGCAATACTAACCGTGCATCACCAGGATCACAGCCCACTTTCCAACGCTTGACAAAAACACTCTCTCACTACACAGAGGAGATGCACATCAGGAAAGCCTCCCTGAGTGGAGCTCTGCCGTACGGCCACGGCGCGCCAAGCTGAGTTCTCAGAGCACTCTGGAAACCTCAGCACTTCCCACACCACGTGCAGGCCAACCTTGATTTCTTCTGCATCGATGCATGAGATGGGCCACGTCAGTGCATGGTGAGAAACATGCGGCACGTCAGGTAGCACGACACGAGAAGAGCTGCCTTGTGCTGCGTGACGTGATGGCTGCAGAGAACACCTACGCAAGGGAAGGCTTTTTAGCAAATCCTTGCTCAGAAGCAAAGGGAAAGCAGCAGATCTCTGGCCCTTCTCCTTCTCAGGGATTCTAGTGCCAGATGCTAATTAAAGGATCTGCTCCCTGGCTCCCTACAGCTTGGTGTCCCCAAGCTGGTTGTCCCACAGCTGCGATCCCACCTGGTTTCTCAGACAGGCAAATCTTTCCCTCAGGCAAGGGCAGCTGGAGTATTTCTCTATTCTAACTGCTTATATGTACATTATAGATATATCTGCCTACTTTTAATAATTTGGAGACTGCCACTCCTCGGTCATAATCAGCAAAATGATTTAATTAAGATGACGACAGAGACACACATAAAGCTTCTTTACCTAAGAGACCAGACTAAAAAGGAGCTAAGAAGCAGTTCTTCATTCAGCCCAACCACACCGGCTAGGGGAGGAGCAGGCGCTTCACTGCGCTGTCCACCCCGCGCCACCATTTCTGAGTGCCCTGGGCATAATCTGAGAACACATACAGGGTATCTCAAAAATAATTCTTGTTTAGGCCACAGAAAAAGACAGTATAATAGCTAAGCAGTTTTTAAAGCCATCCATTTTATGGTTGGCAAAGTCTTATCTCAACTCTGCCTTAACAGGAATTTCTTCTTAAACCGAGCAAACACAGAATATCCTGAAATGACCCTAGCTCCACAGCAAAGATTTCTAAATCTATGTAAAAAGGATCCATTTTTCATCTGGAAAGCTCAAGCCTGCACATGCCAACTAGTTGGAGCCAGTTAACAAACAATAACAAAAATAAACAAGCATTTTTTGCAACTACATAATGTCATATCTTCACACAAAGAGTAAGAAAACTGTTTCATGATTTAAAGGGAGACTGGATGAAGTTAGGACAAGATCTCCCATAATGAAATTCAAGTATGTTTGAATGCAATAATTTTGAACCAAGTCTTTAAGCAGCAAAGTGATCCAGACAAAAGGACCTCAATGGGCAAAAGGAGGAGTAGATAAATACACCACAACATCACACTTAACTGGAATTGAATTATGCATATTCTCAAGTACCTTCCCCCTATTACTTAATATTTTTGCCTCTTGTGTGGCTTTTAAAGAGCAAACAGAGTATTTGCTTGATCAGTAACCATGATCTTTAAACACAGCGGCCAAGAATTTACCAATCAGGAGGTTCAGAAGTTGAGTTTTGTTAACATTTGCTATTCTATATAAGCAATAAGAAAGAGCAAGTAATTGATACTTTCACTTGCCATACAAAAAACAAATGGTTTCAGGCAATTTTCATTTAAGAAAATACATCCTCTGCACAATACTTAAAACAGCAGGAACCACCTTAGTGCGAGCATATAAATCTATAAAATTACAGTGCTATTGCCAAACCCACTTAAACAGTATCTGGATGCACATGCATTACCATTCACTGGCAAAAATGGCTGCAAGTTTTCTTGATCGCTGCACAGCATCTACGATATGTGGGATTAACTGGAAGGAATTTTACTTTAAACACAGAGGTAAATAATTATAAAAGGTGTTGAGAAAAATATTGACAATAAGGAACAAAATCTTAACAGCAATGCATGAACACTAAACACCCCAAATCTCTCACTTTTGCATATTATTAAATATATTATTTATTGTAGTATATGGAGATGCACACAAACTTGCTGAACTTCAAAGATGCACTGATTTTTGTTTTCTGCCAAGGTATTACAAAGCCAAGTTCATGACCAGCATGGGGAATGTCTTCCAGGTCAACTCTGGCATGGGCAACCCTATCACAACCCTTTCTGTAAAGCCCTCCTGTCTTATCACAAGTCCCTTTCTTTCCTCTCTCCATATTGGTGGGAGGCTACTTCAGAATCGCAGTCACAAAACAGCTAGATGCTCTCCCTTCCATTTCCACTCTGCAATTGACATGAGGCCAACTCCACTTACTGCTGTGCCTATAGTGTCTCCAGATAATGCTGCTTTCTGAGCTCTATTTTCCCCAACAGAGTGACACCACAACCCTTGCTCAGCAAATATAACAAAATCTGTTACCAAACAAGGTCTGCATTGTCTGAACACCGTGCTGATGAACTTTCTCCCACTTGGTTTGTTCCAAATGCTGTTCTCTCTATTAGACCTTGCCAGCACTGGCAAGTGGGGACGAGTTCCACCTGGCCATGTTTCCAGGTCACAAGCTCCAAGTTTTCAACAGACATTTTCACTGGTGGTCCCTACAACACACTTTGTTCTACTATTCCCATCTTCAAGGTCATCCAATTATTACTCTATTGTTCTGATACTTGTCTGTGCTGACAGTTCCTCCCAACTTTATCTTATCACAAAATGCAGTGAGTCCAATCTTAATTTATTTTTGTTCTAGTCATTAATGAAAACATTAAGCAGCTGTAGTCCCAGAGTGACTATATAACCTCTCTTCAGGCCAGTATTCCCTTTTCAGCACAGTCCGTTACCCTCATCTGGAGCTCCTTACTCATCCTTCCCACTTACACGCTACGCTCCTTCCACCCCAGAACATTTGCAGCACGACATATCATTAAAAGTCCAGACAGATGAGATCTTCTGCATTCGCCTTGTCTAGAAGAACTCTCTATCAAAGTTATGAAATGAGTTGGGTTTGATCTTTTAGATAAATTCATTTTCTTCAGTTTTCCATTTATCATCATTTTATTCATCATTCTTTCTTCAAAAAGCATTCTAACACCTTGTACACTTATTATCAGATAGACATGCTCACAGTTTCCTGGCTCTTTTCCCTTTATATATCTCAGTACTACAACAGCTATTCCCTAGTCATTTGGTACCACCCTTGTTTTGATGGATTTGTTAAAAATACCTGCTCTCAGAACTGTGATTTCATTTGTATTTCTTTACAAGTTCTGTGCAGAGTTCTTATCAGATCTCCCTGAATTGACTGCTACAAAGCTCTACCAGTTCTGCCTTCCACTTGAATTACTACAGTAAATAATGATCATACCCTGATAAAGTCCCACTTATGATCAATCTGTTCTATTCTGTAACATGACTTCACTTCAAAATATGCATTTTATTTCTTAATAAATAGCATTTTCACTTCAGAGTAATATTGTCTACACAGTCAAGTGCAAAGAACTGCAAAGGGAATATATAAACTCTTCCCATCATTTATAGGCAAACTATTTTGATCCAGAAACATTGTATTTATATTGTGTCACACAACATATTCACCAAAGAAGATGTGTGGAAGAGTAAAACTATTCCTGGCACTAATATTTCATACCCACAGTATAAGTTGTTATAAGGCATTACATAAAATAGACTTTAATAGATAAGGTGTTGACAATAACCATAGGTTTCTTCTAGAAAGTCTACAGCTGTTATAACATGATTATTAAATTCCAGCTGAGAAACAAGCATATCCTTCATTTCCAGTCCTCAAGTACTCCTCCAACTAGGTCTACAGTATTTATATACATAACTAATATCTACTCCATATGGTTTAACTTATTTCACATAATGTCTTATTGCACAGATAATAGGGACAAGCAAGTTTGGTCTGCATTAGAAGCACGGGATCACATCCTTAACACATACAGGCTATCTATCTTAAAGCTGCTGGTATTCTGCCTCCCATGCCATTTCCAATGTCACTGGTATTTTTGTTTTCATCTGGTCAACTTCCTTCAGCTTCAACTTAATAGTTAACATAAGATTACTGCAAAAAAAAAAAAAAATCACACAGGACTGTGGTAGTAACAGGCATTTCTTAAAATAAGGTTTGGCTTACATAGACACTTTGTTATGCTAAATACACCTTATTTAGAGTCTGGGAAATGTCAAAGTTAATCTGGACAGAAAAGCAGAAGCCTCAAGAAAGGGTCACGAGCAGAGCAGAACAGTGGGGCAGCAGCAAAGGCAGTGCAGGGTGCAAGAGATGCTCTTCTCCTTCAACAACCATTTAAAATCAGCTCCAGAAGCAAGTGGAATACAAGATCATCTGTGATCATACCCTCACCTTTAATGCCCAGTGCCCTAACAGCACATGAAGACCAGAGCTAATTTCTAGTATTCAAACAAGAATCCTATATAACCAGTGACCAATCACCAGGAAATGTGTGGTCCATTTACAGATCGAATAAATGAAAATAATAGACGTATCATATTAGTTTATATACTCAATAGATGACGTAGAGCTGGAAGGAAGCAGAGAAAGGAGACGGTAACTGCAAGAAGAAGCTGAAGAGGCATCAACGGGCTCAGCCACTGCAGCCTCACTGCTTTCTTAGAGCAATTCAAGAGCAACTCACAGCGAGGCAGAAGCAGTAACCAAGGGCTTAGCTGGGGTACATGCTCAGCAGGGGGGTGGTTCGTTTTCCCCAAAACAATGGGTGGTACTAGGAGGAAAACACCTCTCACTGTAGAGAAAAGAAAGTATAAATATAGAAACTCATCATCTGGGCAGCAGAGAAAGCCAAAACAGAGGAGATCAGGAAGACCAGGGTTGTTCTGCTAGCATTTTCCTTCCCCTGACTTTAAATGTCAGAACCACAACACAGTAGATGGCAATGAGGATTTTATGTCTACCCCCAAACTCACACAGGCCACAGGAGAGAGTCATAAAGTGCTTTGCAAGATAACAAGCACCTTTTCTGTTCTACATTTAAGAACTAAACATTCTTGTTAGCATTATCATGAAGTGAATAAGCTACACTGCTCCTGTTTTCTACCGTACTAGTGTCTTAAGCTTCAGCTGCACTGTATATACACATACCCACACAAGTTTATTACAATTTTCTGTTGAGATCCCCACCACTTAGAAAGCATTAGTTACACCACCGAGCAGAGAAACCAACTCTCCCCTTGTCAGCTGGAGTCATTTCAGATCTGGCCTTCCTATCACCAAATCTGAACTGTTACCAAAGCACAGCTGCAAAAGCCATCTCTCCTCCTGCTCCAGGTCCATCTCCTCCTAGATCACACTGGTCTCCTGCCAAGTCAAATTCAAGCACCCTGTCTTCACCTACAAGATCTTGCCTAGTAATAAATAACGTAGAAATAACCACAATGTACTGAGGAATTATCAAGAAAGGCTTATTCAAGGAAAAAACAGAGGCATAAAACCTTACAATTAGCTCTCAGTTCCAGCCCTAAGAGCCTTCACACACCACCTCACGCTCCCTTGCCTCACGCCTAGGACTTGCAGACCAGCAGTGCAGAGTCAGGGACTCCCTCCTGCTCCAGCACCCTAGGGGCAAGATGCAGACCAGGGGAGAGGGGACCACAGTGCTGCAAAACAGAGGGGATCACGTGCAGGGCAGCACAGCCCCGCGCTCGGGGGCTGCACTGAGCTCTTCCTGGCTGCATCCTGCACCACAGTGCGGGCCCCGTCGCAGAGGCCGAGCTGCCCAACACACAGGCAGATGGTTCACGGCCAACCCCACAGAAACCCACCTCACCTTGCAGCACAGAGGCAGTGCATGGTAGNGGGACTCCCTCCTGCTCCAGCACCCTAGGGGCAAGATGCAGACCAGGGGAGAGGGGACCACAGTGCTGCAAAACAGAGGGGATCACGTGCAGGGCAGCACAGCCCCGCGCTCGGGGGCTGCACTGAGCTCTCCCTGGCTGCATCCTGTACCACAGTGCGGGCCCCGTCGAGCTGCCCGACACACAGGCAGATGGTTCACGGTCAACCCCACAGAAACCCACCTCAACTTGCAGCACGGAGGCAGCGCATGGTAGTGGGACTTGCATGTGTGCTCCCTGGCCTGCAGAGCTGCAGATGTCAACACGCAGCATCATCCTCCAGCCTCGCTTCTTCTTGACCTAGCACTGGCCACCTGCAGACCTCCTGCGAGCAGGTGGCTCTCCACAGAGCCCTAACTGCAGCTTTGCCCGGCTTGTCCAGCACCACATTCAATTGCATTGTGGAGATTAGAGAGTCAAGGATAACTAAACCCTAAATTGAACAAAACAGGCCTTCTGAGACATAAATTTCACAAGGGAGGTTCATCCAGCGCAAGTCCGGATGCCTCAAGGGTTTATGGTTCTGTAAAATCTTCACTGTGCAAGACTGTGTATATTTAGAATCTGAAAAGGTAGCAGCTTAAGCTGTTTCTAGTCAGCTCATAAAAATCTGTCTTTAGCACTTTTTTCCTTTAGAAAAAAAAAAAAAAAGCAAGAAAAAAAGAAAAAGGGAATCCAGACATTCTAAGCTTAGTGTAAAGATAAGATTCTGGATATAAGACGAATATGACTTCACCCGGTATTTTGCAAAGCTTCAAAACAATACTAGATGAAAGTTTATACATAAGCATAAGGGATCTGCCAAAATGAAAGTGAAAACCCAGCAAATTATATTTCAGACACCTTGACATATTATATACCACGCATGCTGTCAGCTTCACTGTCCTTTCCTTTGCTGTAGGCCGAATGCTCGAATACCAATCTTATTAAACTACAACTCTGAATTTATCCACTATATATAACATTCCAGATGTCGTACCAGCTGGGAACAGGCCCTTAGGCCATCTTTGGTTGATCTCTTAGTCGCTTTCCAGCTTTTGCCAGGCATTCATCCAAAAATATGAAGGAAAGTGCTAAAAACAGATGTCAGAGTTAATGTTTTTTTTCTTCATGGTAGGAAATACAGAAAACTTGCACCCTACACCTATTCTATGAAATATGAACGTTGTCAACAAAACGTAAGTTAATTTTAAACTAAATCACAAGGTAGCAAAGTTAATTCATGTCTGTTTTTCTGAGGACCATCCGGCCTCCATCAATTTGCTTTTTGAAAACATTACACAGGCATTTGGATTTTTTAAGTCGGAAATTTTTCTGATGTCTTCAGTGCGCAAAAATAGTTAAGTCTCTCATTTAAGGGGGGGAAAAAAAAAAAAAAAAGTAGTGCTTAAAATGTAAAGTAGCCTGGCTGCAATTCCTGACAGCTTTGTGACAATACTGGCAATAAGGGGAGTTATTAAACCAGTACCTCTGAGCTATAAGAAAGGGCAATCTGTTGGCCTCAGATTCCACAAATGATTCTGGCTCCCCAAAATCTTACCGGGAGGCACAGGGTCTTCGCAAGAGGTTCCCTCTCTTTGGGGTCTTCGGAGAGCGCAAGCCTGGAATGTCAGAGAGCAGGACTGGAAACTAGGCCCTGGCCCTGCCAACACTTCGGCACATGTGCATCTTTGCTTATGTGCATCGCACACTGACGTACGAGGGAGTCCTCACATGAATTAAGTTATGCAGATGCATAAGTGTTTGGGCCTCAGACTGTAGGGTCTGTGGGAGAGAGGTCATCTGTTCTGGCTGCTCCAGACAGCAGTCCAAGTGTCCTGTCCACACTCACCGAAATACGGACAAACATATGGAGAAACTATTTCCAGAAAGGTCTCATGGTGCTGCCAGCGAAACCTCTGTGCAGCGCAGGGCCTCGATCTGTCGTACGGCAAGTTCAGGGGACTACTTAATTACAATTGCATCTGAGGAGGACGGTCCTCTGGTCTGAAACTCTAAAGATCCCTAGTTTTTAAAATGAATTTCGGGGAAGTCTGCATTAAAACAGATAGATAATTCACTTAACTAGATAGAAAAAGGAGACCACTGGTAAGAAATACTTTTACTTACTGCCCTTTTCCTCACGCTCATTAGAGTGCAAAGCTGAAAGTATGAGAAAAACAGACTATACTACAGCCTCAGTACTGAACCAGCAGGAGAAGAATGAACACTAACTGGCAAGTTCAAGGCAAAGTACAAAAATAGCTGCAGGAAGAACAAAACCTCTTTTTCAAGGGAGATGATAAAAAGAGCAGGGCAAGCTTAGAACTTAGCCTGGTAGCTAAATAAGCCATATATTTAAGAGACAATTTTGATTCATATATTAGAATGCAATATTACCCCAATACAAGGAGCCACCCCTGAGGCTCCCTCTCTAAGGCAGTAAAATTTCACAGTTATTGTATACTTGAACATATTTTGCATCGCAATAAATTAGTAGTAGGGGAAAAAAAACATTCAAGCCAATATGTTGTATTTGTTGTAAGTAAGATTAATGCACTGTATTGAACTTAAATTCATTTTTGCAAGTAGTTGAAGGGAGGTATTTTGCTGTGATGTATTGATTTTATGAGACATTACAAGATCCATCTGAAAAAGAATAGCTTGTTTCTCAGGATCTCCAGAACTTGGAACTATTAAGTTTAGACAAAGAAAGACTATTGACCTATATGCTAATAAATTCAGTAAGCTGTATATTTTTAGCAAACATAGGGTACAAGAGTAGATTAAACTACTTTGTGATGTGATGCTGAATAGAGCAAAAAACAAAACAGCAGATGAGATTTTCAAAACAAAATTCAGTTCTGAATTGCTGCTGGATTGCTGCTGTGTTAACTGCACGACTGATCCTCACTGCATCTGCCAACGGTGGGCACAAGTCAACAAGATACTACTATTTTTCCCTGGGCACATGACCGATATGCCTGAAACCAAGGGCAAATTTCCTTCGCTTTAAGAGGAGGAAAAAAAAAAAAAAAAAAAAGCCTAATCCAAAGTCTATTGACTTTACCAGGATTTTTGGATCAAAGCCTAGGTAATCAGGTAAGGGAGAACATATCATCTCGCACTTACCACTGCAACCATCTCCCAAGGGTTATTTTAAAAACTGCAAAAACACCCTAGTTCATACACTGGCATATTACCGCTAACTTGTCTTACCCATGTGCAAATATTCTAGTCTGCCACGAACCTGCAAACCAGATAAAGCAGCTCCAAAAAAAAAAAAAAAAAATTTCTCCTAAGCAACGTCAGCTGGTACATGGAGCAAAGCTTATAACACCAAAGCACTAAAATACTTTTTCTTATATCATGACAGGACAAACATGAAAAATTCAATGTTACTCGTACTAACAACATCATAAAGCTAAATTCCACATTCTCAAGTGGCAAGAGGTCAAGTCTAATAAATACTCCAGAACTATTAAAGGAGTTCAGAGTGTTTTTCAATCTCCGAGGTCTGTGGCTGCTGCCTCTCTAGACAAGGAATCAGCTTAGCAGCTGCCTGTCTATGGAAAAGGGGGAGGTGGTGAGGAGAAGGAGCACTTGATTTTCCACCTTCTAAAAAACTTTGGACTTACAATTCATATAAAGTGCATAAGTGTGCTGAAGAGGAGTGTTAATGGAGCATTACCCTTTACCAAAGGGTACATTGAGCATCCAAGTAAAGGACTGAATACCCTCAACCACTGCCACAAAGTCATACAAGCAAAACCAACTTCTGAACAGAAATCTAGAAATGAAGAAAGATCCATCGACACCCATAGAACATACCAAGAGCTGCACCCAAGCTTAGATGCTTTGGTGGAGAGCACTGATTTAAAGGCATTGGGAGATCAACAATACCTCTTAGGATGTGGCTCAAACCAAGCAAGTAACTCCTGACAGAAAGCGAAGGAAAAAAAAAAAAATCACTGAGCTTTCATAACATGAAGTAACACAAATAACACATTAAACTTCTCAGGCTTAATAGAAAACACCCTCCCCAGTCAGTCCCTGAAAGCCCCAGTCATCCTCCGCACCCTTAAGTCAAGGGCTGAGGAGTCTCAGAGCGAGGATGGAGAGCTACAACCAGCCCAACACTGGGGACACACGTCACATCAGGCTGCTTTCTCTCTCCCTCCTTGAAGTCTGCACCCCAAACCTCTTTTGTAAGTATTTGCTTTCTCAGAGTCTCATTCTGATCCTGATCTCCACACTCCACTGTTATTGCCCATCCGAGGGCCTGCCCTGGCGACAAGTTCCGCGCTCCGCGGTGCGCAGGGCAGTAGGGGCCCTTCCCTCCGCTGAGCCATGTTCCACCCCGTCCCTTTCAGCTGTGCCCGGCCAACCCCAACGCCGTGCGCGCCGGCAGCCGCCTTGGTAGGAGCAGGGCAACCCAGCACCCAGGCACTACCGACAGCCCCCCCAGGCCCCACTGCAGCCAGAGCAGCTGATTACACAGCACGAACACACTTCTGAGCAAGACCATAGAAACTGCAGTTGCTCAAAGCTGGGAGATGGAGACAGGCCCCTTATTTTGCCATTATATCAACACCGCGCTATTAACATGTGCTGCAAAGCCCAGTACAGCTTTTCACATCATGACCCTTAAAATGCTTCAAATCATGGAGTATCACAAGCTGTAACACACTCCAAACTCCAAAAACAGCAACTATAGTTCTCAATGACCCTTTCAAGAACCTATGTTTACTGTTTTTGCTAATACTGCCAAAATTAGTAATTAATGTATGCAATTTTCTGCCTTGCAGCGCAACAGCTTTTGAAGCCAGTCAGTGGAAATAAATCAGGCTTCCTAGCAATGCTGACAATTATTATTAAACAGTGTGAAGTGAAGTACTGTTTGAAGTGGTGAAGACAATGTTCTTTAGTTGTCCCAAGGCTTGTTCGTTACGCAAGTGCTAAGGATACCCAGTGCCATTTTCACTGCTTCTAAAAACAATGCCAGGCTGTGCAGGGCTGTTGGGAAGGCTTTGCGCTCAGCCTTCCACAGCAGCAGCATACGAACTGCAAGACACTCGCGCAGCTGTAAGCATTTGCCTCCACTAAGAAGGTCCTTGTGACATCTGACAAACCTGTTCTTCATGCTGGAGGACATGAGGGATGTTACCCACCAGCTCTCCGTGGGCACAAACCATGTAAACTCCATTTAAATTATCCACTGCCTTACGAAACAAGAGATGATATCAGAAATGCCTTTCATAGAATGATTAATTTTTATCAAGCCAGTATTTTCCTTGGTATTTTTTCAGAGCCAATATAAACTGAAGAATTTTTTCCACTAATGCTTTCCATGTTTAACATGCTGCTAACAACAAGAAGCTGCTATGAATTCTCATGGGTCTTTAAATGTTATCTGTGGCAGGAGCAAAGAAGCAAAAAAAAAAATTCAACTCCCTCATTCTGAAAAACTCAGCAATGCAAGAGGTCCCCGATTTGTGCAAGCTTTGCAAAACTTCTGAACAGCTCGAGAAAATTTGCCAGTGCTACTGAAGAATTAAATATGAGCTGTTCTAACTGTGACTGAGACCAGCAAAAAGATGTTCAAAATGTTTTGGCATCACTTAGACTGTGTGAAAAAAATGATTAATTCACCAATGGGGCTTTATCAGTCTGAAATGTCCTCTGTTCTGGGCAGAATCTGAAGAAGGGTTTTCCCGGCCCAGGTCCAAACAGCACGTTCCTACGGTACTTGAAACGTATCTTTGATTTACAAGCCTTTCTCTCCTGTATCTCAATGAACTCTCATTGATAGATGATAGCAGTGGTGCGTCAGAGCAGGTTAAGCCTGGGATCATTTCTGCTTCCCCCAGACCGTTCAGAGGCTTAATTTAGAAGGCTGAAGTTCAGCCTTTATCAATGTCAAAATTCTTGGGTAAGTACATGTGCCAGCTGCTGGAGGGGCACCGGCAGCACAGGGAGGGCCAGGGGTAAATTCCCCTCATACTGTCTCAATCTCTCACTGTTTAATCATTGCTCTCCAGTGAAGAAGGGAAGCCAAATGAAGGTCTGGTCTGTATTTTGTTAATTCATTTCATCAGGTGTTTTGTTACTCGTTTAGTGTGGCAGAGGTTAAAGATTTTTACAGTATAATACTTGTCCAAGTCCAGAGTCTTCTGGCTGCTCAGAGAAAACAAGACATACCTGTATCACAAGGAGTTGAAAAGTGTTTTGGAAAATTCTAAAATCGAGAGCTTCAGAATATGAAAAATGGAACAAAATGAATGAAAAAATCCAGTTTCTTATGGAAAACATGCAGGGCGGAGACTATGAAAATAGAGCACTTAATCAAATTAAGTCTTTTGTTTTGGGATAGACCAGTCTTTTGAGCTGAATAAAGATACAAATGTGCATCCCCCTCATCCCCAAATACTTGTTCAAGAAAAAGAAGAAATCAAACCAACTAGATCAGGAAGTTTCATGTTTTCACAATTCAGCTGAATTCTAGCTCCTTAGCAAAAATATTCCCGATTCATTTCTCACGTCAGTCCCTGCAAATAACTATTTCCTCTAAGCAGAATTCCCTTTCTACCCAAGCCAATAGTCCCAGTCACATGCTGGGTCCAAGCTGCTCCACAGAGCAGAGCTTCATGAATCTCTGTAGAGCCTTTTGTCGACATTTAAAGCAGCTTCTGTATTTGTCTAGCACCCAGGAGACCCAGGTCCTTGCCCATTCTCCTGTCATTTCTGTGAAGCACTTAGAAAAGGTTAATACAGAGGCTGGTTGGGCTACCTGGGAGAATTCTGCCAGCTGGTAAAGCCCGTATTATCACAGCCACAGCAGGACTAAGGATCAGGTCAAGGAGTTTTTCCACAGAATTCAGCAGGAATAGGATTACAGCCATATATACTAGTCATAGCAGGCATTTAATCTAACAAACTAACAAAAAATGTGTTTTCTATGCAAATTGTATTATTACAGATTCCCTGTGAAGGCACTTACTGTACAAATAGCACAAGGTCAAGCCTACGGGCTTCAGCAGAAAGGTTTACATGGAGCCCATTGGCAGGGCAGGGAATAAAGCAGGAATGTGAACAAAACAAGGAAGTCTGAAGTCCTTAGAACACAAAGGAAAAAAAGCCTCTATGTACTGCATGCAGGAATTTAAATATTTTCTGTCAAATAAAAACCCATGAGCTTAAATAGTCAGCGCTTAAAAAGGTGTCAGTTCCCATTCCCTCTGCCAACAAACAGACACGTTCGAAGAGCCTTCTGTTCCCGGAGCAACCCGTCCCGTAGCGAGCGTACCGCTGCGCCCGGCGCTTGCTCATACCAGCCACGCGCCTCCAGCAAGCGACAAACTCAAACCCAAATAACCCACAGTTCTGAAGAGGCCCATAACCATCTACTGGAGCAATATGAGTTTATGAAAGTAGTTTTGCCTGAAATCCTAAGTGGTTTCATTTGTTCTTAATCCCTGCCTCCCTTTCCCCTCTTCCATTCCAAATCAGAAACATATTTCATGTGATTAAGTTGAGTTTAAATTGATTAATTTCCTTATCCAGATAAGTCACATGAAAACCAAAACAGAAGAAAAAAATTAAAAATAAAGAAATCAAAATAAAACCCTCTGCACTGATCCCCCACCAAAAAAGTGTACAAAAAAGTATTAGGGAGCATTTAATGCCACCTTCAGTTACATTTTCACTCACATGCTAAATCATGAATTTCATCTTCCCATAGCCTTACCAATACATGCCTTTAAACATCCCTTGAACATAATTTTAAATCTCATATTAACTTGTACAGGGATTAGTAGGGATCCTAATCCTACAATTTGTTACTCATACGAGTAGGACCAGCTAAGACATCAGAGCTGCCTCAGGATTAAGTTACAGGATTGGTGCTGAATGTTCAGTTATTTTAACATTAACATGTAACATAGGGACAGTAAGATAGTCCCCTACTCAGAGGAATGTTTCTAACTTAATATTGAAAGTCACTTAGCCAGGAATGAGATGCATGTTCGGTGCTTGGACAATATGAGTTCTGCTGGCTTACGCACAGGACAGGGACCAAGGTCACAAGAAGCGTTCCCATTACCTGAAGGCAATGTAATATAGTTGGTCTGGAATTATATTAGAATAGTGCATTGACATAGTCAAACCCATGGTTTCATTGGAAAGAATATGAGTCTAAATAACATGTATATAACCAAGGAATATACGTCCAGATTTCCTCAAGCCATTCGATTAACGGTGACTGACACGTCTGCTAGACACAACCACAACAATGAAAACACAGAACAAACCTATTGAAATTGCTTTCATTTTTTTCAGTACTAATCAGACCCATCCCACCACTTCCTGGGTTACTAGTCAAGACAATATCTTCCATTCTTACAAAAACTTACATTCCTACATGCATGTTAAAAGTAACAGCTTCTTAAAAGCCTGTTTTCTGGCCATCTCTGCATTCATTCTTGAAGTCTCCCTTTTTAATCTTTTAAATACCATCCTTCCCACTTTGCTCCCCAAGGGAAAACCAAGGCAGAGCATTTCTCCTCATGGAAGACACCAAATACATCAGAATATTTACTCTCCTGGGTTTGGTCTGCATTTTATGTTATAGTAGATTTGTTTTTGGCAAATCGAGAGGAAGGCTGGATATTGGAAGAACTGCACCAGCCTGTGTATTACAGCTTGCACATCTAGTTGGAGACAGACTCTTTGGCTTCCACCTCACCTACCATATCTAAACACTCTAATTTGAAAGTACGGATTTTCATTACTTTAATGCTTGCTGGGTGGTTTTTCAGGATGCCAAAATCTACCACTTTCCTGACTGCATTTTTTAAAATTTGTTTGGAAACACTGCCTTTCTTTGCCAAGATTGGATCATTTAGAGCTAAATGTCTAATTCCTAAATCAAGACTTTTTTATTAGTAAATTGGTAAACATCATAAAACACAGCAGGAGCACAGTCAGCTAGAAAGCTGACTAGTCAAGCAAGCATAACAAGGAAGATGCCCTCTTTTTTAAATCCCTCCTTGCCCTCCAAGAGCTGTTGTCCCCGCTCCCCGTCAGCCAGTGAAAGGGCTTTCAAACACTTCTTGCGCAACCAAGTTCTTGCTGCGGTCCTTGGTGGTGGTCCGTCATATGGAAAGGTTTTAATACTTGGAAGCAGTACCTTAAGTGTCAGAAAACAAGAATATTTTATTTCTGCAAGAAAGTTTTCCAGTACTACTAGCATGCTGGAAAAAAAAAAATACCTTGTAGTAGATTAAAAGGTGAAAAGCCAAAAAAGGAAGAAAAAAGGAAAAAAAAAAGAAAAAAAGAAAAAAAGAAAAAAAAAGCACAACTCAGGAGAGTAAACAATTCTTTAGAGCAATATTCAATTTGTATCTCAAAGTAGAGGGAAGAACTAAACAACTTCAGAATGACGGCAGAGGAACTTTTTTTTTCAGTTTTGAATTTCTAATAGTAAATGAAATCTTTGACTACACATCAAAATCCATTTGGTACTAAGTCAGCTTTAAATTGCACTGACTTTATAGAACTTTAGAAATGCAGTCTGCAGAGCTCAGATGCAAGACTTAGCTTGCTGAACTAGGCAGGAGCTCTAACAAAATGCTGCATGTACACCTTTCCTTGTGGGGAGCCCTCAAAAGTACTTGCTTTGGATTACTGGGTAAATACATAAGTAAATGTGTCAAATTATTTTATTTCCATCCCGAAATATTTTTCATCCATTCCATCCATTTCCATCCAGAAGTCACAGAAATACTTTCATAGATAAAGATGACAGTATCTAATCAGGCCCCCTAAAGTATCTTCTTCTATAACTGTAACAAATAAGGGAGGGAGAAGATATATTAACTGAATTGAGAAGCTATCCAGCCAAAGACTTTCATATCCATATAATTCCTTAGTACACACATAGCAACTGAGTATGTAAAGGGGGTTAGTGCAATCCTATACAAAAATGGGAGCACAGTCCTGCCAGATTAAACCAGAACAAAATGTACTATCTTACATGTACAGCATGAATCCATATGCAATTCTGTTGGGCTAGGAGAGAGTACAGTGTGTTCCCGCTAACATTTATTTCTCTTCTATTTCTAACTGTAAGCTTGCCTTTTCAGATAGCAAATGCTTTTGAATATTTAAGTAACAGCTAGTTCTATTTTACTGAGATTACTTACCAACAAAGGAATGAATGATTCTGATTAAACTGGCTCCTCGCTTGAAAAATATCACACAGAACAGCCAAAGAAAACCCCTTTGAAACATTCCTGTGTTTGGACGATGTAAAGAAACTCATCTTGGATCACAATGATGATGCTATATAAAAATTATACCCACTATTCCACCGAACTAGGGGGTTTTGTTTTGTTTTGTTTTTGTCTGGAGGCAATGAATGGTACTAAAGGGGAAGGGCACCCTGGGAAACATATGGAAGGATCATTTTCCTTGCAAGGGCCTTGCCAGCAAGAGCTGGCTGAAAAGATGCAGGCCATGACTAACCCTCTTCTCGACCTCTGCCTCAGCCTCCTCTCTCATTCTGCTTATTTATTTTGCTTCCCTCCATGTATACAAATGGCAGTACAATTTTCTCAACAGATTGTGTTAGACTGATCTCCTGTCTCAGAGATCAAGAAAACTCTTTGTGGGCAGGGAGGACAAGTGTACAGAATTACCTCATTTTTGCAACTTTCTTTTCAACTAAATTTAATTTCAACTAAATTCCATTCAACTTAGAAACTGCAGGAATTAACACCAAGACTCTCCGGGAATGACCAAGAGCAAAACCACCTATTCTGGTGTTCAGAGAATAGAAGGACATGAAATCTTTGCTGGCCATGACCCCTTCATGGGGGAGCAGGGAGGATGGTAAGTGAATAACAGAAATTAAATAGGATCAAGGTCTACAAGGAAAAGCTACTCCAGTGTTGGATTATGTGGCAACCTTTCTGTCTGATTCTGTTTAAACACTGGATGTTTTACATGAAATAAAGTGGCCATACAATTTATATACATCCCTCTCTATTCACTTTCATACCTTGATTACAGTAGACTACTACACTTGTCCTCTTCCTAAACATCGAGAGCAGATACAAGACAGTCTACCATAATTGGTACTTTTCTTCATGAACACAAGGAGAGTTTGAAAACATTTCAAGCAGCTGACACCCTAGTCAACATAATCATGGAGCAGGGCTTCATATGGAGCCATGGTGGTATTTTTGATAAGTTTTGTTTTGCTTTGTCAACTATGTTATTCACATACTACAAATAATCTATTCAAAGCCTCATACTGTCCTCAGTTGCATACAATATATTGCTTTCTTCTCTAAATATTGCCCCATTTAATGGAAACTATTCTGATCAAAAGTGTATAACCTTTATAAGTTTTTTCTGTGACTATCATTAAATGCAGCCTGAGTTGCAGCTGCATTTTACAGTTCTGCATGTTATTGCTTTCCCAGGTGTTTGGTCTAGGGGACATCTTACCTGAGCACCTTTGCTAAGGAAAAGTTAAGAGCCTCTAGGGTAACAAAAGTATCAATTATCATTTGAATTGTATTCCAACAAATAATTTCTAGCTCAGCACTGTCAGTACTGTCTAATCCCTTCCTCTTGTCTTCAGATTCGTAGTCAACTTCAACTTCCTCCCCCTGCCCTTTTTTTTTTTTTTTTTGTGAGCAGCTGATGAGCAAGTTGTTTTGGTTCATAGTAGCTACTCCAAGGAGATAAAGCTGCCAGTCACTTCAGAACTGCATCTTGTGACCGGAGGGCAAGATTTGCTCTTGCTTTTCTCTCGCTTCTACATGAATTGTTTCCTAACAATTTTCCTCCTTTTACAGTAAGAAATGCACTCTAAGTGTCTACGAATGTAATTTGGACAGTTTTGATGTGGAGTTCAACTGACTTCTGGAACACATTGTGTTATGAGTAAATTTCCACAGCATGCCACACATTTCCTAGTTTGCTTCAGATCCTTAGCCAAGATTAACAGCATTTCTTTCATGTTGCTTTCTATACATTTATATCTATATTCCATGTTTAACATAATGTTTCTATGGTTCTGGCCCTTGCATTACAGACATTTAACTTTTTAACTTTCAAATACATTATTTGTTGCTTTCTAAACATTCTGCTTCATCCATTATTGCACTTCATGTCTGTTTCTTTATAATTCACTCAACCTCCCTTCTGAAGTCTCCATGCATTAATGAAGTTTGCTAAACTTTCCATAAGCTAGGAAATGCCAGGATCTGACTTAATACAAACTTATATCCCTGAAATAAAACTATCAGGATATCAAAAACAATTCACAGAAAGGATAACAACCTCAACTTAATTCTACATATTGTGCAGTATTAGCTATAAAAATCTATTAGTGTATCATTAAAACATTGTTTCCTTCATCTCTATTACATCCTATTAAGATTTTCCATAGATGGCTTTGGTCTATTACATCTACAATTAAATTAATACTTTATTTTTTTGTATAACATGATAATTCAACTCGCTATATTTTTGGTGCATCTTCAAGGGATAACATGCAATTTGTTTCTTTTTTTCTTTCATAGGACTCTTCCGTATCTCAGAGTTGCATGAATATGCTAATGCTCCATCATGTTCACATGTGGCAAACTGACCTGGTCATCATAGCGGTAAGTGAGGAATTGTTCCCCTGTTGTATCCTCAAGAAAACTCCCTTGGGGAGAAAGTGCAAACTCGGGCAAGAAGTAGGCACCTTGGGACTGCTCTGCTCTTGCCTGCAAGAGATTCAGAAAGATCAAATTGTAGCTACTACAAACACAAATCAAAATTCTGAAAGACTCCATGCACATATTTATGATTATTAGACATGCATTTATGAACAAATACGTGCTGAATTTTTAAGACACATTTGGATACTTTCTTCCTCCAATAAGTGTCTTAAAGATATACCAGATCCTCACAGAGGTACAAAAATAAGTAAGACGCATGAATAGCAGAATAATCTATTAAACATAAGAATGTTATCTCTGTGTTATCAACTACCTCCCCAGAAAGATAATTTAGAATACACAGTGAAAAAGCAGCATTAATCATATGCTTGCTTTGTTCTTATGCAATTTATTAGTTACTGGTTACTGCTCATTGCAAATCCTGAGTTGTGACTGAATGCAGAGGGTTGCTTTTACAGGAAGACAAAAATCCATAGAATAAAAGCATGATTCAGGCTGGAAGACACTACTATAGGTAGGAAGAAATCACTGAAGGAAAGAATCAGGAATGTGGGGGTCTATAACATCCCCTGTTAGTTAAGTCATTCACAGCTGGTGAGCAGAGTTTGAGAGCTAGGAGAGGAAGAATAGCCCATTTGGAGCTACATAGAAGCTGGTTCTGTCTGAACTGGAATTAGTAGCTCCAACTGAGCAGCCAGACATCTGGGCTCTTAAGACAAATGGCTTCTGCTTAACTGATCCCTGCATATGCAGTAAGTGTATGGCACCTGGAACAGGCTAGACACGTGGAAATGTGCCTGTTCAGTACAGGCATTGCACTAAAGCATCCCAGATATTCACTAAACATGCTGTACAGACACTTACTCCTATCACAAGAGCAATAAGGAAGCTCTGCCCTGGAAGTTAACCTTGTGCAAACAGACTTGGATGTACAGGGCAGGAGAAAGAGCAGTAAATACAGTTCCACATTCCGAAGAAACAGAAGCCCTCCCAAGAATGTCTTTAACGCTGCTGTCCAGGCTTTTGGAGAGAAGAGCTCTTCTGCTGACCACAAAGAGTTCATTAGGTAAAACCAAAGATGGGACTGATGAGACACACTGTCTCAGTGGACATCACAAGAGGTGAAGTCACTGCCATATGGGCAGGAGCCACAGTGTGACCATGCAGGACCCCGGGCAAGCCCCAACTGGCCTGTAGCTGCAGGTACTCAGCAGCCGCTCTTCGAGCTGCTTAGATTACAGCTCACACTTGTGTCTGGATGTGCTACCATTACATCTTGCTGTGGACAAAGCCAAAGTGTGCAGAATAAAACAGCTAATCAGAACTCCTGCTCTGGCAGGACTCAGAAGCAAAAACCCAACCCACCAAACTAAACACTTGCACCTACTTATGACATTGCAGATACCTAGCCCTAAATGGGAGTAGCTCTTCACACAAGCCAGAACTGGATATACATTTAGCCCTGAAGAAACTAGGGAATAGGTTTGGCACTTCTGACATCCATTACAGCAAACGAGCAGCTCTCCTGAATGCAGGATATTGGGTCCAGCCATGGCAGGGAGAGAGAGGGGAAAATGGCAAGGAGATCAAAATCACCATCCAAGAGGTAGAAAAGTATTAGAGAAGAAAACAAGGCTTGAGCTATACAAGTTGCTGATGGACATTTCCCAGGGAGTCAACTTAAAAAATGGGGCTTAGTTTAACTGTGTTTTAGACACTCATGTCATAATTTCACAGAAAAGCTAACATTTGCCAGGAGCCAGTGTCTGGACTGGCAGCTAGAACAGTACCAAATGCCGGTGTCATCTCCGTGGTGGAGAGCCAGAGATTTCAAGACAAATGCACATAATCCAACCAGGCCACAGCAGAGGAGGAGCGAGGCAGGTCCTCCCGCAGGGAGTTCCCCCTCGGGAGGTCACGGTCCAACCCGCACCTGTGGCAGGGCCCGCAGAGGCTTCCCGAGCCTCCGCTTGCTGCCTCCTGCGCGCGGAGCCGTCAGCCGCCCAGACCGCTAACCCCACCGCGTGGGGCGAGCATTCAGTTAACACACTTGTTTCAAATCGAGCAATCTTCATATAAACTAGACAGTTCTTGAAAAGGAAGTGTCTAGACTAGGGTAAAGGGTCACGTTTTTGCATGCAAGACTGAACAAGATTTTCAAGAGGGCTTTTTCCACCAGACCTGCATAAGAGTAATTCATATTCACTTTGTGGTATCGAGACATTTCCTATAAAGCCCATTCTTCCCGTGGTCTCACTTATACACTGTAGTCTAAACCTTATTTATGCAAAACTAAATCACGACATGTGAAGAATAAATCTACATTTGATAACAATAGTTTCCCCATAAAGTAGCCAAGAGAGGGCCGGGGCCGCGCTTGCCGCCGCACCAAGCTGGCTGCGGCTCGTGCGAGCCCTGACATGTTCACTTGAACTCAGACACGAACTTGGCCGACATCATCTGGCACTTTTCCCCACTGGATTCAATGGGCTATCGATAGATCCAACGGGAGGGAATACGGGAATGATGTAATCCTATGATTTCAGCATAGGACTAAGAGCAAAGCGATACGTGTACTGAGTCTCCAGTGGCCTGGGCTAAAGTACTTAACATTTCTACCTCAGTTTCCCCAGATGTGAAACACAATTACAACACCACTGCAGCAATATTAATCATGTATTGTAAAGTTTAGTTTATATTTGTAAAATACTTTGGAGAAAAGAATAGTGCTAAGTGCTGGCAATTTATAATAATATTTTGGAAAGCGCTGCTGAACTCAAGAACAGATGAGTATCCGAATTATTCCACCACACTTAGAAAACTGTATATATCATGCTGCTGCTTAATTTCTCATAAACAAATTTGCCAGACGGATACGCAGTGATCAACTTACTTGTGTTTCTCATCTTCATAAGGTAAATATTTAAAATAGAAAATTTTTGGACATTCATCAGTATTACACTTTGAATATATAAGATGCCAACACTTGAAGCTGAAATAACACTCTAATAAACATGAAAAGGAAAAATAGGGTTTTTTGTATACTCACACACATTCAATTTTAGTATCTAAAGCTCATGAGCAGTTAGCCACTGGAGAATTCCTGCTAGACTTCAAGCAGGAAAAATCTGGCTTCCAAGCAGAGAAGATTTCAACTTTCAGTGTTAAAGGTGAATGTTTTAAAAAGCAACTGAGAGGATTACAATAAAAATTCACCTGATAGCTGCCAGTAGGCACTGCTGCCTACCCAGGTAAGTAAAGGAGAAATAGGGCAAAGCATTTCATGAAAAAAATCTAAGAATGCATGAGGAGCTGTAACAGCAAGTCACACCAAGCAAGTAGAGCTGATGAAAAATAAATAAAAATCAAATTCTCAGAGAACTGAGCTTCTCTAATTAACTGAGCTAATCAAAAAAGCAGAAAGTAAGAGCATTCCCCCCCCCCCCAAATCAAATTATCACAAGAGATTACTGAGACCTTCCCAGGCAGCACTTGCATTATCAATTAGCAAAGCCCAGTGGGCCTGAATCTGCAGAGCAAACCGTTTGCAACCACAACACGTTTTGAGGAGAGGGGCCTATTTTCAACTAGCTCCATAGAATGCAGCTGAAGCACGAGGTGCTCTGCTGGGGCACATCATCTGGTTTCGTTTCACCCAGAAGGAATCCTTTTAGTGCACTCAAACTACCACACAATCACTTTTTTTTCCTTAATGCCAGAATTTGTATTTATTATTGCCATCCAATTAACTCATAATTATCACATGAGAGCAACCCCTAAAAGGTAGGGTTTCTCTGACTAGTAGACTACAGGTATTCATCAGTCATTCCTTCCAAAGTAAGGATTAAAAATTTCATCCAAGGAGCTAAACTATTACAATTGGAAAGAAATTTTTCAAAATGTAGGTTAGTCTACAACTCTTGGGAATCATTTGATACAAAGGCTATTACAAAGGTAACTAAGCACCATAATAAGATGCCACTATTCTATACAGCCATAGCCACCAGGACACTGGGAAGTAACAGTTCTGTATCTATATATAAACAACAGTAGCTTTAGAAATCGAGGGTTCTGTTAAGCCTGAGTTATAAAGGTCAAGAAGATGAGAAAATATAGATGCAATGTCTCTGTAATGATTTGAACATAATTAGGAATAAAATACAGATCTTGTACATAGGATAGAAAAGGAATAAGTTTAAAGTAAGATCGGAGGTGCCAAAAGCACATCAAGAGAAAGTGAATTATGTACTTCTAGCCATTTTTTATTATTTGAATCTGCATTATCTAGACTTTAATCAGTCATTCCCTAAGTCTGCACACTAGCTAAAAATAGAGAGCATAAGCAAAACAAGACCAACTGTTCAATTTAACACTGCAAAAAACAAGCAAATAAAACAAAATGATCTATTTTAAATGCCAAAGGTTCACAAGCTCCTCTAACATTTGCTTTGTGCCCTACAGAGGGAATATACCAACTAAACAGCAGTTCAGTTTAATGCATTTTCAAGGACTAGTACAAAAAAAAACCACAAAATTGAAGTGCATCACTGCAGTCTCATCAAAGCATGTGAAATAGGGAGTTACCAGATAAACAAAGCTACATTAGCAGTTCTGAACTTCAAATATTGCCAGAGCAATGTTGATGAATAAATATCTAATAAGACTCAGATTAGCTTTTGTCATGGCCAAGATTTACAAAAACAACTTGCTAACTCTAGATGCTCGAATCATTTAAAGACCCTGTAAGTGAACTGACTTTCCACAGAAGCTGCCAACAGCTCAGCATTTCTGGAAACCAAGCCAATTATTAAAAATATGAATTAATATTAAACCTGGAAGCCAACATTTCAAACTAAAATTAAAATATAAACATCTCTTTTTTTTTCCTAAAAAGAAAAAGCACTCAAAGGACACTTGCTAAGCAGCTGAACTGATGAAAGCCAAACAATTCTTATTAAAACAACTCCCAAAAGTCAGAAAATTTCTTCCAGCTTTTCAACAGGGATGTCAGAAGGGACACGACTGCAGCCTTAAAGGCTGAACCAAAAGCTCCTCTGGAGACAGGACTGCAGCGCATGACTCCATGGTGAGGAGGTTTTCACCTTAGTGCTTGGTCTGAAGTTTGCCTTTACCTTCTGATTTAAGCCCAAATCTAATTTTTTTTTCATTATATTTCATTCTAGACGTCTTCATGCCATAAAGAAACAAGACAGGCTTTGGAAAATGTGCCTGTACCTTGAAGGGCCATAGGAAGGTTAAGTGAAAGATAATTCAGAGGCATTTCATACGAACTACTTAAAAATATACAAAGCAGCAGCAGCCAGCAACTCAGTCTTAGAGATAAACTCCAAGTTCACCTATAGGAGAGTAGCATCTACTACTTAGAACTGATCCTAAGCTATTCCCACCACAGCCCATCCACACGGCAGCCAGCGGCCCTTCCTCTCCTCAGTGGCGCATGAGGGCAGGTCTGCAAACACAGAGATAGCGCTCAGCCTAAACCCATTTTTTCCATGCTATAGGTTTTCACAACCTAAAGCCAAAACTGAACATAAGAAGGATAATGGAGATAATTTTGTTTTTAAATTAGGGGGCTATTTTTCAGTCTTCCTAGAAGGTTATTTCTACAAAAATGTCTCTTGATTAAACGTAAATACATTTTCTTTGGCATAACTTAGGCTGCAGGCTGAGATCAACACATTTTGACCATTATTTTTTCTATGCCCTCTAAAATTTATACTGGTGATTAAGCTTTTGGATATTTATCAACTACTACTTATGTTTTCTCTCACTATGGTTTGGCTAAGAGATTAAACTTTTCACTGAAAGGCTGCAGCAGTATTTAGCCAAAACCCAGCTTGAATATCAACTCTGCTTCATATTTCCATAAGAAATATGAACCCTAGAATTTTCCTTCCTTCAGTGAAGCTGCTTCTAAGCTCCGCCAGGCAGACTCTGCCGTCATCCTGAAGGCCCTGATGTGCCTCATATTTGATTTTACACGGTCTGCACTAGTGCACTGAAAGTGCTCCCAGTGCACCCAGTGGCAGAGCCTCCCTTTTTACAGTGCCAGGGACTAACAACCTGCACCTGCAGCACAACAACATCCTCTGCAGTATATATTGCTCACTAGCACAACTCTGCATGACACTAGCTATTGGGTGCTTTTTAGCTTTGCATAAGTAAGAGTCAAGGTGAAAACTACTTCACTCTTAAGGGCTCATCCTGATCTCTCCCACTTTGGGTCAGCAAGTTGGCAGCTTTGCATCAGAGTCTGCTTTCCAAGCAGGCAGTGCCCAGTCATTTCCAAAGTCTTCAGTTTAGCCTTGGGGGAATAGGCACAACAATATTTATAGCTGATGTAAAAGCAATTTTATACAATATGGATAAAACATACTGAAAAAAATGAGTATTACTATTACCATTGAGAGTAGTTTCACATATGAAAAGGCATCCAACAAACCTATTTTTAAGAAGAGAACAGGCCTGCAAAGATGTGGATTTACCAGGACAGAAAACTGGATAACAATAAATAAAATGACCAAGGTTTTAATCAAAGTCCCTTGCCACAATCCACCTCTACTCTTGAAATGCTGGAAGGGAAGAAATAGCTTTTTTATAAGAAAAAATAGAAATGAGACAGAAAATGTTATTTCATTAAAATGATTCCTTAAGATGACTTGCAAGCAAGACAAACATGGGTAATTGAAGTCTTCTAAAAAAGACTTTTATTCCTTATTTCACCACATGTTAGACTCCATTCCAGCTCAAACTCACCTTTTATTATTTATTTAGTAATCTAATAATTGGCAAAATTCTTGTCATGAATCAAGTGCTTTCAGCATTATATGAGCCTGTTCTCATGGAACTCAGCATTTATCTCATATTCACTAAAGGCTTCTAAAGATCCTTACAGCTTCAATGGGAAAACTATGCAATATGAAATACTTTGTCAGTGTCCTTGGCAAAAAAAGAAACAACCTATCATATTTTTTACAGTTTTGTTAACATGCCCTTCATCATGAACATTAGGTAATAAAATATTTTTTTCTTGCTAAACTGATAAACTGTTAATGATTGTCTGTTTTCTGCAAACAAATCTGTACAGCCATGTCCACGTCTCTCTGGATACATGATTGCAGCCTGCCCATGACACACTGAAGGAGACTAGAATCATAACCCATGAGGGACAACAGATTTATTTACAAAAGCCAAGAAAGAAACATCATTTAGGTTATGGAGGATCACTGTCAGATGCAGTGGAATAAAGCCCAGCAAGTGAATATGCATGCTGGAGACAGTCATACCGCTCAAGAAATAAAGAGCAAAATAAAACAAGGGAGAGGATATGATGCAACCCCTTCATCGAGTGCTAGGAGCCTCTACCACAGCAGGGCAAATGGGCTCAAGCAAAACCCTGATAACTTTGGCGGTCCACACATGAACACAGACGCTGGGGTACCCAGGCAGAACAGCTGCTATGACTCCGTGGTACCATCCCGCAAGCAACAGCCTCTGCCGACAGCAGCAGCCCCTCTGCGGGAAGAGGTGTTCCATCAGGAAGCTGATGCAAGCAGGGAGTGTAAGAGGACCTCACACCTTGCAGGGTACCGCAAAATTTGTGAGCTATTATCAGATAAACAGGCTCATGATGAGAGAAGCTACTCAGAATTTCACTCAATACTTAGTTCTTGCACAGTATATTACAGCAACTTTGGAAACAACACTTAATTCTTATATACTACAGTATTATAACACCATTCACACAGAGGTCTCCAATAATTCCAAGATGTCATTATCCTCATTTTACAAGGGCTACTCTCAGGAGAGTCTGGCAAAGAACAACACAGCACCCCTGACTCAGATTTTCCTCATTCTTTTTAATTTAAATTATAACCTTAATGTTATTAATGTTATGTTAGTGTGATTATTTGTATTTAATTTCCTTTCGCGCTTTTTTTCCTTCAATAGTGATATAATTTGGACTGACATGGTAACATGCTTTTCATATACTTCAGCTGAAATTGTGCCTAAGGGCAGTGAAATTCTCATCCATAAGCTGCGTAAGGAAAAAGACTCTGGTGCTCAGAAGCCAAACACCTGCTAGAACTAGTGGCAGATCCAGATTTTTAAGAGAATTTCTGCTGCATAATGAAAGCACAAAGGAGGGGAAAAAAGTATAGGGCATGGAATGCTTCTGATTCAGGTGCCAGGCAAAAAAAAAAAAAAAAATCAGCAAATATTGTGGCTAAAAAAGCCTGTCCTAGCACTAGCAATTTTTCATCGCACTATGCACACATGCAACTGCATGGTGTGTGTGTCATGAACTGAACAGGTAGATGAAATGTACGAAGTTGTTTTGCTGCAGGGAACAACTGGAGGGTTCTGGTAACAGCAATGGACTTAGAAACACAGGTAAATCCTCAGTCACCAAGAACTGGAATATTTTTTGCAAGAAAATACATATTTGGCACAATTCTCCCCTACCTTGAAAATCAAATAGCCCAAAACTCAGTTAGGAGAGCCAAAAAAACATGCAACTAAGCAATGATGACATATTTGAAAAATAGATTTTTAACATTCAATATCTACAATCAAAAACAACCTCTCAAAGAAATGATCCAGGTTTTTGCAAATACCATATAAACAGGTATATCCACACTGCAATCAATGAAGTCACATGGTACAAAGGACAAGGTGAAAAGACTCCCCTCCAGAGGAAAGGGAGAACAGTTCATTTAGCCAAATATCCTTCTAGAAAAGAACATGCTCCTGGCGTACACACAAAGGTCACTTTGCTACACTAAAATAACCAAATCTGAAATAACACAAGGCCCAAGAACAGTCTTTGCTGATCAGCACTATTTGCTGACCTACTTCAGAGACTTCCACCAAGAATAAATATACACAGATAAGGCTATGAAAGGGCCTGTGCATGTATAGATTAAGAGAGCGAAATCCTTCAGGCGACCTCCCCACGGTGCCTCGTTCCTCACGTCGCGCCCAGGGCCGCCCGGCACCTCCTGTGGCCACGGGCACTGACCTGAGCGAGGAAGCCTCTGCAGCAGGTCCGCATTTATTTGAAGTAGGAAATGTTCCCAAAAAGACATTCAGTCACAGTTTAGAGGCTATCATTCAATTGCAAAAAAATATAGAAACACTTTCCATATTTAATGATCTTCATTGCTTAAATTCTGTATAGTACTTTTGTTCTGAAACTGCCTGGCTCCTGCTCCAAATCTTCAGGCAGGTTTTTTGCTGCTGTCTCATACTATCCTTTATTGCCAGAAATATTTTTCTCCCTTTTCCTCAAACAAAATGGGGAAGGTCATGCATATAGCACCTTAAAATGGCCAGAGGCTTAAAGAAAACCCACCCACTTAGTACTGTCCTCCAGGCAAAGGAGAGAGCTTGGGCCAAAGCTGTCCTGGGCACCGACAGTCCCTGCTACCAACTTGTCAATGGGATCGCCAAAAAAGGGTCCCAAAACTTCAGGTGCAAAACCCAACTACCCCAAATAAAATAGTGCAAGTAATCAAAAGTGTTTTCCCCCTTATTACCTCTAGCAGATGACTCCTTTCACCTGAAAGAAGTTAGACTATAGAGAAAACCCCAGCCAGATGTTCACTCATTTTTATTTTTTGAATTACAGCATGAATGTGTTTAACACATGGGAAGGAAAACCTGAGTTTTCCACTGTTAATTTTCCACCACTTTTCACTGATAATTTTAGTGATATTAACCCAGCTCTTTGTCCGCCCTTCCTTCTCCATTGCACTAAGTCCCTTTGCAGGGTTTACAAACCGAGCAGCCTCGACCAGCCACATTTCCACAATAAGGAAGCAGTTAAATGGTCACGGCTCTGCTGTAGGAATGTTGGTTTAAGGCTATTAATAAGGCACGTGAGGTGAATGCCTTTCAGCCAAGCGCCCTCCACATGTGCACACCTGTTTCAGCATGATTTTTAAAGAGAAATTCTCCCCAAAAAACTGTTCACAGCACGCAACCTGTAAGTCTCGAACACATTTCTGCAAATACTCTAGAGCTTTTAATCTTCTGGAGGTTTACCGATGTTGAGAATCACTGATGCCCCAACAACCGGATGAAGCGTGCTGCTCTGGAAGGCCGCTTTCCTCATCCTAGGCACTGGCTCTCTGTATTTTTAGCTTCTCTGCTCTTGTCCTTCAGATTATTGCCACTAATTTCCAACATCTTTATCATCCGGCACCTGATCCGTTACTGCTAAAACGCTGTCACTGACGCAGGTCCCCCGCTCAGACGCTGCCATCCGCTCGTCCAGGCACTGTCCACCCTGCTTCCCACTCAACTTCCCAGCCTCACGTCTGAAGTGAGCTCAACTCCCCACTCCCTCACGCTAGTGCTGCCAGTTTCAATACCCTAAACCCATTCTTTCTCATTTCCTCTTAAAATCCTCTTTTTGGTTCTCCAGGGTAGTTTGTCTTCCTTTGTTTCTTGCCAGTGATAGCATTTTAAGTAGGCCAAGGTTTTAACTGTGTGCTGTTTTCGAGCCAGGCACACTGCCCACTGTTACCAAAGCAAAGGTTGAATGGAAGAAGTCCATAATTGAACAAACAGTAAATTGCATAAAGCAGAAGCCCCCCAAAAAGAAGAATTCCCCAAATGTGAAGAGACCAAATATGAAAGAGGACCTTTAATCTGAAAACTGCTCTGTCCTCACAATTGCTCAAAATTCTTCTGCTAGAATTAACTAATGTGTAATGTTAGTAAGTCTACACATTACTTACACAAGTCAGTACTTTGATAACTGCTGTAGTTGTTTAAAGAGAAAAAAAAAGAGCAATTAAAAGCCCACTTGACAGGCATTGCAATCATCTATTCATTGGCAATGAGTAAGACTAATGGTCTTTAGTTTAATGACTATGTGATGTGTACAGCAGTACTGGAGGACTGATACAATGGAGGGAAAAGTGCTCTAACTGAGGTGAGAAAAGATAAACACAGGATCTGCTGCTGGAAAGAAGGAAATAAATCCTTGGAATGAACTGGATTGCTGAAATGTTAGAAGACGCAGCTGAGCAAGTCAGACATAAAATGAAAATAGAACCTGCTAATTCAAAACAGGATGACTGCTCTAATGGGGATAATTTCAACACTACTACCTTATCTCCCATTTTCCATGACCAGCAGAGTAATTTCATTAACTTTTAAAGTGATTCAAATGATTATAGAAAGATGTGACAGAAAAAGGATGAAGCATGGAGAACAGAGTAGAACACATGTACATCAAGGACAAGACACTGTCTAGAGTTTTAGATTCACAGAAAGAAATATGAAACCTCTTAAATGGCTAGTTGCAGCTAAAATATGACAGAAAACATTATTTCCAGTTAATGTTCTGGATTATGCATGTTAATGCTCTGCATTTTGTTTTTCCTCAGTATTTCAGGTACCAAGGATCTTCACTGTGACTTGCTAAAGTAAAACTTTTGGCCTTCTTATGGCCTATATTTTAAACACATCCAGTAGCAACTAGCTTTAAAACAGGTATCATGAAAGGAACATTAAAAGACCGGCCATACGATTATATCCCTTGTCGCCCATGCTGTATTCTCATTCAAGCAGCTGGTGCGAAGCGAGCTGCCTCGCTACGTGTGCGCTGCTCTGGGAACTTGGCCACAGGCGCACAGCGCGCGCGCTGCCAACACACCAGGCGCCCGGCGAGGGAGCCCACGACCTTCCTGTCGAGAACGGTCTCCCCGTCCCGCGTGGGCGTGCGAGAGCAGATGTGCCTGTGCAGGGACGGCTCCCAGGACACAGCAGAGGAGACATGTCCCGAGTCCTGCATTGTCTTCCAATAATATCTTTCTATGAGAAATTTAACAGAATAATTTTACTCCTTAAAAATACCGCAGAGAAGCTTATGCCGGCCTGATGGAGGACTAGTGAAATAAGCTGCCTTGTTTCCATCTCTTTTCTAGCAGCCTTAAAAGTTATCATCACCCTAGATCTACAGTTAGATTTTCGCTCTGCCCCTGAGTTAATGGCTTTTCACTGGGCTTACTGGCTACTCCAAAGTTACACATACACACGTGAAAACAAAGTTGCCTTATAGTCAAACTTCTCAAAAATCCTCCTAAGGGTGTTGGAGGGACTAACTTGTATTGATGCTGTTAGCATAAGTCATTAGTGCATTTTTCATAGAGTTAATTTCTCATTTTGCATGAAAGCAACACATATTTTAGATGCCCTTCTTTCTTTCAGCCTCTGCTGCTTCAGCACAGCTGAGAACACCTCTATTTTCTCAGGAGGCCAAGTTCATGTGTAAACAGCTTCTCAAAAGCAAGTGTTACGCAGTGAATTCTAACAGGGCTCACAATCTTGATTTCCCCCTTGACCTTGGCTTTTGAAAGGCCGCTGTGCCTCTTGCAGGACATGGGACACTCTGCCCACTACTTTTCAAAATCAGCAAGGGCAAGGGCTGTGTGTGGAGTTCCAGATACACACTTGATTTCTAACCAGTTGTGCAAAACCACCTACTTTTACATATCTAATGGTTTCTCACTTACTACTAGCATTTATGCATAAGGTTAAACCAAAATCTTGACAGTACAGTTTAATTTTTTAAAGATTTAGAAAGCGATACTATTCCTATGGAATATTTTTGAACTATTTCTGAGCACTTTTGAATGGATCTGCGGCAATAACCTCCCCTGAATTTTCTTATCCGCAGTCAGCTCTTAGTTTGCCAGTACAAGCTAATGTGAGCTAGGAAGCCAACGCTAACAGCTCAGTATCTAAAGCTTTAGCTTGGTTCCAGGTTCTCATATGTTTGTCTTTAGCATTCTAAGACTTTTCAAAATACAGCCAGCCTCCAAGAACAATGGACTGTGCAAAGGCTGGAGAAATAAATTCATCCACCCTTTTATTTAATTACACAGGATTCCTTTTGCCCTATATATCCAGTACATCAGGCTAGAGAGGTCTGTGACACCAGAAACTACTAAACCTAGAACAAGGTAACATAGGGACTCTAAACACTGTGTTGCTAATGAGCCGGTTGATCCATTCTTATTCCACCTAGCTGCGTATTTCTCGACTTTCTCCATTGCTTTACAAATTGTAAGCAGTAAGAGTCTCACTGTCACGGTTAAGCCACGCTGAAGCTGACTGGGGGTCTTTTTAACCGAGCTTTTAAAGCCGCGCTTCACCCATGCTCTGTACAATCTTACCTGTTTTTACAGAACGCCTGAACAGAGTCCAGTTCAAGCAACAAGACCCAGTGATAAGTCTTAACCTGTATACTTCTCTGCAAGCCTGGCTATATTCGGAATTATCAGTCCAAAACATCTCCATTTCAGAGCCCAGCTCTTTTTGCCAAGAGAGATATTCCTTTATCCTGATTACTGTGTAAAAATGCCAACCAGAGAGCCTGTATCCAGCTGTAATTATTCCGTGCCTCTATTCAAGCTTTTTATAGCGCTTGGTAAAAAGGTTAGAGAGATTCCTACACATCCACAGAATGCAGAATCCACCCAGGGTCTGAAATTTGTTGCCCTCTTAGAGAAAACTGCCCAAATTTGGGTGAATGAGATTCATCCCTCACTTGTGCTCTTTTCCTTTCTTAGGATTAAGATGATACATGCAGCTATTTTCATAATATTTTTAATGTTACTCCAGCTTTAATAACGGAGGAAGTGGTCAACTGCAAAGTATTCTGTAAAACAATAAAGCCAAAAAAAAGAGTTTAAAGCCAAAATTACTTGTATAAAATCCTCAAAGAAGCAACTACAAACTTTAAAAGGAAGCATAGGGCAATAATAAAATCTCTGCAATTCTGCAGTAAGTCAAAATGCCTAACACAGGAAGATTTAGTATGGTCAGTGAATCTCAAAATATGCCAGAGCTATTCATTCCCACCATTTACAAACACAGAACGGTTCCAAACGCCCCAAAGCCATAAGAACCCAAACCAATCATGAGCATTTAGTAGGTTAATCAACAACCTCATGAAGACTGGGAAAACAGACAGAGCAGGAAGGATCCTTTCTTCCTTTTCTTTTTTCTTTCTTTGCTTTCTCACCACTTCCTTTCTCACTCACTTTATCCACCCAAAGATAAAAAATACATTTAAAAAAATCCAGTAATATTACAGGAAACCTTGCACTCACAATGTCAAGTCTGCTGTGAGTGAGGACAAATAGAAAAACAGTGTACCCCACTTAAATAAATATTCACCTACTACTTCTGCTAATATTTTTCTCCTTTCATATATATGAAAAACAGCTAATCTTGCAATGGTTTTGGATTAATATTCAATGAACAAAGGAAGTTATGTACATCACATTTTAAATAAAATCAAAATACAGAAACCAAATTCAGCTGCATTTGAGAAATGTTTTAAAGAAATTAAAGTTAATAGAATAAACCCTTCTCTGTAAATTTCTTCATATAATTAAAGATAACAACATATTGGATTTAAGTCGATATATAACATATCAAATGCTCTCTACTTCTTTTAATTCTTTACAGAAGATCTATTCATAGCAGTTTGTATTCACAACATATGCAGCAAATTATACTATTAAACACTTAATCCTATTAAAGTTTAAATTTCACCCCTAACAATAAAGCTTGCACAAAACTTGCTGTGCTTGAAATAGGACTCTAGAAATAACCTATAAAAAGTCATAGGTAGCTAAAATGGCAGTAGTAATTGGACATTTGGGATGTCAAATTAGCTGTTTACATCTAAGTGTTCTGATGAAACATTAACAATAATTGCACAAAAGCATAGTTTTCTCAATTGATTTGGGGGAGAGTGTTTAACAGTATCATTTTCCCCTTTTAACTGAAAATACTAATTATCTAGGAAGAACAGAGGGATGGGAGTGCCACAAGGCAGGTTACCCAAGTCCTCCACGTGGCAGCTGTGACGGGAAGGAGCCAGGTCCTCGTGGGACAGCGAGTCCAGTCCTGGCCCAAGGGAGGGCAGGGACAGAACCGTGGCCAGGAGCCCCCTGCACCCGCGGCTCCCACGGGCAGCACCTGCTGCCTCTGCCCGAGAGCCTGAAACACCCCATCCCGTCCACCTTCCCCACTGGACACAGCCCCAGAGTGCAGCTACCTGCACTGTCACCACACAGCAGCCCAGGGTCAATCTACAGGTGGGCACAGGAGCAGCACGCGTCTGTCACAGTGTCTCACCAGCCTCCTGTTCGCACAGAGTGCACATCTGCAGCTACAGGCAACTGGTCTAAACCCTTAGCACTGAATGTACACTTTCAATATGGTACAGTAGCACTTAAAATAGTAACATTTTTAGAAGCTTAAATGCATCTTTTAAAAATCTGTTCTAGTTTTTTTTCCTGCAGAAGGGTATATACCCCTCAACAGGAAATTATATAGTTCATTTTTCAATATTCAGATTTAAAAGTGAAGGAATGGGTCTAATTCCTAAGAATAGAAGTCATCTTCAGACCCATGAAATATAAGTGAAAATACCACAAGGGTTTGGGTCCTTTGTCACAAGGAGCAGGTTAAAGGAGCAGGGCCTATCTTTGCTTGCTCCTCATGACTAGCAGGAATCAAGTTTATAAAAATTAGCAAACTGCTTTAGTTGCACGGAGTCATTTTAGAAATGGGTTCAGAGTGGTCAGATTTTGAGAAGAGCTGGGGAAGAGTGAGCAGGTGCAAGGATGTTCTACCAGGAAACTCCTCACTCAGGAGACTTGGACGAAGTTGATGACATGGGAAACTTGGGTTGCCAACATTCTGCAGAGTAACCCAGAGACACTGGGAAAATGAGTAGCATTGGATTATGAAGGCTGAAGAAAGGCCAACACCTTGCATCCCATTACCTAATGGATTTTGCCAACATTATCTGAATGAGTCCTCTCAAGACCAAGGTCTAATCCTACTTTGCCTTTGCTGCTAGTCTGCTTTCTTGAACTCCACTCTCTTCTTTCATGAGTCCTCCTGGACCTAAGGAGACATATCTGTGAAAATTTCTCACAAAAGGTTAGCTTTGTAGAGCGAGCTATGCTATCCCCACATTTAATACAGCTTTCTTGCACGGAGTTCCTCAGATTTAATACCTTGCCTCTGAGTAAGGGGCTGTCGAGCACAGCTACGAGAAAGCTCAGTACTAGCTTTGACTATTTTGATCCCCACATACACAGTACTAGTCAATGTCTGCATAATTCATTCATAGTTTGTGCCAGAGGAATCTCTTACTTCATGAGTTAAATTTTATTCATAGCTGAAGTGCACATTCAAAATAAGACTGGGCTATTGTGGAGGCAAAGACATATAAAAATTGAAAACTCCCTTTGAAACACATGCTTTCCAGTAAAAGCAGCTAGCAAAATGCAAAACACGGTCAACATTCCAACATCATGATGTCAATTTTCATATGCACGGACAAAACACTACATGCAGAAATCAACTCTCCATCAGATCTTCCTTATTTATGATGTGCTTGTGTTTTCTTCTTTGTTTTCATTAGCAAGACTGCACCGTGCAGTGGAGAGTACAACCCCTTAAAAGGTTCAAAGCAATCTTCTGAATACAGTATAGCTGGCAAAAGGCCACATCAATTTTTAAAAAGTGAATTTCCATGTTCTGCTGCAGTCCTTTTGAAAAATAGCGTACATGCTCCAAGGACTGGTTTTGATGTTTCCCTCTGCAGTAGTTCAGAGAAATTCCTGCCAACAGGGATGGTCTGGAACACCTGATAAAATGCTCTTCCATGACACACTATAAAAACTGACATGTAAAAAAATGGAAATTGCTTCAAATTTTGCAAGCTTTATAAGCAGCAGGCAAATTATCTTTCTGAATATCTCTATCTTTTTCCAGAGGGATAAACACAGCCAATTTCCAAGAAAACTAACAGCTGCAGACACAGCTTTAAATGCCATCTGTCCTTAGCAGTTACACCAAGAAGAGATGAAGTGATTCACACAACACAACAGGAAACACAATGACCAACCAGTGAGCACTAATGAGTTGCAGCTTCAGTTTGCTTCCTATGGGCAGGTCTCACTCAGGTCTCAGGCAAAGCGCCCGCAGGCTTCCCTGGCAGCAACACTGAAATGCAGAATGTCACCCTGTCGAGCTAGAAAGCCTCGACTTTACAAACTAAGGTCTCAGTTGAGCACAGCAACCTAATGAAGGCTGCAGGGCTCCCCAGCCCCATTCGATTCCAGGACTCAAGTTTTAGTGTCTAGGCTGAGTCCTCACACTGAATCAATGTGAACTTCCAACAGAAAAAGAGGCCTGAGGCAGTCCTGTATTACAGAGGACAAGGTCTTTTCTTTAGCATCCTCGAGGGGAACTGCCATTCCCACTTGAAATAATGAAGAAAAGGCTACGATTCCTGCATTTTTCCCCTCATTTTTAAGTAGTGGCTTTTATGTGACATGTGACAGATGACATACTGAGATCTCAAATCAGCAAGAAAAATGAGCAATTACAAATAGATACATCACTGCTGTTTGCTCAGGGCACGATCCAAGCAAGTTCTGAAGATCATAGCAAGACCCACAAGGGTCATCAGGATGGTCTTCTACAGAAGGAAGTTTTCCTCATTAGAAGTTTAGTGTTCCATGCACATCTCTGTTGCCCTTGCAGAAACCAAGCAAGATTTTAAAAAAACAAAATTCAAAAAACTGCAGATAATTTTCACTTCAAAGGAATACTGCCCTTTAAAACTAGGTAAAGATTTAGAATGTTGCAAGTTAAAAACAGGTGATGCTAACAGGAGATTTGCAAGACCCACGAGACCTGCAACATTAAGTGAAATGTATTTGCCTACTGATCTAATTGCTTACTAATTTTCAAATCTATTCCCTCTGGATGAGTAATGGCATTTTAAGCCAGCTCCTGGCATTAAAAACACATCTAGAGTTTCCTCTTAGCAGAAGATAAACAGCTGCATAGTAAAAAGCCATACATTAAGGTGCCATTCTGGAGGTTTTCATTATAGTTTTTAATCAACCTATTGTGTTCTGAATGTAACTGAAAAAGGAAGGAAAGGGAAATGCATTGGGGTGCACAGTTGCATAACCAGGGTGAAGGCAAAGTCTCATTCAAGCAGGCAAAGTGTCTGGAATATTTGCAGCTCACAGAAGGCCTGATCACATGCTCAAAGTGGATTTTAAGCCAAGCCTTATTTAGTAAAATATCAGAAGTCACTACTCTATTTCTTGCTCAACAGCAAGGAAATAGTGGTGGGCGTTTAAAAAATAAACTCCTCCAGCAATCATGCAGGATGACCCAAATTTATTGCATACCTTAAAAAGGCTCTAAAGCTTTCAAGTTGGAAGATGGGCCAGAAGCATATAAAAAAAAAAAATGTCAGTAAAGCTGAAAATGAATTACTGACTGTTGTAAATACACACACAAAAAAAACAAGTAGACACAAAGGAGCTCAGAATACCTACAGAGGGTTTGAAGAAGCTTTTCTCTGCCCAGAATATATCATCCGATATCTGGCAGTTGGTGGATATGTTTCTTTAACATTAGTTTTTAAATTATGAGTCATTACTGCAAGCACCAGAGACTCACAGTTCAACAGTCTTCAAGTGTCACCCTAAGGAGCTAATGGCATCAGATGATCTGAGCTGGTTCAGACCAAGGATCTGTCTAGCCCATCAGCAGCTGTACACGGGCAGCCAGAGCAGAGCATGTGCAGGGTGAACAGGTATGAGCCTTCCCTGAAGTATCTTCCTGGACTTCCAGCAGTTCTTTTGAGCTTACTCTTGTTTGCCCATTTAGTCACCTTAGTGACTCTTCCAGGTACTTGTCCTGTCTTCCCTTCAATCCAGATAAACCTGGCAATCCTAATCAGCAATGAGACCTTGAAAACTGCCAATAAAGGAGGACCCTCATGAGAGGAAACCAAAACGTATTTCAGCATCTTTCATTTCTGTAGCCACAAAGAGTACTGAGCTTGTTTAGCTCTCTTCTTTCTCACCACTGCTCTACCAGCAAGGGCCTGCAGGAGTGGGAAAAGAAGGGAAAACTCCCTGGAAAGAACCAATTGAGAATGCACTGGAGCTCTTACTTGCACCATCTTCTTGCATTTTTCTGCCAATATATGGCCTGGAGCATCCAGAAATACATGGAAATTGCAACAAAGCAAGGAAGATGCCAGGTTTTTTGTTTTGGAGCTAGCGAACTTGTTGCTTAATCAGCCAGCTGGGAATAAAACCAGTTTCTATGGCCTTCCAAGAGCTTGTGCAAGGTGCAGGCCAGGAAACATTTACTGTCAACATTTCAAGAGAAAATGGTGCCATGCTCCTAGCACTTGCTGCTTGTGCAGGTACATCCCTGTCAGATATTAAAAGGCAGCAGATCAGGTATTAGAGAATTAAGCCAAAACTTTTCCTGATGTCCCTACTGACTATACAGGGAGCCCCCTATAGATCATTTCATACATATGCACACTATAAACTATACCCTTTTCTGTTTGCATGCACAAGAGACTATCTGATAAGTCTAGAGAAGCTTAGATTTTTGGCAAAGCACCTAAGGACAGAAGAAGTATTATATACAGAAATGCATGTTTCTGCATATAAACAAACGCGCCATTTGCACTACAAAATAGTCTCATTAACCAGTTGGGACCTCCCACCATGGCAAAAATGACAACTGTTAGCATACAGTAACATTCTAATAATTACAATCATAAATGCATTTTTAATATTGCTTCACTATTTAGTCGTGCTGACTTGCATTCACTGTGTTTCTAGTGGATCCAGAAGCATGACAAACTGACAATTCTTGGAAACCGCATTTCTCAAAACAGACTAAGAATACTGTTTTCATTTTCTCTCCATAATGATGTTAAACCTAATAAATACAAAATTAGAAACAGAAATAACATTGTTTCTAAACAATTTATGTAATAGGCTGGCTGGAAGGGCTATATCAGGCCACGTTTTCAAAACTTGCCCTCCCTTTATATACATATGATGCTTGAACCTGCACTTTTCAAGTATTACTGGGTATCTGCACACCGCAGTGCTAGCACTTACACATCAGAAACTTATTTTTCCAAAAGAGCTTTAAGAGTGAAAGTTTATGTTTAATCCAAATATGCAGACAGATGGTTAGCCAGAGTTTTGGAAGTGCCTAAGGCAGTTAGCTGCTTTGCTCCCATTAGATTAATGGAAATTTAGCCTGTAATTTGTTTTTAAAAAATCAGCCTAGCACCATACCTAAGAGCATTTGTGTTTAACTTAATGGCTCAAATCTCACTGAAACTCAAAGGAAAGAAGGCTTTACATCACACAGGTCCTTCTGAAAAATGCTACTATAGTTGCACTAAATTTATCATCCCTTGGCAGGAGACACTGGTCAAAAAGTGAGTTGACAAAACTGTGTTTGTTACTAGAATTTGGGCTGAGGCCATTTTGAAAACTCTTAAATTTAAGAGCACTTGATAGTCTATAGATTTCAAGTAATATCAAGAAAAAAGTTATTTTCATGCAAAGGAAAGTTATTTAGATACATTCATCAAAATCTAAAGGAGATATTTACCAGTGAAAATGAATGCAGAGAGTATAGCAGAACTGCAATGCTGTACATTAGAAAATGCGAGTCTTGTTTACAAGAGGAAGATTTGCTCTTCTAAGGCACTTGTGCACATCTGATGTTTTACCCTAAGACACAGGAATGAGAGATGATAGGATTCTGGATGCACTATAGCAAAAGTTGGAAATAAAAGCAGATCAGTAATTAATATACCTACAAAAAAAAAAAAAAAAAGAACACCTATAAATATTATCCCTTCCATTCTTTCCTTCCCAAATAGCAGAAACAAAATTATTATTCCCAAACTTGCAGGAAAGGGTAAGATTCTATCAGAATAAGAATACAGATAGATGAATAACTATTAGCCTTTATGATCACTAAACCTTCAAAAGGAAATTTATCTGATGTTGAGTTGCATGCAGAAGTCTAGCTCGGGCCAAATCTAGACTCACTGATGAGAGCCTGTACGCTCCCTGTCAGCTGCTCGCTTCTCCTTTCCAACTTCTATCTGCAGAACCAGGAAAAAAGCTAGCAAAACAAAAAGCCAACCTCACCCGCTTGTCTCTCCGGAGTTGCCGTGGCTATAGCCAGTGTCATTTCTGGAATGCTGGGCCCACTAACAAACTGCACTTCCAAGACAAACCCACTCTTTCACCACGCACAAGCCCCCTCTGTTTCACAGAGATTCTGCATCTGACAAATTACACTGGGATTGTCCAAGACAGACTGTGCTGGACTGCACATGGCCACAAGACTTCAGCTCTCTATGTGTTTGTATCATAAAGCTATGCACGAAATCTTAAGTAATAAACTGCACTTAAGTGCACAGTATCCAACTATGCAAATGTTGGACCTGATTGTTAAGGCAGCGTGTTAAGATTTTAATTTAGTTGATAACACCAATAATATGTATAGAGGTTCAATTGTAAATCCTTCATCACTTAATATTTGTATTACCTCACTGCAAGCCACATAATACTTAACATTTTTTTAAACTCCACCTCCTGGATTCAGGTGAACACACAGAACTCTGTTTTAATCTAAATAACTACTTAGCCCTAAAAATTCCAAATAAATGCTCAAATGTGAGGCACCTACAATTTCAAAAAGTAGAAGTGAATAAAAGGGACACAATTTTAACATATATTTTTTCTTTTGAAGTCAAATCATTATTTTAAATGCCCAAATCATTATAGCTGGCCAAAAAAAAAGTTTTAATATCAGTACAACTGGTCATATAATTTTTTTGCAGGGCAAAGGCCAGAGTGGAATTTGATGCACTACACACAACTGACACCTCAGCACAGATTATCTCTATGTCCGAATTTGGTAAGGAATAGGAAGGCTCCAGCTGCACCAAGCAGACCTCAATGAGTAATTATCAGTGACTAAGCTTGCAAGTACCTACTAAAACCAAAGCTCATCCTCCAGCTATTCGTTCATTAACTTCTCCCCCAAGAGAAATTAGGAGTCACTGGTTGTTGCAACAAATTATTCCTATACTGAAGTTTCTCAATTTTATTTTTTTTTATCTAGTTTCAAACCAGCATTCTGCAGATCTACACACAACTAATGATCTTGTCAGAAATTACCATTAGAGTAAGCACCAATTCCTATGTCAGAAAATGCAGCACAGAATTAAAAATCTGGCTGGAAATGGAGACTAAACAACCTTTGCCCCATTGGAAATGGACTGGTTTGGATCATACTTCTTCAGCTGAAGAATCAAGCTTGATTTAATGAGTTGTATCACTGTGACTATCACATAGTCATCATGATTTTTTTTAACCCCCCCAAAAAAGGAAAACAAAGCAATGAAAGGGTAAAATAATCATTGATATCAATAGGACTCTTGGTCATCTCCCATAAATTTTCAATGAAAGTGCATTTTTTAAAAGTATTCATATACAGTTTGTGACTTGAGTCAAAAGACTGAGATTCATCACAAGTTTTCTGGCAATTCAACTCTTTTTGATTGCAAATTGGGGGCAACAGCAGTTCAGACCCTATGAGTAGTGGCTGAGCAATCATTATTAGTCATAAATTGAAAGTAAGCTCAGGAACTTACATAAGTTTTCTGGTAAGGCTGTCACAGAGTTACAAGCTTGTCAATAACATTGAATAAGTCAGAATACTTCTACAGAGTCTCAAAAGTGTTCTTTTTCTCCAGGAAAGGCATTTCAGTCTTCAGACAAAGACTAAAACCACAAACCCATTGAGGCTGATGGCAAAACTCCAGATGGGTCCAGAACTTCAGCCTGCTTACAAAAAAGTGAAACTGCTTCAGATTTAACTGTGGATTTGCAAATCTCATCCTGATTTTTTTTTATTAAGGTTACGGAAGGTTTAAGAATCCTCACTATTGTATGGCATGTAGATCATAATCTATTTTCTGAATATCAGCATGCAATACATTCAGTGACTATAAAACAGTATTCCAAAGGTTTTCCACAAAGATGGTCTCCAAGTCCACTATGTCATATAATGGACATCAGATTTTTGGACCAGCAAAATCTAGCCTTAAAGACATTTACTATGTTGGTAGCTTTTGGCAGATCAGTTATGGCAGAATCATTTTGAGTAAGATAATGCTTTCAGCATGTATATCTTCTGCATCCAAAATATCACAGATAGTTAAAAAACATAATGCATGCAGGGAATGCAGCAACATAAATCATGGAAGCAACCAACAGTTTATTCAGTGAATATGTGACCCATGAAACATTTCTTTCCCTAGAAATCTAGAGCGAGAGCTTCTTAAAATATCCCGGCATGGCACATTTGCTATCACTCTTTTCCTCAGACATTAGCAATCCCAAGTCTTTCAAGATAAAATGGACCAACTCAGAAGGCTTAGCCAGGACAGGAGGAACCTAAGAAAATAACACTGAATTGCTGACTGGGAAACAACATATCAGAGAATAACTCTAAAATGAATCCACGTATAAAATTCTTGATGATGCTTCCTGTCTATATAAATCTGCTAACAATCACTTCTTGCTGCCATTAATCCATTAGTAAGGATGCACAGATATATGTTCGTGTATCTTCTTATATAATACAACACTGTCTAACTGAATGTTATCACACAAGGGTTATCTTAAGAGATTAAGAAAGAGACTGGTACCAGGCTGCATCCTACAGTTTCAATATATATATATATAGCCATATCTACTCACGAGAACTTAAACAGCACAACTGCACTTAAACACTTCTACTTTGTTTATCAATTCACCTCCTACCACATGAGAAGAATAAAGCATCTCTTAGTTTCCACTAACTCTGTTTGCATATTTAACAATAAGTGAATATGAATATTTAAATTCAAAAACAAGACTATAGCTAGCTAATGTACAGAAACACACATGAAGCATACAGACATCATTTCCTTGAATTAACACTGGCTATAAGCTGCTGCAGCTCCCTTCACTTGAGCTGTATCAGTGCAACTCAACAGTCCCCCTGTCCGTAGAACACTGAAGCCCAGGCCTAACTCATAAGTTGTTTCCTAACAAACCAAGTTCATGGCATAGCTCTTGATCCCAGGATAGATTCAATGAGCAGGGAGTTCAGCAACGCCTCCCTAGTATATCATTCACCTGGTTATCCTACAAAACTGAAGCAATCTACTAGTAGAGACACTGATCTGCCCATGACAAAATGCCCTTGTCACAAACCCGAGACATGGCAGCCCGTACGCGCAGCGCCTCGCCAAGCCCTGCTCAGAGTCTTTCCCCATGCTCCTCGAGAACCCGAGAGAGCTCCTGCAACCCAAGTTAACTTTCATTTCTTCTCAGTAACAGCTACCTCTTTTTAACAACTTCTCATGTTAAAGTTTTTCTTGCGTTACACTCATACCACATTTCCACCACATTCTTTTTAAATGGTCGTTATTTTGTTCCGTACCTGCCTCCAGCAGGATGAAATTAATCAGTTGCACATAAGTGACATGGCAGAGACTTGTGACCTTGCCCAGCATCCAATTGTTTCTAATTGATTAGCTCCAGACATAAGCACTTGAATAGCCAAAAACAACACAAGTGGAAGCTATGGTACAGCATTAGGGTAAAAAGACTGTGTGTGGTCCATATAGCATGGCCCCAAGCAACCAATTAAAGAATTAATGGTTATTGGATACCAAAAATGTTATGTTAAATACTATAAAATATCTTTAATGTGACTAGAACTGTGATAAAACACCTAAAATTTAGGAGCAGAAGGGCTCCTACAAGAGCGGGGTTAAGTGCTAATGACTCAAATATGCCAACTACATTAGTTTTTATTTAAAAGAACAATCAAGACCAAAAAAAATTGACCTAGATCGAAATATTCAAGAAGCTACCTATAATAGCCTATTGATTACTACAATGTGTTTGGGTTGTTTTTATTACAAAAAGACAAGTGAAGCTATGCCAAACCATTTGTGGAGAAGATGAAACTATGCCATTACTGGTTCCAGTTCTAAAATGAAAGAAATATGAAAGAAAAATTATAGGAGAAAAATGTTATAAAAGAGAAAAAGTTGGTCTCTTCACAACCCAAAGGTCCAAACACAAAGCTGACACTTCCCTTTCCTGTACTTCCACTCTCATCTTACTCAGAACTATGAAGTGAACTTTACATATCATTTTCTGAGCATTTTATAGGTTATTACAAAGTCATTTGACTGCTTACATGGAACAAAATTGAAGAACAAGCCCCGTAAACCAGGAATGTTTTGTTCTCACAGAAGAAAGAAGTAACGGCAAAAAGCAAAGGAGAGACTCCACTCTCCTGTCGGCAGGGATGAGCACCAAAGCACTCTCACATCAGAGTTAATAAGAATCTAAATTTTGACTTACATGACAAGCCCATTACTCATAACAAGTCACCGTGATACCAGGTAACCAGTGTATTTTCAAGACCAGCTAGTATAGATCAAGATAATAATACAGATAGGGATTTGTACAAATAATAATACAGATATGGGAGCCATTCATCAACAGTTATCCCCCTATTAGGCAACTCATAGCACACACCACACACAACAGTGCTATTGTGGATGGGTCAGAGCCCTGTTTCCCCTCCCTTAAAATCCAAACAGCATCCCAAATGGATCATTGCTTACTGAGCTGTCCAGTACCGTTTCTTTGTTTTTACATATTACATTCAAATTTACTTTTGCCTGTTGCATTACACTTAAACACTCTTCAGGATGCATATTTACATTACGCCCAACACAACAGGCTCCAGTTTGAAGTCGCAACTGCTCAGCAAGACCAAGATTTCATTACTTGTCAAAAACTGCTACACTAAAGTCTTCAGAAACCAATACAACTAATACGCCTTTCAATAAAAGTTCCCAAGTTTACTTAGTTGCCCTCTTCTAAAGTCTTCTTGATTTGGGTATATTTAAGACTGAAAAATCTTTGAAACATCCTGTACTGGGGGCATCGTCAGCATAGAGGATGACATACTGTAACAACCTCTCTGTTGTATGCCAGCACATCGTATTTCTTGAAATACTCACTTCTTGGAATTGATTTGGCTCGTGTATCAGCAGTAGATCAATTGGCAGCTATGATTTTTCCTCCATGAATCCTGAATACACTGAACACTTGAAACTCAGTGAGTATCTTTCTGGTGGGCTGCAAGATGGTCTTTGCTTCAAAAGCTTTAGATGTAGATGTTTCTACCCAGATATTTCTATAATTCCTGTCACTGACAGTACCTTAACATTTATCAAGTGCTAAACCTCTAGCTGGTAATGAGCAACCATGTTGCCTTGAAAAGTCCCAGGTATTACATACACATCTGGCAAGATTTCTTTGGTCCCTATAATAGTAACACCCGGTACAAGACTACTAGGAAAAAAGAAATAACAGTTTCCCATGTGGATGTCTTCGAAATTAGTTTCAGTGACAGAGAACACATGTTTTCCCTCTCACTGTAGCCCTTCATTCCCAAAGCTTGAGCAGTTTTCTATAAAAACAAGCAAACAAAAACAAACGCCCACAGTAAAAAAAAAAAAAAAAAAAAAAAACAGTAATAAGCATGCAGTAAGATCATCTGAGAAAGACTGAGCCATGACACCAGCAGCGAGTTCAGCCCTTACCTGTAGATGAGCACAGACAGCAATGACAAGCCAGGCGACCTCCCAGGAGAGCCCTGTGGCTTTAGGGCCGGCCATCCTCGCGCCTTGGGCCTCTGCTGAGAGAGGTTGTTTCACGTTACAAACAAAACCGAGCCGGCTCCGCCAGAACCTCAGCACTAACGCGAGCTGGGCAGAGCGCTGGAGCCGGCCTCTGGAAGGAGCGCAATGCAAACACTGGAGCTGCGCGCTGGCCAGGAGCAGCCGCGCGCCCCGAGCGCAGCCCACAGCGCGAGGCAGCTCCAATTAGAGAGCAGGAAGGGGCGGCTGGGGGCAGGTCGGATTCGCTCCTGAACACCAGCCCATTTAGCAAAGCCCCCCCAGTCCGGCCTAGGGAAAGCACAGCCCAAGGAGCAGGGGGCCATTTCAGCACCACCGTCCACTTGGAGCTGGGAGTGCAGCCCTGGGACTTCAGTCATTTGCACTGCGTTGGGAAGCCCGGCTTCCAGCTGGCTCAGAGGCACAGTGATCAGAGAGAGAAAATAATAGCAATAAAAATAACAATCCCATCAATTTAACGGTCTCCACAGTTAAAGGGCCCACTAAAAACATCAATTTGAACTTAAAAGAATAACGCACAAGAACAAAACAGAACAGTGCTGCTCATTTCGCTTTTCCTTGGTTCCGGTGCATCTTTTTCCTCAGAGCGCCCGTTGCCATAGCGATCCCCGCACATCCCGCACGCGCCGCCAGCCCCTCGCCTCCCTCCCACTCCGCTCACCCCCCGGAGGGCGCACATCCCCGCAGGAAAACCCTTCTCTCTAAGGAATAAGCCATGAGGATGAGCTGTCTCACAGGAAAAGCAGCTACTCAAACAACCCAAGCACCTGTCAAGTAAGTTAAGGAAGCTTCCTAAAAGGAACAGAGCTGTTTAAAAAGAAGAGAAAATAGACAAACAGCCATCATCCCCAGGCTTCAGCGCTTCGGCCGTGAAGTGTTAGGGAGCAGGTGAGCGGAGGAGGAGGGTTGCCGGAGGCGGCGCTGCCGCGGGCGCACCTGAGCCGTCCCGCCGCGCGCGGAGGCTGCCGCTGCCCGGGGCGAGCTCCGGGCCCCGTCGCCGCTGC
>VWPW01030207.1:180359-246521 GCA_013389825.1 Crypturellus undulatus | reverse complement strand
CGCGGGGCCGCGGCCCGGCCCCTCCCGCGGCGGCGCTGGCGGCCAAGGGCGCCCGAGCGGCGGCTCCTGCCCGCGGGGCCGAGGGCTGCCTGGGCGCGCGGCCTGAGGCGAAGCGGCCTCCGGGAGCGCGTGTCCCGCCCGCGCGCGGCTCTGGGCACGGCGGGGATCCGCTCACCCGCGATTACGCTGCCCTCCACCGTATCCTGAGATCTTCCTCGCGCAGGTCCCGGCAGAGCGTCCCGCGCGGCGGCTCCCGTGTGCTCGAACGCCAAGCCCGGGGCTTCGCGGGCTCGCGGCTCCCTGCGCCGGGGCCGCGCCGAGAAGCGCTGCTCTCCCCGCCACCGAGGTGAGAGACACGCGCCGGGGAACTAAGCGTAGCCCATCGAGGGGCTGCTCAAATACGCCGCTCTGGAAACTTTTCCGAGGCGGCCCGGGGAGCGGCGCCTCCATCGCTAGGAGCGCAGCGCCCTCTGCCGAGGCGGCCGCGAGGGCACCCGGCCAGCCCCCCGGGGCCACCGAGCGCCTTCGGTTTGCAGAACCCCCGGTTTTCCGCCCATTTCAATCGCTAAGGTTAGACAAGCCCCACGGTCTTTCAGCTGGGACTCAGGCCCGTGCGAGACTCTGTCCTCAAGTAGGTTGCTGCAGTCACCATCAATTTTGCACTTGGACAGATTACACAAGCAGGCCTAAAACTGGATTTTAGCCATTTGAGCTACTATGAAAACTCAAGTTTCCCATCCCCAAAATCTGTATGGTAGCACTACAGCGTGGAAACAACACATCCACCAGGGATAGTCACGTTAAAAATGTGACAGCTGTTAGAAATGCGCAGTTTGCACAATCTCTGTTTAGAATAGCACTTTAACCAATTATTTAGCCCTCTTAATATTCAAAATCTCCTCCAGATCCCTAAAACAAAAGCAGCAGGTTGGGCATCAGTCTGTTAGATGGGCATATTTAGCAAAACACCTCTGTCCATCTTCCTGTGAGTGCCCATTTGTTCCTAGCACTGACACCAGCAGAGATTTCAAGACAAGGTTTGCCCTGAAGCTCCAGCAGATCTTTCCCAGCCTGCAGGCTGCTCTATGTCTCCCCTTTTGCCCCTTTTCAGCACTACTCAGTGTGCTACTTTCTCCTCCCATCTTACTGAGGTGCCTCCCTACATGATTTCTGACTGAGAAGCTCCAGCAACAGCCTTTAAAGTCAGAGTTCACCCACGTAATTCCTGTAACTATCTCTTGTCACGAGTGAGTTATTACACATACACTTTTCCTTCACTGAACTCTAAAATACACATCATTTAGATGACATTAAACATGACAGTTGTAAACCCCTTAATGTTCATAAAGTTGAAAAACAGTCATTTACACTATTTTATTGAACACAAGCACAATTTTGTCCACCCAAGCTGTCTCATGAGGAAGCCTGGAAATGCAGTTGTCTTATCCTTTGCTTTATGTTGACCTAAGGCTGTGTCCCTTCACTATCAAAAGTAACTATGAAATATGTTCTCATTTTTCTCTCAGTTTCCACACATATTTCCAACCTACTCAGTGTAAATAAAAACAAAAACAAAAAAAGAGAGACAGAGAGAGAAAAGAGACAGCTAACGGCAAAACTGAAAAGAAAAAAAAAATCTGGTCTGATAAAAAGAAAAGTCTTTTCAATCATAAGACAACAATCAGGCTTGCCAAAGACCTTGCCATGGTCTTTCCCAAACCATGTTTTTTCCCCAGGAAAAATTGTGCATCTTTCTCTCTGCTCTGAAAGGCAGGTGTACAGTCTTGTGGAGCAGACTTTGTATATACACAAATATTCTCTCAAAGCAAGCTCAGCTAAGCCAGTCCAGTGCTCACGAAGACCATTTTTTCATCATAATAGAAGTCTGCCCTACTTAGGGAGAAGTGTTTGGCTAAACTATAAATTCAAAATCCATTGAAACACTGCAGAACAACATTTGGCTCATAAATCAGGATTAAGACTAATACCAAAGCTGGAGGTATCCTGCCAAAGCCCCATGCAGAAACTGAGTTTCGGTTTCAGACCTCAGAGTTATCAGTAACAAAGCTGCACCTGATTGACTAATAAAAGGAAAATGTTAAATTTCCTGTAGCTGGAGTCACAAGATGCCTGACACAGTGTAATCAGTTCTTTGGCCTTGCACTATATTTGTACAGGGTGCTTGTTTATCCAAAATAACAAGCTCTCTGGGGTGGAGAGCAATCATATGCTGTCACACTTCACAAATACGTTATGCCTTATAAAGAGTAAATCCTCTGTTGGTGTAAAGGTATGAAGTTCAATTAAAATACTGCATCTTTGATTTCTTGGAGTTATGGAACCCATTTGATCCTTACCCTGAGGTCTGGAACAGCTCCATCAGTAAATGGAAACAAAAAAGAGAACTCTTGTAACTTAGAGAGACAAACACACTACTTACATGTATGTATCCAAATGTTACAGAAAAAAAAATACTGTTTTTCTCCCTATATGTTTAAAAATAAATCTTAAATTAATCCATACAATATGCATAAATGGTCACCATTTCAAAAACTTGAATATTTGTCCATTCTTGTATCTCAAATTCCCTTTTATCCTCAAGCAAAGCCTATAGTTCATTTTCATACTTACAATCCTCTACAGCAGTAATAGATGAATTAAGTTTCATGACTTCCCTTTCCAGAATAAGGCCATCTTGAATCAAATGGCATATACCTGCTTTTCTTTGTAGTTCAGTGATCATAGGCCTAACTAAAATGTTAGAACCAATATTTCTGCATCAATTCATAACATTAACATAATCATTATGTGACATATCTTTTCACAGACAGACTCAGGCGACTAGATGCATAGTTTAAATATGAACTTGTATAGAGGAAGAGCTGAATGCAGATATGGAGAATGGTAATAACTCACAGATACGGTGTTTCTGAAAGCAGATGAACAGTTCATATAGAAAAATGCAGCAGAAGCAAAAAGAAGCTAAAAAGCTAGAAAAGGTGCTGTAAAAGAAGTCCCTAGCATAAAAGCGAGGCCATATGAAAACTGTGGCAGAAGATAAGCAGCACTGTGCCTGTGTTTGGCAATAACATGAACAAAGTTCACTCCTCCTCACATCCAGTCTGTGTGTCAACACAGAGACAAAAAACTTCCACAATCCATAACACAAAGTAGTCACACGCTCTTGTTTTGTGTTGGTAGGAATGATAGGGCAAGTAACACAAAACCCCGAAGAGGAAAATGAGATATTAACAGAGGATCCCCCAGGTCTGTCTATACTAGATAACGCATGTAATCTTAATGGCAGAAAGCAATTTTGAAATTGATTTTTGATTCTCCAATTTGTTAACTCTGTTGAGAATTGCTCTAGTTTTAAGATGTACACTAAGTCTTCACTAAGAGAGAGTTCCCCAAGTCATTACCAAAAGAGAATACCCTTTCTCCTCAACAGAAAGGCCACCTCCCAAACACTGCAAGCTGAATGAGATATTGGGTCAACAGAGTAGTGAGATAAACTTCAAAATGTGTTCAACCCATTTCAACTCAGTAATGTTGCTTGGATATAAATGAAGACACAATTTTGTTATTACATTCTACTAAGAGATGGAAGTGATTTCACTTTCACAGGGCCCAGATTTGATTTGCCCTGGTGGGCCAGAGGAGGTTCCTGGCTCCTGGGGCAGCCAGCCAAGGTATTAGTTATTACCATTCTGTGCTGATATAATTGAACACAGTCTATTTGATAATGAATGAGGATTAAAAAAAAAAGGCCTGTAGAATTTGGTGGAAGAAGGGAAAAGCCTCTTAATCAAGATTCTTATTTTAGAGCTATCTAGTCACTGAAAAACAAATAAAAACTCACAAACTTATTTCCCCCTTTTGCTTTCATATTTGCTTCTTTATTGTCCCTGCTACCCTATGCCACAAGAAATCCTCATTGTCTGTGACACTTCCTCACACTCTGATACTGACTTCAGTAAAGTCTGTAGCCCAAAGCTATACTACTGCACCATGCAGGAGCTAAGACCTCTTCCCCCTTTCAGTCCTGCCCAGACATCCCCATGGAAATTAATGCACATTCTACATAAAACTTGAGGAGAGAATGCACTTACAGACAGCAAGCCAGGTTTGAGGTATGGCTGTATTCATATAAAATACACAGCTGTTCAGCTTCTTTTTATTAGCACAGTTTAGCCAGTGGCACATAGAAATTAGGATAACATTTTAAGGTCCTTTTATAAGGACCCACAAAGTATTACTATCATATATATCTTCCATTTTTATCCAACCCAGCTATTGTTTAATATATACTTGAACACTTCATGACACAACAACTAACTTCAGGAACAGTTTGACTGCAATGTCTAGTTTTTTACTGACTGCTGACTTACAGGATCTTTGAAAGCACAACTGTCATTCCATCACAGGCAAGTAAAAACCCACAGCAAGGTGACTGTGACCTGCCTGCTTAAATTAGCTAAACACACTGGGGCATATCCCGAGGTACTACACAGGGGGATCACTTGGGAAGACACATGCTTTGCAAAGGACATCTCCATCTGTTTGTATTACAGTCCATGGTACAGAAACAGTAACTGTCTTTTCTCCCCCTCACTGTTTTGGTGGGCAAGCACAGATTTGCTCTTGAAGTTTCATTTTCCACCCCAGCAGGTCTAGCAATAATCTTTTTGATCATTATCACAGTACCACGACTCACAATGCACCATCAGTAGCTCTAAACATATGGATGTTACTAACATCCACCTGTAAATAGATTGTTCACCAAAACGCTCACGCTGGTGTCCTACAGCAGAGCACTATCGGCCTTCCTCTGAAACAAGACTGTGCTAGTGGATGTACAAGTTCCTTAAACTACTACAAAGACCGAGGTCAATCCAGGTTGGTTTCCAAAGGATGATTAGGAAGAGACACTCATGAATGAAGGAGGACAATTGCCAGGGAAAGTGCTCTCCTCACCTTCTACTGACATTTTTTTTTCGCCGTTGTTGTTGTTTATGCTGCTGACACCCACTCTAACATGTCACCAGCACTGACACATTTTTTTAATACACTAACCAACCCAGCCTGCTTAAATAACCTTCAAGCACTCAAATAGCACTTGAAAAGTACACACATATTCAAATATTTCCTTTCAGGTCACAAAAAAAAAAAAAAAAAAAAAAAAAAGGTCTAAAGAGAACCTTTACTTCTATCAGTAAAGTATGACCTTACTCAAATGTTTAACTGTGGGGTTACTATAATCAACAACACTCCAAGAAGAAATTTATCAGAGCAGCAAGGACCAGCTTCTCCCTCAAGGCCAGAACACAAGAAAAACCACAGAAAGAGCAAAGAAAGAGCACAGCCAGCCAAGCCTCCCCTCCTAGGTCCCATGCAACACTTCCCAAGGCAAGGAGCAGGCAAGGACTACAGCAGCACTTAGGGTTAGCTGGGAGCCAGGGGACAAGATAAACCTGAGACATCAAGCTAGGAAATCAGCCTGGAGGGCAGCAGCCTCCAAACCAAGGAGGAGCAGCAGCAGAGCTGGAGAAAGGCACCTGCTGCAGAGCCTAGTCAGGTGCCCAGGGCTGAGCTCATGGGCAGAGGTTCGGCTGGAGGCCTCAGGTGAGGCTGTTTAAGGTCATTAAAAGCCTGCTAATGTCCTCAGCATTACAGCCTGCTGTAAGGAACTATCAGATTGTCGATACAGTGGTAGTGCTGGTTGGAAGACACAGATAAGAGAGAAAAAGCTAGCAAAAAAGGTAGTTAACTTTTTCCCTGTTTTTACCTTTTTTTTTTTTTTATTTAATTTTGCCAATTTAGGATGTGTTTAAGATGCTGGAAGAAAAATTCACAAGTATTTTTCAAGTTTTTTTTTTTTTCTTCCTACTTTATGGATTCTGTAATTATCTAAATTTGAGATCTACATATTCATGCAAATAGATTAATTGCAGAGAAATTATAACTCTGTTTTAGTCTTGGATATAAAGCTTTTGCCATTTTTCCTAATACCCTTTTCTTAATTCTGAAACATGGCTGACAGGCCTTTATACTGCAAACAGCATGAAAAGATGGGACAAGCTTATCTCTATAAGAACCAGTTCCAGTTACTTTTGTAGCTAGAACAGGACAGGTTACAGTCTTAGTCAAATACAAAATGTCACTAAAAAATCCGTTATTGAATTCCATCACATGGCCATCAGTTGCCTTCTCCTCTTCTTGCACATGGAGAGTTGGTAAAGCACATGATAGATAAAATCACTTTAGACTATTTTTGAACCATCTCTTTCCGCAGGTTTTGTTTGCTCTGTTACAAAACCTTGGCAGGCAAGGAGAATATTCTCAGAATAGCAGATTTCTTGCTTTGTTCTGTTTCTGTTCCAAAAGCACACGGTTGCATTTGAACAGCTGACCTGAACATGCAACCATCAGACATGACACTGACATACGATCACAGCCCTCCTCACAGAGCACTGAGCATCCAAAGCCAAAGCGCACCCTCAGACATACATATCTAGTCCTAGAGGAATAGATTCAGGTTTAAATCATACTTGTTATTTTTCTTGAACTCAGTTTTCTATTGGCAAGGAAGAGCAAACAAGTTCTCTTTATAGCAAAATAAAAAACTGAAGCTGCTTTGCAGAAAAGAATTTCCTGACACTGTTGCTAGGACAAGAACCAGAGGAGCTTAGTCTGGCTGTGTGTCGTTACCAAACTACACAAAGCTGTAGTGTCTCAAGATTTTTTTGTTTTCAACATAAATATGCTCAGCAAAACACTCAACGTGCACCCATACTCTCCTATGCAGGCAGGAGATTACCTGCCACTGAAGAGCAGAGCTGTAAAGGATGTGGAGACACAGAGAACAGGCAGAGCCCAGCCCGTGACCGTGCTGGCAATGCACACTAACAGAATTCCAAATATCCTAGCTGGATAACACAGCCTTTGGTGACTCTCAACACCTTTAGGACTCAGCAGCTGCTCAGAAGTGCTGCTTTGGCTAGTAACGTAGCTGACAATGCACCACAGAGTAAAGGTCTAGGTCACAGATTAGCTAAAAAACAGGTTGAAGTAACCTAAAAAACTTCTCAACTGTTTATACTCTGCACGCTTGGACAAATGCTACCAGCCTGGGTAGTAAATAATACTAGCCTAAGCTGAGCTCTTAACTGAAGTGTCCTCTAACTGCTGCAATAAACATTAGCATTCACAGTTACCTTCAGAGATTTTACTCTTAGTCTTAATGAGATCAGTATAGAATCTGCTCTCCAAAATGTAAGTGAAAACGGAAATCAAAATGTAAATAAAAACGTCATGGAAATAAAAAGGTCAACTGATTACTGGAAAAAAAATGACAAACATGTCGTTAATATGGAATGTCAAGGAATGATTTTTATAAAATGCAGTTAGCATTAAGTGTTTTCACACCACTTCTAGCAATTGCCTTGATGCAGATTCCCTTTCTCCCTCCATTTTCCCCTCTTTGCGCGCAGCAGCAGTTTTCAGCACAACACTGCAGTGCCCGGCTGCCAACCACCGACCTAAGGCCCCAGATGCCCTCAGACAAGCCGCGGGCGGGGACCAGCTTGTTTTCATGGACTGCGCAGAGCGCAGGAAGAAGCGCGGAGCGCCGCGGCAGCATCTCCGCGCGCCCGGGCTGCGGCCGCCTCCACACGGGGCTTCACCCCGGCCGCGCTCGGCGAAACGCGGCGCTGCCACCGCCTCCTGCCAGCTCCTTCCGCGAGCGGCACCGCGGCAGGGATGCGCTGCGGCGCCATCACGCGCAAAAACAGAGAGGAAAAAAAATATATACATATGTTATACATATATATATGTACACACGTATTGTTGNGGCAGGGATGCGCTGCGGCGCCATCACGTGCAAAAACAGAGAGGAAAAAAAAATATATATATATGTTATACATATATATATATGTACACACGTATTGTTACTTGGTTTTAGAGGAGCCGCCGGCGCTGCCCCCGGCCCGAGCCCTTTAAGCGGCCGGGGCGGCGGCAGCTGCCGGCTATTTATACCGGGCGGCGCGGGGCCATGGGGCGCCTTGCGCGGGGCGGTGCCGTCTCGTTCCGCCGGAGCGGAGCGCGGCAGAGCAGTGCGGAGCTGCCATGGCCACCGCCACGGCCCTGTCCTCCCCGCCGGCGAGCGGGGCCCGCGCCCTGGGCCGCGCTGCCGCCGCCGCCTCGTCGCCGCTGAGCCCGACCCGGCTGAGCCGGCTGCAGGAGAAGGAGGAGCTGCGGCAGCTCAACGACCGCCTGGCCGCCTACATCGAGCGCGTGCGGGCGCTGGAGGCCGACAAGGCGGTGCTGCGGCAGCGGCTGGCCGAGCAGGAGGCGGGCAGCGGGCGCGAGCTGGGCAGCCTGCGGCTCCGCTACGAGGCGGAGCTGGCGGACGCCCGCAGGGCGCTCGACGACATCGCCATCGAGCGGGCCGCGCTGCAGGTGGAGCTGGGCAAGGTCAGCGAGGAGCACCGGCAGCTGCACAGCAGGTCGGTGCCCGGCCCTGAGGTGCAAGAGGCGGCTGGGTGCCCCCTGCCAGCCCTGGGTGCTGGGGAGGCACTGCTGTGGGGTGACCAGGGTGGTGTCACTCCACTCTCACAGCCCAGGGGTCTTGGTTAGCAGGAATCTTGTGTGTGCCCTGGCATGGGCTACAAGGATGCTGCTGGGAGCACCTGCTCCTGTGCTGTTACTGGGTTGCGGTAGAAGCCCCCTGTGCTGGGCACAGGGTGTTGGGAGACCTTGTGAAGGGTTGCGGCGTTGCAGGGATGTGTCACTGACTGGTGTTGCCACCACAGTGGTGTCTGTAAACACCTGAGAAGCTGCTGTGCTGGGAAGCATTTAGAAAACTACAAGGATGGGAAAAGGCACTTCAGTGTGGAGTTAGCATCGCCTCTTGGGGGATTAAATGCCTGAGGGGACTAAGCAAAGAGGCTTGTCCTGTAAGCAGTAGAGCATGAGTGAGTCTTACCTGGTCCAGGCTGGTGCAGCAAAGGACTTGTCCTAGTGGCTTTTCCTTCTTCAGACTGGGTTTAAGTGCTACTGGGATGAACTGTCTGCTGTTTCAGGCTTGACTTGCTATCCTGTGCCTGGCATTTCCTTGTCATCTGGTCTCCCAAAGCCTGGAGGAATGTGGTGGCCTAACATCAGTGCAGTCAAAACTCCTTGAAAGAGAAGTGTCTACTTAGAACATGCTTCCTTAGCAACAGCTAGTGGTGTCACCTCTCTTACGGTACTTCTAAGTTACATCTATATTATGATTTGGATGCTATTAGGCCCCCTAAATTTTGCTACAAGCTTTATTGCTTAGAACTCTTAGGTATCAGCTTTTTCTGAGTCTTCATATATGGTACAAATGCTGCATCCTCATGGAATCAGTAGGCCTTCAGTAGCTCTTCTATTTGAAGGTAAACCTTGTTTTTACTCTAAGCTTCTGTTTTCAGCTGCTTAGAATACCTTGGACTTGTCTCATTCATGCCAGATTTTGGCTCATAGGACTGTTTCATAAATCTAACCAGGCACTTGATTGGATAGTGAGAAGGCTAATGCCAGTTCAGGAATTTTTCTGCTGCTCTGTGTTTGTATAACTCAGTGGCTTTGTTTATAAAGCTTTAGTCTTGGCAGGTATATAATCCTCTGGACTGATAAAACTTCTTTAAAGTAGCTATCTTAAAATGGCTAACTTCATAACCTGTAGGAAATGATACAAAGTATATGCTGCTTTCTGAAAGGACTAGGCTGGAGTTATAATATTAATGTGTATATGTATCTGGGCTGTCTAACTGCAAATGTCTCAGATGACTTGGAACAAACTACTTTGAGGGTATCATGCCCTTTATATAAACCCTTTAAATAACTTGGAACTCTTATAGGATGGAATGTCACTAGATAACTTTCCCAACAGCATTAACCATTGGCTCTATTAATCACCCTAGTAAAGAGACTAAGTTTCAGCAACAATGAAATTTGTTTACATTTCAGCTATTTTGTTTTTATGTCTTAAACAGTGCTAGCTGGAAATGGGCCAAAGATGTTTGGGAAGCAGGTGTAGTATATCAGTTGTTTGAACTTGGAGCCTGAGGAAGGTCAAAGCAAGCACAGTAGCACAGCAGAAACAGGATTGGCTTCCTTGGCTGTAGATGTGTGTTTTGAACCTAAACTATGTGCTGTGGTAAGTCAAAGCTGTAAGAATGACTTCTGTAAGTGATGCTAATCTATGGCGCTGGAAAGTGGCATTTTATTTGAATATAATATTGGTTCAAACAAATTTCTTGATTTCAAATTCTCCCGGTCAAGCAAGCTGTGAGATACATATCCTAGAGGATATAATTTGTGTATGATGGGCAATATTGGAAAGCTACTGTCCCAAATGGCTGATAGTCAATAAGTTAGGGTTAGGTCTGGAATGGCTTGTGCAGATTTGAAAGTCTGCACATGCAAGGTGGTGCAGTACTATCACTTCTTGCTTCATATCAATGCGAAGTGTTGTTCTGAACTTGGTTCAGAAGGGTAGTAACACTCCTGTTGAAGTCTAAAGATTAAAGGCTTTGCCTAAAAGTCTTCTGAAAACATTTGTCAGGAAAGAAACCAAGAAACCTGAACCTGTCTCAGAGGCCCGTGGCAAAGTAAACCAACAACCCACTGTTAATTACAGATACTAATGGTATATTATTCCTGCATAATTTTAGGTGACTGGAATGCATTTTGACTGTAAAATGTAACTAATACAATTAAGTATCATTACTATACCTGTTAGTATTATAACCAGGTAATACAGTAAGTGAGTGATAGCAGAGATCCCAAGGGGAAAGTGAAATAAATGCCTAGAAAATAAAGATATCTGTAAATAATATAACATTGTAGATTCTCATAGACCCCAAGTAGAATTATTTTTTTTCTAGAATCTGAGTAAACAACTATTTTTTTGTGACTATAGTTTTCAAAATACTGTGACCACAAAGTATGGAATCAATCCACAAATGTCTTTAAAAAGCAGGGCTGGAGGGAGCACCTCATCAAGCCTCTCACCCCAGGCCTGTGTAAGGACCAAGCATACCTGTGGCAGAGGTTTGTGTGACCTCCCCTCCTTTCTAGATGATGGAGATTCCAGATTATCCCTGGGCAACCTGCTTTGGTGATGAACTATATTAGTTTCCTCTTCCTAACATCTAACCCAAATAAACCCCCTCCAATGTAAGTCTACAGCTTCCTGTCTCTTCCACACCAGACGTAGAAAAGAGATTCCCTGCCTCCATGCTGCTGTCTTTTATGTCTGTAGAGACTGTTATGGCTCCTGTCACTTACTCTTCTCTAGACTAAACAACTCTGACTCCTTTTCCGCTCTCTCCTTGCTGTCCAGGCTTTCTAGAGTGGATCGCTCCTGTGGAGTGACTCTGGCCTCCCTCCAGCCACTCTGCTCAGTTATCAACTGGAAAACTCATTGTATAAATTATCCCAACCTAGTTGCTTGGTGGAGTGTTTTAGCTAAAATAGTGCTGTTCTCCATGATTTCAAACTTGATTCCTGAGCAGGAAGCAGGGCTCTGGATGTGGATCAGACAACTGCCAGGATATAAGTTAGATCTGCAGGAGGTCATCACCCCTTTCCCTGCCCTGGACTTGCCGCAGGGACCAGCTGTGGTCTGTTGGGTGCCATGTCAGACTGGCCACTTAAACCACAGGCTGCTGTGGAGGGCAACAGCCATCTTGCAGCCCAGGCCGGGCTGCCCCCAGCAGCACGGTGCCCTTCAGGGGCCAAAACTGCTCCAAGCTGAGTGAGCCCCTGCAGCCCGGGGGAGCTGCTGGCTGCAGGGGGCAGCAGTGACGGGGCCCTCACCCCACATGCTCTGGTGTGGCCGGCCCCACTGAGGAGCCTGTCCATGGCCTCTCCCTCCTGGTGGGTGATGGTGCCGGGCCCTCTGCTGACACCCCCTCCCTGGGGCTGTCGCTGCTCTGTGGCTTGGCTGCCCTCATGCCGCAAGGCGAGGGGTGCTGCTTGGATGCCATCTTGATGGAGCTGTTCCCAGCTCAGGGCAGCTCGGCAGTCCCTGAGGAAATGGTAGTCTGGGCCTTCCCCCCAGCCCCCCACAACTGTTTCCCCTTTCCTCTGCCTCAGTTCTACCACAGACTCCCAGGTAATGGTAAATATAAAAAACCTGTTCCTGCCTTGGCAGCTGCAGCTGATGAGTGTCAAACTTTAACTTGCAGGAATTCAAAGAAAGAAGCGGATCTGAGCCTGGCACAGGCTCGTGTGAAGGACCTGGACGCCCAGCTGAACGCGAAGGAAGCCGACCTCGCGACAGCTCTGAGCGAGAACCGGAGCCTCGAGAAGGACCTGCAGGATCTGAAGGAGCAAGTGGTCACTGTAAGGCTCGTTCCCACCACTTCTCTACTTTGGCCCTTGCTTTCCCAAATTAGTTAAGTTTTTGCCTGTTTTTAAGTGCCAGTTATCTATAATGAGTTCAGGAGGGCACAAGAGGACTTAGTGATTTTTACTGGAAGTAAATGATACTAATCATTGGTTCACTAAAATGTCTTGTTGCAAGCGGCCTTAACTTGCTCCCATGACTGCAATATGCAATCCCTGTTCTAAGGGCAGGTTGAAATGAGTTCATTTGCTACAGCCTCTGTATTATGTCACTAAATGGAACACTTGATGGAACATATTTGCGCTTAAATTTTGATAGAATAAGTAACTTCTCACTGCTTTTTAACAAACTTATGCTACCAAAATGAATTCTGATTGCTTGAATTGCAACTCGACCAAAGTGTATTACAACAGCTAGGCTCCTAGAAATATGTTATCTTGATACTTTAATGTGATCATTGAATAGGTTAGTTTAGGATTTCCATGATGAGAACTAAAGCTTTTTATCATTAAAATAACACATGCCCATATTGAGAGTGACTAATAGCTTGCCAGCATAGATATATTTGGGGGATATCACTTGCTAAATATCAAATAAATGATACAAATGCAGGCAGAAGTTTGGAGCAGTTAATATTGTGAAGGGGAGGAATGTATGCAGATGGGGCAATTGATTTCTGAGGTCTACTTCGTGGCCTTGAAATACACACTAGTAAAACTTAGCTGGTGTGACTGTGGGATTTTGCATACTTAACCCTCTGAATAATACAATTAAACAGGATTCTTTCCATTGCGATCATGCTGGGTCCCAAAGAATCAGAAACTTAAGCAGTGGAATTACTAACTTCACTTAAGATATTTTCTCATTGCTGTAAGAATGAAATTGAATGGTCTGTATGAAGTTGGCAGCTTTTATTTGGAAAAACAACTTTTTAATTTCCATTACCTTGATGTCCATCTCTTCCAGCTGAAGCTCTCACTGGAGGATACCAAAAAGCATCTCCACAGTGAAATGTTGAGGAGAGTGGACCTGGAAAATCAAATGAAAACTTTGCAAGAGCAAATGGCATTCGAGAAGTGCCTTCATGAAGATGTATGTTTTAGCTTATTAACAAGGATTCTTGTAGGTGTCAATGACCCCTGGATGCCCTTAAAAGCAATATTACATGTGCTTTATCCTTAAAAAGGTAACTAGCTGAGTCAACCTATGACAGTTCACCAACAATTAAAAAAAAATTCACCTAACTAGGAAGACTTCAAGAAAGTGCACAACCTCATGTTAACTGGCATAGTACCAGTAGGTATCTGGAGTATGAGATAATTTTCTCAGGCTGCACTTCTGAAGGTAACTACTATCCCAATATACTACTTTGTGTAACTAAAAGTGCAAATATTACAATTGGAATTAAGTGGTTCCAGGTGTTTGCTAGAAGCTTAAAATAATCAAAGAAGCTGAATCTCTTCTAATAAGAATTCATGTTCCCTACTTCCTTAACACTTATCAAGGCTGTCTAGTCAACTTTGTGAAGAGTCAGTATGTAGCACAGCTAAATAATATGTAAATTAATTTCCTTCTGACTGGAATGAATCCCAAAGTATGTGTGGTTAAGTGGTAGGGAATTTGAGTTTAACCCAGCTTTCTCTTTCTTGAATAAAATAAGAATAGGAAAGACAACAATTCTTAAACTGAAGTCTACATGCATGTCTTCTAACTATAAGGAAAGTTAAGAAATTAATTTACTTTAAATGATTAGTCTCCAAACTAGTTGCAAACTATTGCTTTTCATAGTTTCAGAGCAATGTTGGCAGTGTGGAAGCCAAACAGCCCAACATGCCTAGATGGAAGTAGGTTATCTAATGGACAAATGTTTAGGTTCTGCAAATAAAAATGAGTTACCATGTACTTGATAAGTTTTGCTTCAATGACTTGCTATGCTCTTACAGTAAGCCCACAGTCTCAAATTGAGCTGTGGTGGTTTGCTTATCTTCTGAGAAACCTGCTTTCCCCCTAGGAGCTCAAAGAGTCAAAAAGAGTCCATGAGAGCAGGATAGCGGAGATAGAATCCGGTCGTCAGAGAGAGTTTGAGAGTAAGCTCTCGGATGCTCTGCAAGGGCTCAGAAAACAGCATGAAGAACAGATTCAAGGATACAAAGAGGACCTGGAACGAACATTCAATGCAAAAGTGAGTCTGTAGAAGCCAGTAAAATGAAACTTAAGCTCTGCACTTTGATGTGATTGAATTCACAGCATAAAAAGCTGAGTGCAAAACTTGATTACCCTTTACATTCATGCCAGGAAGTTTTGTACTGAAAGCAACTCAGCAGCTATGGTGCAATCTCAGAACAGTATCAAATATTTGACAATTAAACTTTCTGTCCACAGACATGTATTTTCTAAAATGAAACTAGTTTAAACATGAATGATGCCTTCAAGGGGCGTGGTTAGGGATGGCAAATGTAACCAAATTGACTGTAATTCAAACTATGGATAAATCTGAATACAAGCCTGACCAAGTTAGGTGTTCTCTTAGTATTAAACAACTACAGTATTACTGAATAAAAGTTGCTCTGATTTAGAAATAACTTAGTGTTGTGGAAACAGTTGAGAGCTATTGAGGAAGAATAACACTTGGATAAGGACACCTAATGTCATGTAGTCTCATGCTTTGACAAGCAGCTTGCTACTTTATTCCCAGGTGCTCTTCTGGAGCATCATTTTACTTCATATCTGTACAAAGTCTTTATGCATCTGTAACTGAAATATCCTAAGCCACCACCTTTAATTACCTGATTATTGCTGACCTGATAGCAAAATCATGTAAACCTCTGAAAAACAAGGAAAAATCTTTTGTCCTGGAGTTTATTGGTATCTGCGCAGTTAAGGAAAGCATAACTATTTCCAGATGTAACATGGGTGGAAATCGCTTGGTTTTTCCTTTCTATTTAAAATGGAAGATAAGTAAGTCTTTACTAATGGTGAGTTATCCATAGGTGGAGAATGCCCAGCTGTCTGCAGCAAGAAATAGTGACTTTGCCAATGCTGCTCGGGAGGAGCTAATGGAAACAAAGATGAGAGTGGATACTCTGACATCCCAAGTTAATCAGTATCAAAGCCAGGTACTATCTATATTAATGCATACTTAATATCATTATTTTAAGCTCTCTAATCTTTAGTTATGCTTTATCTGATTTTTTTTTCTCTTTTAATTGTAGAATGCTGCTTTGGAGAACAGGATAAGGGAGCTACAGGAGACGCTGGATTATGATCGTGATCTCCATCGAAGACGTATGGCAGAAAAAGAGAAAGAAATGGCACAAGCCCAGCAGCAGGTACAAGCACAGTTGGAAGAATATGAGCATCTCTTAGATGTCAAACTAGCTCTAGATCTGGAAATAAATGCCTACCGAAAGATGCTGGAAGGAGAGGAGCAGAGGTAGGATATGACAAAATCCCTATGTGAAGACTTGCTTTATCTAAGACCTTTATATTACTTTACTATGTTTGCTTTAGAATATGAAAATGGCAAGAAGTAAATGTGACTCTATAATCAGTACCACAATTTAGTTCTTAAAAACCATCTACAATAGGCTATGCTTAATTACTCCACACCCTCTTAACAATGTATTAAGAAGATCAAGCAATGCAGAAATGTAACCAAAAAGGCTCAAGAGCTCCATTAGACCTTCTTACTTGGAATCATACTGAAAAATCTCTTAACATCCTATAATATAAAATGGTCCCTTTCTCTTATCTGATCAGACTTGGAGGATGATGCCACATATGTGGGGTGGTAATTGTTGGGGCAAAACACAGAGCACGGTGTGGAGATAGTTATTCTCCACAGGATTTAATCTGTGGAGTTAAAATTGTGGGATTTCAGCATTAAAGGCTATGTATATAAATGAAATGAGGAAGTTGTATCCACTCCCACTATCCAAACACTACTTTGTGAGAACAACATGAACTCTCACTACATGCTAAAAAAGGTCAAGAACTTCAACTACTTTCACCAAAGAGTGTATCCATAGAGGTTCTTAATGAATACTTCTTGTAGCTGGGAATTGTTTCTTTTATGGACATAAGTTTGCTCTGAACTCTAGATTCGAGGCTGTCGTCCAAACTTAACAAGCTACTTACTAAGTTATTCTTGCCAGTAAAAATAAAATCTTATGCTCGAGACTTGAGGGAAAGCTGGGATATAAGAAGCTGTTAGGCTTGGCTCCCCTGGGAGGAGAAGAGCAAGAAGAAATAACATTCACTTGAATATCTGCTTATCTAACTCCCTTCTAGGCTAAAGCTCTCACCTCGTCTGTCTTCACCTGGTACTGCATCTCAAGCAGCAACAAGTCAAGGGCGTCGACTTCTGCACGGGAGAAAAAGGAAGTTGAGAACAAAAATGAGAGGATATAGTACTGCATTTAAAACTGTTCAGCATGCTTCGTCATCTGGAAATGTATCTATAGAAGAAATTGATACAGAGGGAAAATTTGTCAGGCTTAAAAACAACTCTGATGAGGTACTGCTACCCATTCAAGTCTGCATTCCCCTCCCTAAGTAGGGCTCCTTGTGAATGGACTTGTGCCTTAGTGAGGTGGAAGTTGGGAAGGATTAAAAGATGAGGGGGAAAAACTGCCCAACTAAATACTGAATGGGTCTTCAGCTAACCTGGCTTCTGTCAAGGGAAGAGTAGGTAAAATGATTTGAACCCTGCAGGGATTTTACTCACAGGGCTGTTGAAATGCCTTTTGGGGGAGTTGCATTGGCTTCTATGATGTGGAAGTCTTCAGTTATTTCTCACTGGATTCCGGCAAGCACTATTGGGAGTACTTCTTCCTTGATGAATTGTATAATGTGCTTAGTAAATTGGATCATTACTTACAGGTGCTTAGAGCAGCTAAAAGCTTGAGTAGGGCTGCTGGTCCTATAACCTGTACAAAGAAGGCTTCTCTGATTAAGTGACTTTTCAAACAGTTTAATCTGCAGGTTTTGAATTAGAGTTTTTCAAAATTCTAGAATCTTGTAATTAACTCTTCTATAATATGGTGTTGGTCTGTAATGCTGAGAAACTTCTTATCCCGTAGGATCAGCCACTGCATGGATGGGTGTTGAGACGACGGCTTGGAAGTTTCTCTGATGCAACATATAAATTCCCTTCACAGTTCACCCTTCAGGCAGGCCAAATAGTTACAGTAGGTAGTAGCTTTATATAACTTATTCAGAGCTCTATTTTTGTTATTGTGGATGGACCAGTTTGTGTAACAAAAGTTATAATAATGTCCAAGTTTCTTGGTATTCTGTGCTCAGAGAACCAAAAGAAGTTGTGTAGAGAGGAGAGATGGGAAAATTCTTGCAATGCCTTGACCTGAAATGCCAATTAAATATTCTTTGTAAGAGTAAGTCTTGGAGAATGTGGTTTCCCTAGACTGGGATGTGTTGTGAATAAAATCAAATTCTATTTACTGTTAGAGCTCCCCATGCTTTGTTAGAAGCTTTGCAAAGACTTTTCCTGTTGCTATCATGTCTAGTCTACTACAGTTCAACAATACTGGACTCAGTGGTGTTAAGCTAAACATTAGCTATAAAACCTTATTCTAAGTAGGTCTAGAGAAGTGTTCAAAAAGTGTAACTCTAAACTGTGTACTCAAAATTATCACAAGTTTATTCAAGAGGTTGGATAGTGACTCCAGGTTAGAAAATGCCATCTTGTGTACACAACTTACAGCCATGAGGAAATCTGACTGTGCCTTTTGCTTTGTGACCCAAATGGTATGTATGTCCAAGCAAGGCCTCCTCTTAATCAGGTAGAAGCTATTAACAGCTTTTTCTGTACTAAAAGAAGCACAAATTGTGCCGTGGAGCAAAGTGGCTTGATTCATATTACATGATATCTTTGGGGGTGTTTAGGATTCAGAATAATGAATCCTAATCTATCTCTGAATAAGACACTTGAACTCACTTATCTGTCTGCAGATCTGGGGTGCAGATGCTGGTGTAAGCCCAGGTCCTAGTGATCTGATCTGGAAGTCTCAGTCTTGGGGAAAAGGGGACACTCTGGGTGTTACACTCATCACAGAGGCTGGAGAGGTAAGTGAAATAGTATCAGGAAGTTATAACCAGCTGCTAAGTTTTCTTGATGTAATTAAATCTTGAGGGGATAAAGGCGTCTTGGTGGTGACACAACTCTAATCTAGGAACTGGCGGAGAGGAAGATAATGCATGTCCCCAGAGGAGAGGAGAGCAGTGAGCAAGATGAGCGTGAAGAAGAAATTTCTGGAAGCGAAATGGAGCTTCCATCTCAGGTAAGCAGTTCAAAGTTTAAATACATGGTATCAACAGAATTATTTCATGTCATTACTGCATCATTACATTACTACATGAAGCATTCCCTACTTACTATCCATATCCTACAACTCTTAACATTTTTTCTTGATGTCAGAGCAAAAAAAGAAGAAAAAAGAAATGTTGTTTCATTTCATGATAATGGTTCCTGTGAACATCCTAAAGCAGGTGAGATCAGTGAGAGAATCATGCCTATAGTCCTGTAGGAAAGCTGTGCCATTAGTAGTGCTGTGTTCTCTTGTCCCATGTAGGATGTAGTTGCATGGCTTTGCATCAGAACTGCAATTGATGTCTTGTTTCTTTTTCTGGTAGCTGAATATGATTAAATAGCACTAACTATTGGGTCTCTTATTACTAAAACAACCACTGCAGAGCACTAGCTCTAATGTCTGTTCCATCTAAACCTGTGTCTGAGCATGAGTAAGCTGAATGTTTGTGTTCCCTTCTAGATGCTAACAGAAAATGTTTCTGTGGGGTTACTTATCTGATGCTTTAAACAGTCCCCTGACTGACTCATGAAAACTTAAATTCACACTGAAGAAAGCTAATAATTCAAAAATATAAAGACTGGAATCAGTTTTGAGTGTATTGATTTGCTTAAGTACTTCTGAAACTCAAACATGAGTTTGAGGCACTTCAGTGCTGGCTCACTTCTAAAATTCTTAATTTGCACAGCAAAATAAGCATCTCGGCCTTAGAAGATATCCCTTCAACACCTTTCAAGTGAAACTAAAACAGATGTAGGTCATACTAATGGAACTGACAAATAGCATAGGCATATTTTGGTTGAATTATAGCCCTTTGGCTACAGCTTACATATTTCAGTGTCTCTAAAAGACTCAATAGCCCTTCCAAATAGCTTTTGATGTATTATTAAAATTCTAAACATTTTATTTTGAATGTTCCTCATGTGCTTTGATGTACTAAGTCAGGTATCTAACTAAGTACTCTAAAATAGAACTATTATGAAGGCTTTAAATCATAACTGAACAAATCCAGAAAAAGCTGGCTTTCTAAATATGAAGCCAACAGTCATAACAGAGCTGGTGTGATGGAAAAGTTAAACTTTTAGTCTGTTTTATCAGCAGCTTTACAACAGAATTGAGCCACTTATGGTAAGAATCCATTCCAATACTCCCACTCAAATGTTAGCATCTGTCCTTTCCTATGCTGAATTTCAGTCAAATTTGTTATTACTACCTACCTGCTTCTGCCACACCAGCAATATAAAAATGATGGCAGCTTGGTCAGAGTTCATTTGTGAACGCTAGCATGAAGAAGTTGTATGCCAGAAGGGTTTTGAAGCATCAGAAGTGAGGTCCTGATAGCCTTTAAGTGAGGAGATGGCCCATGTATTGCATGGATTCAAATTCTGATTTTAATTCTTGCTTTTAATCCCTGACTTCCATTAGTACACCTGGTAATATCCTGCCTCATAGTTGTCTTTTATTAACAACTAAATCTACCAAATTATATGCAAGACAAATTATAAGAGGATTGAAAAGGTAAGCTGTCTTTGTCTTTAACCAGCTTGCTCTGCAATAACATCTTGGGTTTGTATGCGTGGTGGTTACTTAATCCCTTGCTGTCATTTCTGCAGCAAAATGAGGACCCTAGCTGTTCCATCATGTAATGAAGACAGTGATGATCGTCTAAACACATCTCAGCCCAAAGTGATGTTTTAGACTAATGTGTTCTAGTATCTCTTGCAATATCTGAAACTTGGAATTTTGCACCTCATCTGATGTGTGTAAGAAGTGCTGTCCATAATGTGAGACTTCCTACCATCTGATATGGGACTCAACCATTTAAAGAGCAACAAAATACAAGCGCCTTTCTCAGTTTTTCTCTGAACTGGAACATAAGGATCTCATTTTCTTGACCTGCTGGCACATGGAAGGGAATATGGTTTACAATATTTAATGTTAGACAGGTGTCCCAAAATGATGGTGAATACTTGAGACTAAGCAAGAGGCTGCCCAGCTTTCTGAATATTCCATGCCCCATGCCATGGGGTTTCTCTGAAGGCAGTTTCTGGTTGGTGCCCAAGTAGCAAACTACATGGCCCACATTACAATTCAGCTTGCACCTTAAGCAAGTCTGAGCTTGGCTGGGAAAAAGAATTATCCTGAAGGGTGCTGAGTAGCTGAAATGTTTCGTATTCTACTATCAAGATCTTAGCAGGAAACTGTTCTAGACCACTTGTTAGAACTTTCTAGTGTTTCAAATTTTAAAAGCAACTTGTAAAATGNGAACTTTCTAGTGTTTCAAATTTTAAAATTAAAAGCAACTTGTAAAGTGTTTTTTTTATTTGTTATTAAATGTATTGTTTCTGTGTAGTAGTACCTTAATCTTAGATGGGAGTATTGGATATTTCCAGATATAGCAGAGTATAGCTTTTACTTCCAGTTTGTTGGAATCTGACTGTGGGCAGCTGTATCCTAGAAATGTTTGGAGAGGAAAGATCTCTTTCCAAGAGATAAGGTACTGTGACAAGATTTGTCCTTTGTCTGAAGGGTGCCAACAAGCCAAGCTCTTAAACAAGCCAAAACAGACAAGAGCTAGAAAGCACAGACTGTAATAAGATGCATGAAAAATACCTGCTTCTAAAGTTTAAATCTGACCTAAGTAAGGGGAAAGCACAGTCTGCAGTATTGCTTGGTGTCCACATAACCAAACAGAGGGGGAATGTCTCCTTGGCTCTGCTGGCTGCACCGAGGCAGGTGGAGCCCTTGGAAGGGGCAGGTGTCCAGCAGTGCCACCAACCTGCTGCTCCCTGCTGAGGTGAATGTGGCTGCTGTAGGGTGAGGAAAGGGTCACCTCTCTACAAGAGTGGGGGGAGCAGCCCTAGTGCAGACCTCTGGTACTGGAAGAGCTCTGACCTTCTCTGGTGCCTTGCCACAATCTTCAGCGTTACGGAGAAGTGAAGCTGAAGTCTGTTCTGCGTGAGGATGCAGCTCTTAATGTGAGGCTTGCCTTAGACTTGAAGGTTTAAGACACAGCAACCACGCACTAACTGAACACTTAAATTGTAGTGGATTTGAATTCTTGTTGTACCTTATGGCCTAATTTAAATAGATGCTGCTATAACCTTGCTATATTTATCTTGACCTGTTAATTTTTTTTTTTACTATTAAAGTTTTTTTTTCTTTAACATATGTCTTGGACTTCAATCTTTGCAAGTTAAAAACAATATTACCAAGGATTAACAGGTATTATTATGGAGAAGTATTAGTCATGTGGCTTAAGAGACTCTTCCATGGCTGTTTTTGTTAGATGAGACATGTATTGTGGCTGATTTTCAAGCTCCTTATTAAAGGGCTAGCTGCCTTGTGAAATGTATAAGAAAAAAATCTGTAAAAAGTGTGTGCCGGTATATACATATAACAATAAAAAATAGTTCAGAAGGAAAACACAAACATCTTAGCATCTACCAGGCAGGTGGTAGGACACTTTCAAAGGCCTGAGCTGCACTAAGTCTGCTGCTCTTTCAGCAGTAGTAGGCTGTGGTAGCGTGCATGAGGCAAGAGTGGGGTGAATGACAGTCTGCACGGAGTACAGCCTGCACAGCAGGGGAGAGGCCATGCCCTACTCCACGTAATGATAATCTGAACCAATTCTTCTATGTATCATAGCACTGTACCAACCTGAAACCCATTCAGTGTGTTGCAATTTATGGTGTGATTTCATCTGTGGCTATGCTTTTTCTATACCCAGATTTCTTCTTACTTTACTCAACTGAAAAAGGTGGACTCAAAAGCAATCCTCTAAGCTTTTTTGTTGCTACCTTTAGAAGCCCTAATCCCTTCCTGACAGTGAGTGTTCTTTCCTTGGCCCTAGCTTCTGTTTAGTTACTTAAGCAACAGTTAGGGGCCTGGCTGTGCTTCCCAGCAGATTTACTTACTGTCCACTAGTAGTTTTTGCCTCCAGCCCTAGAAGATAGATATCCTTAAGGCTACCTCCTTCTGCTGCCCCTGCCCAAACGCTACCCTGTTCAGAATCTCCGAGGGGTATAGTTTCACAGTTAGGTAACAGATGACCCCTCCATAATGTTTAAATGTTTTTGAATAGTGCCATGCGTTGTGTTCAGACCATCATAGCTAGTTTCATTCAAAAGCTTGGCCAGGACATGTCACCTTCCATACTACTGCTCTAGTAATAACTAAGTACTCACCTGTCGAGCTGGAGAAGCTCTTAGACATTTCTTTCTTTGCCTGAGTAGATGCAAATTCAGAGCTCCTCCTGTCCTGTAGGCAAAGGTGGACCGACTCAGCCCCGGCTTCTCTGTGGCCACAGTGCAAGCAGGAGGCAGCATCATGCACTAGCCCAGAGATGAAAGAACCTGTGAAACCTGAGTTTGTCAGCCAGTTAGGCAGCTGCTTTATGCTTCTTCCATGCAAAAATATGTGCACCTTCCCTAGGGAATGCTGCTTCTACTGGGCTACAGCACCCAGGAAAGCTTCACCCCTTGAGAGCTGATTGAAGCCAGTTTGTCCATGAATTGTTCAGTTCCTTCCTCGTCGCTCTCTCTTACCCAGAAAATAACAGGCCGAAGGGAACATGCTCCTAGGTGGCTGCTGTGTTAGTTGTTACTATGTCCATTTCTACTGCGTACAGCAGGAGAAAGCTAACAGAAAACCAAATTCCTTTCATCTTCATTTTAACGGTACTTAAGAAGCCTGTCTGCCATTAAGGCATATTTTTGCATGTTTTTAGCTACAGTATTTCCATCTTTCCAGTTGTTCTCCTCTCTCTTCTTCTTTTCCATCCCTTTCAAAAAAAGAAAAAGTGTATTGCCTTTTCATTTATTTGCAGTCATTCCCAGTACTACTCACCTCTTTAGCTAATAGCAACTGTGGAACCACAGAGCTAGGACCAGTTTGCACTCAGGTCAGATCTTTTCTTTTTTTCCCTTTTATCCTTCTGCTGTACGAAAATTCAGCAGAGATTATGAACACTATGCAATCTGTGGGGAAAAAGCAAGACTGTTAAAATTCCATTGGCCTGAGGGGTTATAAAGCTAAGAGTTTGGCTGTATTCCTCCGTTTTTAATGTAACATTGTTTTCTTCGCTGAAAGATGATCTATTCCACAGGAAAAGTGACCTTCAGCTCAAAAACTACTGCCAGAACTATAGGAATAGAAGCAGCAACCACTGTTCTTTTCCCACAGAAATATTTATTAAGTTTGGTCAGTAAACTATAGGAATTTTCAATTCTGAGAGCTTGTACTTAGTACAACAACGTCATAATATTGACATCAACCACTTTGCCTTTTGTCAACATACAATTTGAGACATGGATTAACTTGTTCACAATAAATTACGGTGATAAGTGAGAAAAGCTCAAGGACATCAGTAACTTAGGAACTGGTTACAGTTAGCTTCACTTACGGTATTTTTTAAATGGTTTTCAAGAGTAAAATCATTGCAGCCAAAGATTAAAAAAAGAATCCACATACAATAATAGCAAAGAAATGCACTTTTGGAGCAACAGTGAGCTACCAGTAAACACTTCATACAATGATCTTCAAGGCACAAAGCAAAAAAACTGGGCATGGGTCTTTTTGCAGGTTGATGAAGACAGAGAGGGTAAATTTTTTTTGAATATAAAATAAATACATTTTAAAAAGACGCATACAAAAGTCAGTAAGTCAGTCAAATAGCAAGGCTTTCACAGAATGCCACACTGATAGAACATTTGTGAATCCATTTCAGTCAAGAAATCATGTTCACAGCTTTAATGACACGATCACTGAGGCAAGGGTACCATCACTTCAACATAATTAATGGGGAAGAAGCCCGACTCTCCGTGTAACATCCCTTCATACCAATTCTCATCAATCTGATTGGTCAAAGTGATGATGTCCCCTTCCTTAAAGCCAAGCTCGCCTTCGTTTTCCGGCTCAAAGTCATACAGAGCTTGGCAGCAAGGCTGGTCCATGTGCATTGAAGAACCTGCCCCAGTGACAGAAAAGAAAATATTAAAAAGAGCTTCAAAGCATCACAGCAGCCAGAAAGCACCAAACTGATGGGGCAAAACTGTAGCTCTCTGTCACAAATGTACCCTCATCCTTTTTCCTGACAATTTCTGCATTGCTTTCACACACTAACAGCCAGTTCTTCTACACATAAATATAATCTTTGGGGTAATTAATTAAAAGTGTTACTCAGTTTTTCCCTTAAATGCAGATGCCACCAGATTTTGAATCCGAGATGCATTCCCTTTGGAAAGAATAAACGAAGCACAGTTGGAGCAATCGCTGCCGAAGGGGAGGAGGTGATAAAACTGCAGCAAGATGATGGACACTTATTTCAGCAAGTGCCTGCGCACAGCGGGACTGCCCGAACAGCAGCCAGAGAGCAGGGGCTCAGCTCAGCCCAGCCAGCATGAGCTGCCAGGCGACAGGACAGCCACCTACACGCTATTATACTCATTCATTCATATTTATGAATAGTAAATTATTCTTAGAAAAATAAAATAAACAAGAAAGCTAATGTTCAAACGGTAAAGCTCAGCTCGGTGGGCAAGGCCTTGCCAGAAGTTCAACTGAAGTTCAGTCATGACATGTTTTTAAAAATATATCCGTGCATATCCAAGTAAAAGTCATTTGAATATATTCATAAAAGAAGCAGAGGAGAAAAGATTTCATGCTGCTCCCACGCAAACAGTAGTAAAATGCATACAGCAAGACAACTCTTGGACAATGTAGTACTTAACATTCAAGCAGTTAATAACTCCTTTAATATTTAATTATTCTGGCTGCCTTATTTGCAACATTGCAACAATTCCCAAACATTCTCATCTTGGCTCGCCAAGCTACCACACATGCTAGTCATGCAGTCATCTTAAGGACTAATTTATTTCTGAGAAAATGTGCGCACCGTTCCTAATGCAATACAGGAATAACGGCTAAGCTCTGAAAAACTGCCTGTCACACTGCTTTTAATTTGCTAATCATGGTAACGTGCAAGAAAGTAAACTATTAAAAAGCCCCCCGCCTGGGGATGGCAGGAGGGAAGGAGAGAGCAGCACAAGAACACGCTGCGCGGCGGCACGGGGGGAGCTTGGCTCTGGACAAGCTCTTGCTGAAACAGTCCAAGCAGAGAAAAGCCGCCGAGCCAGAGCTTTCTGACAGAAAATCAACAGCCTATCTGCAGAAATACCTGCAGTATTTTTTATTTTGCCAGGGTGGAAATGGTACCAGCTTCCTGGAAGAGTCAGTAGTGGAAGGCAGAGCTCTGAAGAAATTGGCCTTGGTAGGACTAAGTTATTGCTGCAAAGCAATGAATTTCTGACAGCAAGGTACCTGACAAGAGGAGGATCACATTTGGCTCATTTTAAGCTCAAAAGAATTGAAAAGAAATGTCTGACAGCCTGGGTAGATGTTAACATGAGGGTCACGGGCAGCACAAGCAGCTTCACCGCAGGCTGCACGGCCGGAGCGTGCAGGTCGCGGGGCAGCAGCGCTGCTCGGGCTGCAGAACACGCTGCTTACGTCCCACCGCTGGTGTCCGGCCTCCTCCCGACCATTAAATAACTGCCCACCCTCCACTGGGGGTGAGATTAGCAGAGTCGAGCAGCTAAAAAAACGTTAAGGGAAGCTACAACATGGTGCCGACCTCTCTAACTGCAGCAATTAGGGCCCTGCAGTGTCACCCTTCACTGACACATCAGTGTGGACTCGTCTGTAGACCGGTCACGTTTGGACAGCACAAACTGAACAAAAACCCCAGAGCACGTTAAGCAAGAGACTGGCTGTGATTTCTGGAGCATAACAGGACTGAAAGCCAAGGACAATTCAACGTGAGCTTTTGTCAAAAGGAACCGTCTGCACCTGCATCTCCTCTGCCCTCTGCACCACGATGTGCACAGGCAGTAGCAAAATTGTACCTTCATAATCACAAACCAGAGGCTTCCTAACATAATGAGTCCAGGCCTCTGTCCCAGCTCATGTCTGTGAACATTTAGATGCTTATATTAAATTCCAGCATGCAGCAACCAGACCCAACTATTGTTTTCTAGTCGAACCCCAACAAACAAAGAAGGAAAGGCATGATGTGACACAGCTTCCAAAGACAGCTAAAATGAGCCAGATGATGCTCCCAGATTCAGCTGAATAATGAGACTGGCAATGAATTAGAACAAAAACACAGATTTGTTATCTGTGCTTAATCAAAGGAGCTAAATAATTCAGGCCATTAAAATTATGTTTCTGTGAACCTAGCCCTGTAAATGTGTGCAAGAAGTCATTCATAGTAAATAATCTCCATATGTGAGGAACTGTATAAAGCAAAATACCATTTCTGCTGCAAGGTGCTGACACTTTGCTTACACAGCTATGGTAAAATGCAGGAAAAGCCATCTCAGCACTCAAGGAACTGGACTGTGGTGCTGTGCTGAATGCATCCCCGCTCACCTGGAGCTGTCCTGTGGATCTCCATAGCCCCACTCAAGACCCAGACGCTACCTACCTTGAGTGACACTGTCAGAGAAAACTGAAAGTCCTAAATTTTGATTGGAACAATGTGCAAACTAGGGAAATAGAGCATCAAAGTTCACATTCATTTAGGATGAAAAAGTCATTTTTCTAAATGGGAAAAAAAAGAGGGTATCATGATACTATACCAGATGGGGACCTTAAAACATTTAGCAGCATTTTGTTTAGAGCCACCTGGTTCGTGTTTCTAAACTACAGATCATAAATCAATCCCGCTTCATGATTCTGATTTTAAAAGGAACAGAAATGTCCCCCCATTTACAGGCAGGGCATATATGCCCCACTGTAACTCCAGAGAAATTCATATGGATAATTTTCTAGCATGGAACAAGAAAGGAAAGAAGCAAATGAGTAAGGACTTCATGGATGATGGTGCCTTCTAGAATGGTAAGAAGAGCACCCACAGCACTAGCTTCTTGAGAGGGAAAAATATGTATGCAAGAGCTAAGTCTAACATAGATCTTTTTGATGTTATTAACTACGCTAAGCACAGCAAGCACTGTTAAATATTTTCACAGTCTCCTCTTCATCTCTTCCATGGTTGGTTTGCTTTTTCCTCCCTTCTGATGACACTGAGATAAGCGGTAAGTAAAAACCCATCATTTACTGATAGGGAAGCAGTTTATGCCACATACTGTGACTGGAAACAATGAATGGAAATCCCTCACTGCTTGCCCACCTTAATGACCAGTGGCTGTTTATTCTTCAGTTCAGTCCTTCGATTTTAGTTCATGAGAACTGCTTCAAGCTCCTTTGAGTGCTGAGGTCTAACATCAGCATCCTACAAGCAGAATGCAGCTTAAAAAGACACTGGAAGGAGCACCAAGCTCCAGACTAAGCTTTGCTCACTCGCCTTCTCATTTCTTTTCCAACTATCTTTAAAAGGAACAAAACAAGAAGGAAAAGGAAAGTGCAGACAATGCAGGGAAAATGGGAGGAAAAAAAAAAAAAGAAAAAGCATCAAAAGCAGCTCCTAGATCTCATGCCAAGTGGCAAGGGAGTCTTTGGCTCATTGCCTTCCCCCTATTTTCCTTGCAAATATGAAAAAGTGTCTTTTTTCATGCTCTTTTCTTTGCTGAGTGTTGCCTTTTGTGTTTTGTTATCAGTCTTCTGTCATCACTCACTGCAGACTTGAAGGAGATGGAAAAAATTATTTTATTCGTGAGAGGAGGAATAGCTATTTCGGTGTATAGTAATCTTACTAATTACTACCATTCACACAACTATCAAGGGTTTCTAACAGCTGGAGATTTTTTTTGTGGAGTCAGAGCCCATCTCTAAGGTGGGATTCTGCTCCAAGCCAGTGGATACCACAGTCCAAGAGCTCACAAGTGCAGACACTTTGTTGCAAACTCTAAGCAGCTAAAGGGACACTGAGGTGCGCTAAAGGGCACAAAAAGCCTATGCTGTTCCCAACATTTCTCTTTATAAATATTTTATGAAAGCCATTAACATTAGTAAAGGTGAGAGTCATCTCTCTGAATTTTACGTGTCCAAAAAGTTAAGATCCTGAGCTAATCATTTACAGTCTCACAGACCATGGAGCAAAATCAGCATCTGGAGAGCCGCCGAAGGTGACGACTCCCACTCACTTTAGGCCCCTCTACTCGGAAGAAAGAAACTGCTTCCTGCAAGCGCCCTTCCCTGCTCTCCTCCACCATCCCGGCTGTACAGAGAGGTGAGAGACCAAGCTGAGCTCTGCACCCCCATTTCAGATGGCAGAAGACAGTTGAGAAGTACCCTGCAATGAGAGTCCATTTCCAAAGTCAAGAGACAAACTGGAGCCAAATACTGGGATACTGATCCCTCACGGCCCATCAGTCCCACAGTACAAGCAACAACCCAGCAAAGCATCTATCAACACATTAATTTTGCAGCCACAGGCTTACCTGATGATTTTATTGAAGAACTATAAGCAATCCCATTGTGCTGCTGATTATCACCAATTTCCAGAGTTGTAGTTATTACAGGCTTTGACTTAAGTTCACGTTTAGGCCGACTAGATGCTACATTTATTCTGCAATATAAAGAAGAGTAAAAGGAGATTTACTTGAAAAAATGGGGTTTCTACTCAGGTGCAGTGCTTTGGCATTTGAAAGCTGGGGAAAAGCCTTCTGTTGTTTTGAGGAGCTTGCAATTTATTCACAAGAAGCTGCTCAAATCTAAGGCAATATTTGAATTTCAGCAAGTCCCTGCCTCACTTAATGCAGTGATTCTGTTGACAGAGGGATAAAGCTTAACAGCCTGACTTTAAGAAGTGCTGAACACCCGCAGCTGCCACTGAGGTTCCGCAGGAGTCCCAGGAATGAGCTGTCTGGAAAGCTCAGCTGCAAAAGACACGCAGAAACCCAGCCAGGACAGAGGCCCTGGGACTGCGTCTCGCACGCTGCGTTTTCGTTAGACAAAATGGGAGCCGGTGTCAGCACAAGCACCGTGAGAGCTCAGGGCTCTCCCTGCACCTGCAGGGGCCCCGCTGAGACCGGCCGGCATCGCGCTCGGGGCAGCGCGGACAGGCACGGCGGCTCCCGCGCGGTCCCAGCCACCCCGTCCCCAAGACCACGGGTATCAGGACTACGCTATGGTGACACTCGTCATCGACGTCTCCAATTTTCTGTTGGTTCTGATGAGCAGTGTATAATAAATTAATGATAGAAGCATGTTTTTTTTTTCCTCCTGATAGCATGACACAAAGTGTCTGGGCCTTTCACAAGTGCATTACACCACGATTGTGCTCCTAGCCAGCTGGCAATTTCCTTACACTGCTGCAAAATACCCCTAATCATATAAAAACAGGCCAACTTCTCAGCAAAGCTTTCAAAATACAGCTCAGAAAGTGCAAAAACATTTAAACCTACAAACAAACGGAGGCTGTCCTGATTAACCCTGCAAAAGGGAGCAAGGGATCTGCACTCGCTCACAGCTTTCCGGGCAGGTAACTCGCGCACTTCAGGCTCACCACGCAGCCAAACGTTGCCAGGAGGCAACAGTTTAAAGCAGTGAAATCCAGTGAGGTGCAGAGCGCAGCAAATATGTATTTGTGAGACGGTACTACCAAACGTGCTGCTGCGGTATCTTTTCTCATCTATGAACCCCTGCTGCAAAAGAGGTTCAAAATGTTCTGATGAGTTCGATCTTACCGGTTTTGCAGCTTGCTCTGCAGATCCTCCAGAATTTCTGTGGATTGTTTGTGGTAATCTAGCGCTGCTTCTACAAACACGGCCAACTGGCTAACTTGCTCTACCTGAAATACAGAGAGGAAAACAGTTTTAAGTATTTAGCTGAAGGATAAACAAAAAGATTATTCACAACAGACCTGCTATCTCAAAGACCCTGATGCCTTGTGGGGGCTATTGAAAATGAACCTATGTGATTCCACCACAGCAACTGCCAGTTGGAACCTGAACAAAACTGAGGTGCAGTTTCTAGTTCACTAACTCAGGGCTGGGTCCTGGAGTCATTTCCCTTCACATTGTGCAAATCCCTTTTACTTTCAACTTCCAAGCCAGCTGCCTCTCAGCCCCCAAGGCTCACACAACCCCTCAGCAGGCCGAAGAGGGGCTTTTCTGAGCAGCGAGGCTGGGAGGAACGGAGCCCTGACAGGTCTTGTAACAGATCCATTCGTGTTTATCAGCGATGTTTACAAACTGCAATTCTGAACTGGTTCACACTTATCTCACTAGATGGCAGCATTTATAAACTGAAAAATGAAACATGATTTATCGGCTTGGATAAGTAATAGCCAATCATTCAAGAATATGAATGCTGGAGAAAGGGCGAATGTGAGGGTGAAAGAAAAAGAAAAATATTTTTATAGACCAAAATAACAATCCTTCCCCTAATGCAATCCGAAAAGCTGAAGCTGTAACACAGCTAGAACAGTAACGGAATTGCCCTCTTCCTTTCAGATGACTTTAAGAGGACAGACCCCAAGCAGTCTGGCATGTTCCCATTCCAACACTGCATCCTCAGACACTGGACTACAAGAAAATAGCTGAAGATATTTTCTGCAAACCTTTTATGGACTCCAGGCTATTTTGTGCTATACTTGGTCTGCTTTTACTCACTCGGAAAGATTATTAGAAATTCTGCTGGGAGTCCAGGAGAGCCAAACACTGTCACACAGTGTACATAAATGAAACACACAGACCCAAATCAACAGCTGATACAACTCCATCAAAGTCAAAAGAGAGTAATGGAAACCAGCTGAGGCTAATACACAGAACGCCTGGATTTTGGATGGGTTGGTCAGAGAAGATGGATAGACAAGGACTGTCCAGACAAGACGTCTAAGAGCCAGGAGGGATAGGGAAGTGGGAATTAGGAGAAGAGAGAAGGAGACTGGGAGGGAGCCAGACAAACAAGAGTGACTAAAAGCCACTTAGCAAGAAGAGCCTGGGACTGGCTGAGTGGGAAAGGCAGGAAGATGGGTATGATAAGGAGTGCATGCATAAGTGTCTGAGTGGGAGGTTTGGAAATTGCTGTGCAAAAAGCCTGAGAAAGATGTGGATGAGGACTGAGTCTGGGTGAGACACCTGGCGAAGGTGGCGGGGAGCCAGGGCACTGCGAGCAGCGGCTGCAGAGCAGGAAGACTGAGGAAGGAAGCAAGCTGGGGTGTGGAGGACAGGAGGACACTGCAGTTAGCACCTCTGCAAACCCGAAGGGTTTTCTTTTGCCCTTCATCTTCCAGACAAACATGCCTTTGCACACACCAGTAAGGAAGGCCACGTGTCCTGCTTTCAGGTAGCAAATTGGCCTAGACGACTGACAAAACCTCCTTCCAGATCTCTTTTCCTAGATGCTCTCACGACTACGTGGGAGAAATCACGTCCTGCAATTCCTCTGTGTGTGCATGGAAGGAGGATTAGCCCAAATGATCACATCTGCTGACCATTTAGTCGTGTTTCATGATGAACTTGTAATCTGAGCCACAGAGCAGGTACCTCAGCACAACCCATACAAACGCTGTGCAGTCGTTTTTAGATTCAAAACCACCCACTCCTAGACCAGCCACAAAATCCTGCCTATAAGCTTAGAGACCTAGAGGCAAAAGCCCATGGTTCAAGCAGTGAGTCTGTGCCACGCTTGACCTTCTCCCTCCCACAGACTTCCCTGGACTCTGGTCTCAGGTGGTTTGTTGTTCACGGATGACAAAGCCACGTGAGATCTCCATGACCATTTTGTCCAAGACTGTCTCTCTCCATAAAACCTTTCTGAATTATCAAGCCCTCCCATGAAGTGCTACACATTACATCCCTCCTGGACAACAGGAAGGAAGCACCCCTCGCCCTGCAGCCCTTGCCTCCTGCAAGCGTGAAGCGTGGGCCAGGCTTTCTCCGACCCCACACGTTTCTCTCTCGTGTGTACTGCAAGAAATAAAACAGCAAGACACACTTACATCATTTTCTAAAAAGTTGAACATGCTTCTTTCAGCCAGTTCCTTTGACTCTTCAAATTTTTCTACTGCTAGTTTGACTTCTTCATCTGGTATCTTCCCAAGACGCTTCTTTTTATAATCATAATCCAAACGACGACCTTCCAGTTTCTTCAGATGATGCTAAATAAAACAAAACACTTAGGAAGAAGTCAAACCGAGACAGGCCCAAACACATCTGCTGTGATTTCTAAGTAGATTCCAGTTATAGAGGATGCAATTGCAGACATAGGAAGAATCAGAGAAATACAAAGATTGAAGGAATCTCAGAAATCATCCAGCTCAATAATTACTTTTTATCAGTTCAGAACTACAACTGAAAACAGTCATGTATCACAGGAGACAGGTACAGACATTATGACATTTTTTTGCTATGTTTTCCACATCCATTTACATGTAGGCAAATAAAACAACTTCAATATCTACATTTCACCAAGGTTTTAATTTGCTTATTACCCAAGTCTATTGGAATCAGCAGACTTGGACAGCAGCAGTGCCTGGCTTTTTTTTTCATTGCCATACTGTAGACAAAAACATGGAAAAAACTAACACTAAAGGTTAAAAATGTGTTCTCCAGCACTCTGTAATTTTCCCCAGAGTGGTACATCGCACTCTCGGCACTTTTCAGATCACTGAGTGGTTGCCCTGAATGACCTTTTCAAAAGTCAAATTCAGTCTCTATAATAGATTGAGGTAAACAGAGATGGCAAATTATGATGAACAGTTACTATAAATCACAGCTCACTTGCATGTTCACAGCAATTAATAAAATGTCAGTTAAAATAAATGGCAGTAGATAAGAATATTCATTTTCTTTCCTATCTTTCTGGTACAGAACATGATCATATAAGCAAACTGAACAAATTAGGCTACAGTGAGAAACAGCGAGACATTGCTTTTAAGCAGATCCATCACTGTTTTGCTGGACACTCCAACATAAGCATGGTGAGATAATAGGGCTTGTGCTTTCAAATTTTCGTTCCAGGGAACTAGAGCTTCACTGACTAATTTTTGATAAGAAAAGCTTTATCCTGGAAAACTTACCCCAATCTCTTTTAAGTCTTTGTCTTGCAGTAACTGTAGAGGATCAATGAAATTTTGTTTGACATTAATATCAAGTGAGTCTTTCACCTCTGCCATTTGTTTCATGCTTTCACCAACATCCAGTAGTGCAATGCCTGTGGTAAAACACACTCTACTTGTAAGTCAATACATGTAAAAAAATCAGGAAACATGTCTTAAAAAGCAGTCCACGTGCTCTCCCAGGCCAAGGAGTCTGCACTTCTCATGTTTCCTCTCACTGGTTCTCTTGTTCCCCCATATCAAAAAGCGCCCACTGAGTCATGTTGCAGTGGGCTGCAGGTTCATGGCAGGTAAACCTGCACACCCTGCACACTGGCTCCAAATCCTGGCTGTGAAGTTCCAGTGTATTTTGAGAGAAAATGGGTAACATTTGATTTACCAAAGACTTGTAGCATGGCTGACTGGAGTAGATTTTCATACTAATGACAAAACATATAAAACATATAAAAGTCCCAAAGCACAGAGGGAGCAGATCATGGGAAAAAAATATATATATTCTTTTACAAAAAGTAAATTATGGGATTTTTGCTTGCTAATTTACTTCTCAAATATAGAGTAACAGGATCTTTTTTAAAGCTAAAAAAACACAGTGAATCTAAGGATCACCCTGAATTATTTAAGTTTGACAACTCAGAAACTAAAATAGGTATCTTAATAATACAAATTGTCAGACAGTAATAATAATAGCATTATCAAAACCACCTGCAACAGATGCTTAGGTAAAACATGGTGTATTGTATATTATATCAATCACTCCCTAATTACTGTTCTTGAACTTTCCCTCTTACCTGCAGTAACTATGTACATCCATTACATCATTGAGTAATTTTACTCTGCAAAGAACATTATGCTGAAATATTCACAAAGGAGATACACAAACTCACCAAACATAGAATCATCTCCAAGCTCTCTGCCATACCGTATCATGCAGTCTCCCAGGAGGCCCTCTGTCTGGGGATAGCCTGTGGTTTTAACTTGTCCTCTGATCTTTGACATAGTGTTCAGCATTCCCAGCTTGGCTCTGTATGCTGAGAAGTACATGAAAAAATGACAAAGTTATAACATCATTTTATAAACATATATTTAAATCAATAAATCACTTAAAAAGTAATGTCATAAGGAACTGTTGGCCTGTAGAATTTTAAGCCTTTTAGTGCCAGCACTTCATAATCCAAGGTTGAGAGATGACTCCATCAGACAGCAAGGTATGATACCATTTTCATTCCCAATTGAATAAGCATCATTACTCCGGACAGATTTACAGTGGAACTGCTTGTCAGCTTCTGCTGAGAGTTACCAAACTCTTGCAAACTCTTCTGTTACAAATTCTGCAGAAAGCAAATGCAAAACACATACATGTGCAACCAAAGCCAGTTCCACACTGCTGCTTCTGAGAACTCTGCACCTTCTTTGCCCTTATTTTCCTCATTTCATCGATCAGGACAGTAGGACTTTATTCTGCAGAATGGTCTGATACATACAAAGCAATTTACTCCTGTCTTGCACCTATGACGAGAGAATCAGGAGATTATTCCCCCAGTGGCTTTCCAACCTGCTCCTTACTGTCACCAGCCACAAGCAACAGCCCTGGCAGGCTGCTCCTGAGCATGTGGGCAATGGGCACGGGTTGCATCTCGAGCAACCCAGCTGGGCCTTGGCAAGCACTGACTCCGTCATCCTTACACAGGCAGGACCCACTAAACCCTCCTCCAGGACACAGGCTCCCCAACAGACAGCTCTCCCTGAAGCCGCTGGGACTAGACTACACATGGTAGGCCTGGTAGACCGTTCTCCTCAAAAATACAGGTCTTTCCAACAGCTGACCTAGACAATGAATCTATCTCTTGGCAGATAAACTCAGTTACCCATTGTAAATGTAAGTGTGTCTCCTTTCCTTTTTTTTTTCCCTCAAAACAGCATTTGAAAACCTCTGTGAATACGTCTAGGACTCTTAGTTCACTAACATTTGGTAGAGCCCATAAGAAGCAAACTTTGTTCAAAGGTGACAACAGGGGTGGAAAAGTAAGAGTCAACTTCCCCATGAACGGACAACCAGCAGAATCCCCAGCAGCAGCACTGTATGTGTTAAACTCAGTGCCTTTTTTTCTTCTTTTTTTTTTTTTTAAATCTCTGTTAAAGAAAATGTTGGCTCTCTCTCTGCTTCAGGGATCCATATCCCACTCCAGGAAATGCAGCACAAGTGGGAACGCAGGTGCTGTGCTGGGCGTCCAGCCGTCCCAGACCGGCCGCGCGCGCACGCTGACGTGCCCAGGAGGCCCCCGAGCTGGGACGTGTCCAGCTCGCCCCATACACCGCAGCCTGGCTGCATGGGGAAAGGTGTCCCAGCCTCCCAGGAGCCTCAGATTAATGACCTTAATTAGCCTTTATCCGCCTGGGACAAGGTGCTAAGTAAGAGGATAACGTCCAGCAAAACCTGACATAAGTCATTCCTTGCCTTACCTGGATTTGGCTGGAGATATTCTGTCGATTTGGACAGAAGCTCAGCTACAGCTTTATTAGTGACATCAATTTTCTGCAAAAAAAAAAAAAAGAGAGAGAGAGGAAGGTAGCAAAAATCTATGACTGGAAAGCTTATCCCCTTGGTAGATATTATATATTGCTCTGTTTGACTATGAAATTTTATTTAAAATAAATCAAATATGATAACTTAGAATAAAATGCTATGCCACAGCTATGCCAGACACCAAAATGTATTAATTAGCACATGGTACTGGGAAGAGTAAAAAGTTTGTATCAAAATGTAGGGATCTCATTACTCTTCAAAACAATTAATCATGAGCACTGCTTATAGAGCCCAGACCACAACTTTCCTGCCAGCCCAAGAGCTGTCACTATGACTGTTTTTCTCCAGAGGTGCAAAATGCTGAAAATATCCCAGCTCACAGTCCTGGGGTCAGTGCCATTTAATGTAGTAGTTTGCACTGTCCTCCCATCTGATAGCATCTTACATGCTATAAAAATCACATTTCTGGGTTGCTTCTCTTTCCTCCCTTAGGGCTTGCACATTATTTTTCCTCCTATAATATAGAGGAGCAAAGAGTTATTCTGAAGCCAAAGAAACTGAAATCTAGAAGCCTGTTTAGACCATAAATCCAGAAAGCGTGTGTTGGAAAACTCACTCACACAAGACTTTTTTCCTTAATCTGCCAACAGTAAAAGCTGTGACCTATGTCTACTATGTACATTAAAAATACAGAAAGAAGACAAGGGCAATGAAATAGCAGACAAAGGCTGAAAAAGCAGAATCTGGGAGTATATTGTATAACTCAAAAATGACAGTGTTAACAAGTGGTTAAAAAACACCTCTATTTCCACAGCAAAGCATGGCAATTTCTGAACACTTATTTAAATTAATAAATACAGTTCTGTAGCAAGGGAAAATCTGGCCCTTATAGTTTGATTTTATCAGAAAAAAACATCAGATAGGAAGGGGTGCATTTATAACAACTCACTATACACCCACCAAAGACCTCTCTCTAGGCGAGCACAGGTAGCAGAGAAAAACAGATTTTTGATTCTGCAGTAGTTGAATATGGAAAAAACAGCAGTGCTTTCCTTACCCTTTCCATCTCCTGAAATTCTTCATCTAATTTTGTTCCTTCTGCCCCACTTATCTTTTCGCTAAACAACTGTGAAAAAACAACAGAAAAGAAATGCATCACTATTTTATTAGAGAATAATCTGAGAACCACAGAAATCTCTTCCAAAGTAGAGAACAATCCACAACCATTTGAGGCAGTTACGTGAGAGAAGAGCAACCCTCTTCCTGGAAGGGAAACACACATCCCAAGAGAGAGGAATTCACAAAAATGACACAGAACAAGACCAGAACATTCCGGGTGCTCCACCAGGTAGCAGCCTCGTGGCACACGCAGGAGGGCAGGTTCTGGGCACGGGGACAGGCGCACGGAGGAAGGACGGGCGCTCTGCTTGGACTCACAGGCTCCCGACCTGCTTCCAACGGGTCCTTGGTCTCCCCAGACCGCCCCGTTGCCATCCCCTTCCGAGGGCGGGTGCAGCAGGACATGGTCCCTCTCACGCTGGAGCTGTCAGACCCACCTCCATAGGTGCCTCATTACAAATAACCCATTCAGGTGCTGGCAAAGGACAAATGTCGTGGGGCTACATGACTGCTGGATAGACAGGGCACCATTCAGAGTGAATTGCTGCCTCAAGTGAAGTAATGAACGGCTGCACCCTTGGAGGGAATAGAGCTGGGCGTTATAACAAGACACACAGACCTCTAAAGCAACCTGAACAATGCACAGCTGAATACAGCAGCAAAATGACTGACCAGAAAAAAAAAAAAAAAAAAAAAAAAAAGCCAAACACTTCCCCCGTTCCATGCAAACATTAATGATTCAGGAGTTTCTAGCCAGACCGTCTTTCAACCGTAACTGCTCGGAGCTCTAGTTTCCTTCCAAAAGCAGTGAATAAGCAGAAAGGTAAAGAAACATTCCCTAAAGCCTGTAAACTGCTCTGAGCAACGCACAGTAAGAACAGGTATATGATTCGTATGGCCACCATGCAATTTCACCACCCCAGTTTATTCCACATTGGCCTGATCAGGCTGCATTTTGCTCTTCTCACATTAGAGGAAAACAACAGCTTTTGTTCTGATCATACTGAATTTAGGAATTGTAAAGCTGGCGCTACCACTCCCCAATTAAAAGCCAAAGGATACCCAATTAATTATTGAAAATAGATGCACAAAGGAGACAGCTGCTGAATTTCAGTTCTCTGACTATTTGATAAGCATCATTTACATGAATTTTATCAAGCTGCAAAATACTCTGAACTTAAATAGAAGCTTGCTCAGAGGTGGGGCTGTGCAATTATGAGATAATATCTGCCAGTTTTTACGAGTCAGCTAATCAAAGGCATTACTACCACCACGTGAGACACGTACACTGGGAGAGCTCGGTACTGTTTGTATGGGGAAACCCACGGGCCAGGGAACCAGGCCCCATTCACCACAGTGCCAAGATCTGAGGTCTCTGAAAAAGAACATTTCTCACGACGGAGGCTACCACCACCTTTCTGCTCGACTGCCAGCGCTGAAACTAAGGCTACCCAGGGCTCTTCTGGATCAACATTTCTGCCCAGGGAACAGCTCCACCCCTGTGAAATATTTCCTCCTCTCAGGGTCCCTGTCACTCCCTCCATCCCATTGAACTTCACAGAGATAGTGAAGCTGGGGGAAAAAAAGCCCCTAAATAAAAACACAAAAACACAAAAGCTTCTCCAATCTCCCACGGTGCTGCCACGTCTCCTCCGCAGCTCCCGGCTGCAGCCAGCCCCCCGCCACAGCTCCCGGCAGAGCCTGCGCGCGCCGGGGAGGGAGAGAGGAACGACCTTCTGCACGGGGAAACCTGCGGATGGGAGGAAACGTGTCCTGCTGGAGCTGCCTGCTGCATCCTGCCCATCTCGTGCTGGAGAGCCAATTATGATCTTGTCTTAGACCTAACGCCTGGTCTCTGGTGGGTCTGCTGTGGAATATCCTTGGGAAACAAACCTGAGAAAGAAACAAACCCGTTTTGAAAGAAACTCCTCAAATTACTGTGATTTATAATTAAGCTTTGTACATCCAATCACTGTTGAAAAGGCAAACTGCCATTTGGCTGTACTTCCTCACAAAAAAAAAATGCAAATACTCATCTTCTAAGGAGTTTATATTCTCAGAACTTCCCATGATAAATCTTTTTCTTCCATAAACATAATAATTAGATTTTGTTCTCAGACTAGTTCTCTGCTATTCTTACTCTTCTGAGATAATGGGATTTTCTTTTGATTTGTGCTGCTGCAATGAGGCAAGACAGAGAACACAAACCGTCTGCAATTTAAAGCAAAATGTACAGCTCACCAAAATTCTGCACTAAAAAGGCCTCAGGCTTCCACCTAATTTTTCAATATTTTATTCAAACTATGTAAAGATTTATACTCGTTCTTCCACAGGAACAGTACACTTCCCTCTTCTCATACGGACTGTAAAAACAAGCTTCAGGAAAATACTGTCTAACAGCACTGCTTTGTAGATCATATCCACCAGTTTCGAGTGCAACACTTTTCATGTTTCATTAAGGAAGGTTACCGAGCACTAGAAACTGCCAAGGATGTCCCAGATCAACAGAGAGCTGATAAAACTCTCAAAACAATCACCCTGTTTTTTATACAGCCATTTGGTATTTTATAACACAGGTCAACCTGAGACTTGCCAGCCAATACCTGCATACATTTCTGGCTGCCTTTTTCCCTTGTTTTGCCTTTTTTTTGGAGCAGCCCTAACCTGGGATTCACCCATCACACTCTGCAGCTCTTCAGCTTCCCTTGTTCCAACAGTAGCTGATGGAGCCCTTCATTAGCCAGCAAAATTCTCCTGTATGTAACTCACCAAGAAATCACTAAATACTATTTAATGACTGGAAGAAAGATATCCTATTCTATTAAAGACTTGTTAGCTTTTAATGGCTCTTCACCAAGTAACTGCAGTTATTTTATCCTGAAGGAAATATCTGCTGAAACTTTAATGGGATGGAAAATTCCTATATTTGTCATAAACATGCACACTGTCAAACCCATAAGGCAAAATCTACATTTCAGGAGAACTCTTTTAGCAAAAAAAAGCCAAAGCTATGGAAACATTCTTCATTTCTCTTCCTCCCTCTAGGAATGAAATAGGCAATCAGTGGGGAAAACTAAGAGATTCCTCCCAAACTTAACATGAAGAAAGCCAGGAAATAACATAACTAGATGGCTATTTTTCCCAGAGAAACATAACATTACTGGTCCAACTGCACTAATATACTAAGACATACCTTTAAATCCAGCATTCAGTACAAAATATTACATTCCAGTATGGCTAATGCACAACAGTTACGCTTTTCTTAACAAATCATTAAAACTTTCAGTTATTGCCCTGCAGCCATGTAATTGTTGGTTTGGTGTTAAATTATTATACATGGAGGATTTAATGCAACTTGACAATACTAATGGCTTTCTGAAGGCTCTTATTAAAGGCTATCATAAACACAGGAGGAACAACACAGCTGGCAAGGCATCTTCTGGCTAAAGGAAAACTGCAGTGTTCAACCTCCTGAGCGGGGAGAGGTTTTATTTTTTCCCCCAGAAGGCTTATTTAGATTAGGGATCCAAGATGCCAGCCTGTGTTCTAGATCAAAAATAGATTAACTTCAAATATTCCTAATTGCCTGTTTTGTGCTTCCAAGTCCCACTGCAAGGCTACACACCCTGTTTGCATCCCCTCCTTCCCCCTCGCTGGGTTTTACAGACATTGCTAATAGTCACACTCAAAAAAGAAGCCCCTGCCAGTCTGTGCAGACTGCCAAGAACCTGAACCCGAGGCACAGTCTTTCATGCAGTCCCTGATTTGTGACCTGCTAGAGCAGACGGAGGCAGTGCCACCTGCACAAACTCTCCCGTGGGGCTGGAGGAGCATTTGGAGCATCCTTGACGGGGTGAGCACTGAGGCTGAGGGGCACCTGGGCCTGACTTCCCGGGACCTGCAGTCGTCCAGGTACTCAGATGGAAAACAAGGTGCCCAGCACAGCAGGGCCAAGCTCAGATGCATGTTTTCGAACACCAGCCTGAATGGAGACAGGAAAATGCAGCACTTTTCTCCTAGGAGAGGTGCAGAGGATGCTGAAACTAGCCTGGAGCCACCGCAGCCTCTTCAGGCCTCTTCTCGTGCTCCTGCAGCCTCCCCAGACAAACCTGCAGGCACTAAAAACAGAGACCCCGCTGCACATGCAGGTGGGCAGTATGTGCCCACAGAAAGATTTCTTCAGGCTCCCACAAATGTGAACAATGACGAAAGAAAGTCAAAATTATAAAAATGTGCCAGTACTTGAGGCTGTTCTTCTAATTATATTGACAGAGCTCGCATTAGCCTAATGCTCTGGAGAAAATCCAGCAACCTCTGATTTTAGATGCTAAGCACTAAATGATTGCAAAACTCCTTGGTTGCCTCAGTATGTTGTGTTTTCAAAGAAAACAAGAATATTCTTGCTCTGATTTACTTGAAAGAGAATTTTTTTTTTCAGAACCACAAAATAAATAAAGGAACCACCGCGAAGTGAATGCAGGTTTCAGCCGTGCAAACACCAAGCGCTCTGGCTTGCCTCCAGCAACACATTTAAGGCTGCACTTAAGTAGGTGCTTAAGTGTTCTGCTGGATGGAGGCCGTGTGCTCAACACCCCGCAGCACGAACCCCCCAGGACCCTCACCTCTACGGGGAAGCGGGCACAACTTCTTTCCACTGCCAGGCTCTAGCTAGCAGCAGCACTGACGTCTCCAGAGGACGCAGGGGAACAGCCACGGAGGTTTGTGAGAACAGAGAGAACTGCTTTTCAAAAAATTAATCAAACAACAGAACTGGGTCCTACTGCTATTGAATTAGAATTATGGAGTGCAAGAAGCTGCACACTGAAAATTAAATTCTTGTTATTGCTCTCATGGCTACATGAATGGTATAAAATACCTTGCTGAATTCAGCAATGCTTGTATATGGGTATTTAAGGATATCCATGAAGTCTTCTCTTTCAATAACAGTTTCTATGCAATTATAAAAATGTAACATAATAATAATGTTTTAGAAGTTATACAAGACATTTTAATAGCAATTAAAAATTATAAACTTTTTGTGGATACGAGGATTAAAACAGTATTCTTGAACTACTTATTGCAGGTTATATTTTTGCACAGATGCAGAGAGACAGACAAAGAACTACAGAGAACTGGATGATGTCCATGTAGTTCATTACCATCACAAGCTGCTGAACTGCAGAAGGACAAACTCCACGGCCAAGGGAACCCAACTTCTTACATTTTGCCAAAGATCTAGATTCATGGATGTTTAGAGTTAATAAAATACGTATTTATGAAACACATATGGCCCAGGTTTCTAAGGCAGAGCTCATGACCAAGCTCATGCCCTGTCCGAGCATGGCCAGGGCACCCCACACGTGCAACCATCCTCCAGGGCCCTGGGGGGGATCCAGGAGCAGCCAAAGACAAAGTACCAGCACAGGGCTCCGTTTTTAAAGCATGAAGAATATTAAATATACAAAGAACTGTGTTGCTTTTAAGGATGCACTAAAATAAATTTAAATAAGATACAACTTAAATGCAGCTAAAATATTTTCTAATTAAAAAAAAACATACAAAGTATGTACAAAGTAACAGACTGATCCCTGTTACAGTTTCAGAGCACAGATTTTTTTTTTATGGGAAATTCCATCCCCTCCAAAAAGAGGCCATCTATAAGGACAGCAGGAATCTCAAGGGCTTGCTTCCCAAGAAGCAAAACATACTTTCTGTACCCAGAAATCTCTGAATCACAGACCCAAAATCAAATGCCCAGAGGTACTGCAGGGTATTTATACTCATGAGGAACATTCTCAGTCCCACTAATACTTAGGAAACCTGAACTTCATTATCTGTAACCTCACATACAAAGAGACTAGAATAAGGACAGTGAGATCACAGTAGATTTTTTTTTTTGGAAGACAGATGAACCTGTGAATAAAAGAATGAGCCAGACAAAAAGAAATAGGAGAAAAATAGGTTGGGAACATGACTCAGCTGGGGAAGCAGATCTACATCCCTGCACGTGTACTTCTTGCACAGAGATATTCTGTGAGCCACTGATGCAACATTAAACCAGTGTCAAGCGTTTTACTGCCGATGTTCACACATGCAGACCCGCAGAACGCGCTGTTGGTGAAGCTACGCGCTCGCCGCAGCAGGTCCTTCTGAGCTACACGTAGTGCAAAGCGCAGAGAGGTCCAGGCTGAGCCCCCAGCACCCCTGTGCTCACAGAGGAAGGAGCCCGTGTGCTGCCGAGCGCCGCATCTGCGGCCACCGCCGGCTGCCTGCAACGGCCACGCGGGCAGCCTGAAGCAGCAGCTTCTTGTGCGCGAAAGGAAGCTCCGGTTGCGCGAGCCGCGCACGCCGGCTTCGAGGAAAGCCCTGCAAGCGCTGCTGACACGGGAAGCTCTGGGCAAGGGCAGGGCGCAGCCAAAGCAGTCTTGAGCAAACTAGCTAGGTTGGCTGCTCAGACAGTACCCAACATCTGTCTTCCAGCAAAAATCTCACTAATCGATCAACGGGAAGCTCTGCTCCCAGCCTAGCGGCGCTAAGGGCTCACAGCTGTGCATGCAGGAGCTCCCTCCGATTTAATTTTTATGTAGAGCTCTTCTGTACTACATACTTCAAGGGTGACGTCTCCTAATTTAAGCCTATTTGTGCAAATAAGGACTGGTGAAGACATCTAGGCACGAGAAAAGGTATTTAATCAATCTAACTGCCTTTGCTTTGGAAGCTGCATCAAAGAAGAGCCACAGAACTTGAGAACGTGAGAAAAATGAGGTGACTTATTTTACAAGTGCCTTCTTCAGACAGGACTGGCACAGTGAAAAAAAAGACGCTAGATGTTACTGATGCAATTAGTTGAAAAACTTTTTTTTTTCATGGTCAAAACAAAAGTTTTCTGTCACACAGGAATATTATCACAAAGGGAACACTTCAAGGGCACCTTGAAGGGCACCTGTTGTGAAAAAGCTAACAAGGCCCTAACAGAGATCAGCCAGTACCACGCACAGGACGTGGGTGCCTGACCCCTTCTAAAGGTGTCTAACATCCTTGCACTTCTTCCTGTTCTGTAGGTGCCTTAGAAATTCAACATCTGTAAAGTAAGTGAGAAACACCCTTTTGTTCTATGAAAAGATCTTGAACTGATCAGGTAACTGGAAGTGACTGGCATTAAACAGAGACAGTTGTAAAAACATGGGACACTGATAGCCATGGTCCTGCTGGACGTGAAAATCAGTAATAACCTTTAATGAATTTCTGTGTGTTACTTGCTCTGTGAAATAAATTAATTTGAGTTTGATTTTCTTGGTCAATTCTACCCGTATTATTCCTCTCATCTAATACATTTCTCACATGCATTTTGTTACTAAAGTTTGAGAATTTTACTTCTATTTTTATTTCAATAATGAAAACATCAAACATTATATTATAGCTTTGATTCCTCTAAAAGTTGCTCTGCAGGAAACCAGGCACAAGAAGCCTGTGCCAGGACCTGACTTCTAACCAGGCACAGGAATGCCGAACACTCACTGCTACTTGGTTGACACCCAAAATCCTACACCCGGCTCATCGGGCAGACACAGCCTGACTGAAGAAATCCATCCAAAGCCAGGGTAAACACAGCCTGTGTAACCTAGGCCTATATAGAGAAGCCTGTCCATTGAGAATGGGGCTCCTTCCTTCTAAGCAAGTGCGCCCTTTCAGATACCTCTGGTTTGAATTCTTAACATATTTCCAAGTATTTTATCTTCACTCTCATGCAATCAACAGCTTGGCTCCTTCTGCGGCACTCCAAGAGCCTCAAGTTTCTCATTAAAATAAAAACTTGTGTTGCTGATATTGCTTGTTGATAGTTCCAAATTCCAGTCTTGCTATTCCAAGCAGGAGCTACTTGTTAACCACTGCTAGGGGGGTTGATGCCACAGGAAAATTGAGTGACCACCTGGTCCAGATTCAAAGGCACATGCGGGCTTCCAGTACCCCAGCAACTTAGGGTGGAAAGTGGAAGTCTAAGTACTCGACTGAATTTGCGGTTAAATTGACTTGTGATTGGTCGCGCAGTAAGAAGCGGTAACTCTGATATTAGAAAGCCAGAGTCCCAGCTCTCCGTTTTTGCCATGGAAAATGCTGCTTTCCATAAAATATTCCATGTATATTTCTGAACTGGCAAAGGGAGTGAAAATTACATTTACAGGACACAAATTGGGGGTTGTCAGCTATGATGCTGTGACTAAATTTTTATTACAAGAATTGCAGATTTTGTTAGAGAACAAAATTAAAGCATACGCATGTACAATCTGTGCAAAAGAAAGATATTTTTATTGTATACTGTCTGTTAGAAAAGTGGTCTGAAAATAATTTCTGCTTGTTTTCCATGTTCAAACTAATCTGACCAGCTGTTTCCTCTGCCTTTCGGATTTTCAAATTGTGTATGTTAATATTCTTCTAAAATCTGAAAAATGATGTTACTTTCCTGCTGATCCATGCAATCATAGATTATTCTAGTTTCTCAAACTGCACTCTTATAACTGCACCCTTATAAAAGATGAAAATTCCTACAAAGAATCAGCATCAACCCAAATTTTGCAAACATTTGGCTAGCGACTAAAATAATGCAGCAAGTCAGTAGACAGGGATGGGCTAATGAGTTATTAACTACAGGCAAGACCCAAGCTAACGAAAATGAGTGATAAATTCTTCTCAGTGACATCTGAAATAGTGAGTTTGGCAAGAGCAAACTCAATTCCCCATTCCCGATCAAAAGTTCCAAAAAAGAGGCCCCAGGGACTTTGCTGGTACTGAACCTGAGCTACATTCTTGCTCTGGCCCTGCGAAGCAGAGCTGAGAGCGGCAGCCAGGACGCAGGGAAAGCTTCTGCCCTGGCATCAATGGTCTGTGGATAAACCCAGGGCGTCTGTTTGCAGGACTCGCAATCCAGTGTCTAAACCTCACCTGCAATATTATAGCTGGGTAACAAACACCAGCAATAACAGAAGATAAAGCTATTTGAATAGCAGGTATTTTTGGAAAGCCAGCAAACTGACTCTGCTTTTGCTTCGAAAGAATGCAATTAATCAGCAGCTCTTTCACACATTAAAAAAGAAAAGAATAAATCACAAGGTATTAGGAACCTCAATGCTTTTGCATACTCCAGCAAGCGCTTATCTAAATCTCTAGTCATATAAAAGCTTTTTAAAAATCTGACCCAGGAGACTCATCTGAGAAGCACACAGGACTCACACTGACAAAATAAGAGCGTTCAGTCGTATTTCAGATTCTAGCCATAAACAGCTGATGGGCTGCACCAACTACTGATGCCTTATGATTAGTTAGTGCTTTGCCTCTGTGCAGCATTTTGTCCTTGTGCTTCTTCTGGCACGGCGCAGCAAAGGCTTCCTTTATTTATGTTTGCAAGCTAGGGCTGGATCAGTGCTCCATCCCACTCAGTATTTGAACTACTCCTTGTCTGCAGTTACCTGTGTGCACCTGTGCCCGTTCGTGTGAAAACTATCATGAATATATAAAGGTCCACAGCAGCATGGTCCAACCAACATCAGACATCACTGAAAATTTGGAATACTTTTCCACCAAAAAAAAGCAAGTGTTTAAAAATTACACACACAAAAAAATTGAAAACCAGAAGGGAAGGCAGGCCTGGAAAGGGAGCCGAGCGCGATGCCTCCTGGCTGTTTCGCCACTACCACTCTGTGGTAGTAAAGATAGCTCAGGTCAGCAATTTTCCTCTTTGTATCACTAATGCCAGAGGTAGCAAAGCAAACATTTAAGGAAAATACAACAAAAGCTACTACTAAAGGGAAAGCAGTATATTTAATGCATTTGAAATCCAATCACTTGAAATCTTACATGAGCTCTTCTTGGTACTTTATACATTTTATTTGTGAATCTGGGAGAATTTAGGTGTGGTCTAAATGCAGGTTTGCTGAGGGTCCCAGCTACAGGGTTTCGGTCAGAGGCGGCCTGGAGATGCTGGAGGAGCCAGCACCAGTCCAGCACGGGGAGACACGGCCTGGTCAGGAAGGAGGCAGTAATTCAGTATATTCCCCAGGCAGTCTCTGCCACTGGGTTCCTACAGAGTCCTGGAGATGACAGAGTCCTGTCACTGAGCTTTTGGTGCAAGGCAGCAGCACAAACATCACTCACCTTCTTCAGAAAGAGGGAGCAAGACTGATGCTGCCCGACACCACCGAGGTTACATCGATGCCCTGAGTTCAAAGACTAAGGCTGAAGTCTGCTCTTCACTACAATGTCTTCATGGAATTGAGAAAAATAAAGGTAAGAGTTTGGCTCAGTGCTCAGAACTGGAGCAAGGAGGAGGGCAGGGGGACGAAGAAAGGTGACAGCTTGTGGAGCCAGCAAAGGCTCCAAGCCCACCGGCTGGGCTGTCCCAGCAGCCGCCCCGACGCTTCCCTCACCATTGGAGCCCTCTCCCTGCTCCCGAGGGCCTCTCCCAGGCTTTGCGGGCTCCACATCGCACTACCGCTTCTTCATTTCCCATCACCTGCTTGAGGAGCAGAGCTCCAGCCCCTTCCCTATTTTCCCGATAGCTTGTTTGCAAATTCCAGGGCTACTAATAAAAACAGCAGCCCTTCAAATACATCTTGTTGACATTTACTTTACTCCTCTTTTCACTACTGCTGTCTTTCCCTCACCCCTCCTTATGCATTTCCTCCCTTTGCCTTATGTTCTTTTCAGTTTCCTGTATTTCTCTGTTATTTTCTCAATATCTGAACAAGTGGCACATGTGCACACACATGCACACACCTACACACATAGGGAGAAAAATAAAAGAAATAAAGCAGCAGCCTTTGACCTTGCAGTCTCTAGCAGTCCAAAGCAAAAGCAAAGGACTATTTCTTCTATTCCACCAATTCTCCCCATTATTTTTCTTTCATGAATAGTTCTTCAAAGAGGTGGTTTCCTGAAGCAGACTCCAGGATATTGTGGTTTTAGACTGAAACCAGTCTAGCAAGTCCATTTTTCAGTGATGCTAAAGCACCTCATGCAAGCAAAATATTAACACTGCTAAACTGCAGAAATTTCCAAAGAAAAAAAGGATTTTCTCAGGTTAGTGGGACAGCGGTGGGATAAAGAGTCATGGATATTAAGTACAAATGCTGGCTCTGATCACCACAAGGGACTTGATCATAGTGTCTTATATTTAGCATCTCCTTCTTACATTATGCAAAATGAAATTATCAGCACAGCTAAGGCCAAATCGTCTCCTAGAGTCTCAAGCAAAGCACACACTGCTACACTACCCAGGGCTTCAAATGTCAGGTAAAAGCCACTCTCCAGCGAGCAAGCCAGGGTAGGAAACAAAGCACTTCACTCCAGCATCAGATTAAGCCGCAAAAACAACTCTGAGGAATAAAAAAAAAAAAGCTATTTTTCCCCTTGCACACAAATGATGAAAGCCTATTCACTGCTTTTGCATATGGTTTATGTTTTTGCTGGGCTTGTATCTTTTAATAACCTTCCAAAAACAGCTAGAGAAGCAGTGTGGCAAGATATATTTTGTTTTCTAACCGGTTCCATTTTGAGATGCAAGTATACTCACAACAAACTACATCTTGTGTGCTCCCAATGAACAGAACTCAAAGCAAATATTGCTCAGACACAGGAGCCTGAGAGCCAAATGGCTCAACGTTATTTCTAATACCCTTTGAAGTTACTTTTCTGCACCCTCCTGCTGCCCAGGGGACTGACGCTGCAGCCCCACACGCAGACCACCGCTGCTGGTACCGGGGAGGTGACACAGAAAGCGCAGGAAGAGCAACTGCCCAGCTCCCAGCTGGGCTGTCCCTCGGCTGCCACCGTAACACGGTTCCTCATGTGCTCAAACAGCATCGTGGTTGGGACTGCAGATTGCCGGCTCATCCCTTCTTCCCTGGAGATGTCAGACAAACGCCCTCATTTCTCTGGAAATCCTGCACGTTGTGCAACAGCCTCCGTGCCAGAAAATGTGTTACTCCGAGTACAATCTCCCCAACATGGTCACTGTAACTAGAGATGAACTGAGATCGCTCTTCAAAACCTTCTCTTTCAGAGCATTTGGGTACTAGCTTGGATGTGTTTGTATGTACATATTGGTTTGCCTGCATTTACATGGTAAAGGAGGGTCCTGATACTACTATTTTCACTTCATTTACCAGATGGCTGAAACAGTAATTTAGCTACTACCTCATCTGATCCTGGAGGGGTTGATTCCTTTTAAAAGAACAGTAAGAAGTAAAATGACTTTAACTGATTTTAAATTATTTTAATATGATTAAAGAAATAGCATTAGTATATAGGAAAAGAAGTCTTTTCTACTGTATTTGCTGTATGATTTTGGCAGCACTTTCATGTTAGAATGAAGTAAAATTTTCACTGTTTACCTGAATATAAACCAACAGGGTTTTTTTTAATTGACAACAGAACTACAAAAATTGGCAAAAGAAATCCAGGAAATCTGTATTATGTAATTTTTTTATAGCTATTACATTGTGCATATGGACCTCAGAGCATTATAACTAAGTTTGTTCTTGATGTGAGCTTGGTCTGTTCAAGTCCATTAACTCAGGTCTAAACGGAAGAGAAGAGCAGATACCTTGGCTTTTAACTCTAATTTTCTGCTGTGGTGGGATGCGAGACAGATTGGTAAAGCCTTGCCAGACTGAACAGAGACACATTTCTGGCAGTGCGGGTATAACTCTGTGCCCATTGGACAGGTTAGTTCTCAAGATGTGTTAGGCAGTTTGTAGATTAAATTTTTTACTTAAATCCTAACTTGAGACTTAGAAGCCTGTTGTAGTTTGCACACAGCAGTGGAATTTCCTTATCATTTAAAGACAAATGCTTGCTCTCAAAAGCAAAGCCTATTGAGGACCATGTCCAAGTTCCTCACCAAGCTCCTGTACCAAAGGGGGTCTTTCCAGGCGCTATTCCATGTGCTTGTGACCTATGGTCTTGTCATCAGTCCATGCCCTCCAAAATAAATTATTTTTAAATCACTTAAAGATGAATTTTTCTGGAAAAAAGAGGGCCTAACCCATCATGTTAGTTCTGGCTAAACCCAACTGGGAGAACCAACGCAGTGTCTAGTTGTGGTTCTTGCTCTCTGCATAAACATCAAGAGAAAAAAAAAAAAAAGGCACAACCAAGAGTACTGATTTAATAAATTGTTCAGAGAATTTCTTAGGCAGGAAATGAAACATTTTATAATGACCTTTTTTTTTGGTGGATCTATTCATGATAATTCATCCAGACTTCCCTCCCAAATGCACACTCTCAGGCCCCTTTTCTTTTCCTGCAGGTCTCTCTTCCATATCCAGAAGGAGCTGCACTTCGTTTTGTTCTTTTCAGCACTCTACTCAAGAGACATTTATTTGCTCACCCTCACACTCTTTTATCACAGTGTGAGACTGGTTTATATTGTTAATTTATGTAGTCTCTAACTCAAGGTTGAAAGAATGATGAGTCCCAGGACATGAATACTGTAGCAAACAGCCCAGAGAAGATCTTGTACTTGCTGATATTTTGAGAAACAGATAATAATGAAGAAAAAGGCGAGAAAATACAACTAGGAAGAGATAAGCATTACCTTTGCTTTCAAGGAGAGACGCAATAAACCTTTGCTTGAAAAGCTACTTCCTGTCAGTTCGGGTTTTTATCACAACAATATTCATTGTTTGCAACCCTGTTTTATTAACTTTGACCTTCTGCCTTTACATTGCAAAAGCACTTTCCCACAGATATATGGACGCTTGACCTTAAGAACATAACAGATAAATGCCACCAGTTTTGTGAACTGAGAAAAGCTACTTGCCAAACAGTTTATAAAGTTTCTGTAATGCTAGGCTCAAGAGGGAGCAATATGCCGTGAGGTCCAAATCTGCCACAGGAGTAAGGGACTCCGATCAGAAATCATTTACACAAAATGCCATGACCACAAGCAGCAAAACAAGCAGGAAATGGTTAAAAGAACACGGCCTGGTACCGCTAAACTTGAAAGCCCGATTGCTTTCTCCTAAAATGTATACAGTACCTGCTTAAGGTAATTTCCTTTACCAAGCTTCTTTGGCAGAACAGATTAAGCAATCAGTAATGATAAGCAGATAATTTTGGCAAGACTCTTAACTGCAGTTGTAAAAGCTTTTATTTCTTTCCCACAACATACAGCAGCTCTCTCAGCTTCCTAATTACATGCTTGCTTTATTCTTTTTAAGCATCAGCACAGAGCCTAAACACTAGCTGCTGAATACTGTGAAAAGAGATGTGTGTTGTACATTTAAAGGAAAAAAGAGCAGCTGTCACCAAGCAGAGCTTGATTCCAACAACAGGGAACTAGCACAACATCTCAACTGGATGCTGAGACATTGTGCTAGACATTAAACTCCAATAAAGAACAATTCACAACTCAAACACAATTCTGTTTTTTTCTCCCTCTAGACTTTTCTCCAATATTCTTTGTGGCAGCCATAGAATTAAGGATGAAATTCAATGGTCACATGGAAGAACAGACTCGCATGCCAATACTAAGCTAAAGAACAAATTCCTTAACACAAGCTTTAAGTGAAAGCAGAAGAAATGCAAGCATCCAAACACAGACTGCAAAGTTGTAAGCTAAATCCTGCTGTCCAGACCTGACTGAAGTCACATCCCAGTGAGCAAGAGTTGCATCCAAGTGTCCCTCACAAAGGAGCGAGACCACCCAAAAATTAAGTCATCTTGTCATTAACTGGTCCAGACAATAGCTGTAACAGTAACACTGTCCTGCAGATGGACTTTGTCTTTAGGTCCCATATTCTTTAAACAAGCTGAACCTGGGCACAGCGATTGCTTCTAGTTCTGTACTTCTAAGACACCTTCTGATGTGAAGTCTGGAACAACCATCTCAACAACATTCAACATCCTTCTCAGATACTTAGATGGGCTTGTTCAGAGCCCCTCTGCTAACTCTAGGCATTTTGGCTTTAGCTGTTTGATGTGCTGGTGGGATGCCAAAGCCAGCAACACAGGTGTCACACAGGGATTTCTTAACCGCAGTGCTTTTACTGTTGATGCTCTTGGCAGTAACTGAACTTCAGAGGCATCAAAAGCAGCAAGATGCACCCTCCCGAACCTGAGTGCATCCCACTGAAAACCCAGAGCACTTCAGGATTTCCACATCACTCCTACTGCCTCTTACGTGTTCAATTTGCATGTGGCAAAATCCATTCCTCCTCCAGAGAGCAAAATCAGATTCCAAAATAAAGTTCTCATCGCCATGGCGTGGTTGAAACCACTCAGCTCTGTACCCATCACTCATGCTTTCGTCAGCCGTGCTCCAGACCTCACACGGAAAGGTCTCAGACTGCCCTTTTGTGGCTTTTGGCTGTGGTCCTTCAAAGCAGCATCAAATGACCTTTCACAGTCACTGCAACTGTTCAGACTGCACAAAAGCAGCAGTTCTGGACAAACACAAATTACTGCAGGTCTGAGGCCAGTACTTTTTCACACCACAGAACAGGCATTGCCCACTCTCAATCACCTCAGCAGCAAAGGGGAGGCCAGGATGCTGTTCCTGTGGAAAACAGAGGCAAATACAGAAACGTAACAGTTTGCATGAGAAGTTGTACCAATCCGTAGCACAGTGGCATGAGCTCAGGTTAAACACATGCAGTTACTGAAACTTAGTATCATAGACAATTTCTGTCCATATATGAATAAAGTACAACACTCCAGACTATATAATGCGATTTTGCATTTCTATAGAGCGTGAGTCATTTCGCACCAGGCAGCGACACGTCACAGAATTACTGGGCATTTTAGTCAAACTTGACTGCTAAAGCTATTCTTTAGCACATGCACTGCACAACAAAAACTACTTTGTGTTCCCGAACCTTGAACACTTCTCTGACAAATCTCCACTGTGTTTCCTGAAGAACTCAATACTGATGCCTACATATACATTTATAAATTAGAAATGGAAAGTAATTATTACTGTACATAGCTCAAATGTCTAAGAAAATACAATAAACTGACCTACCTAAATTCTTAGACATGGACCTCTTATTCTCTCTGAATGCCTATGCAAGACTCTGTAGCTGTAACACAGGGTAAGATACAAAAGACAAGGGTTTTTAATGAGAAATCCTGATCACACTGAAATCTGTTACAAAAACTCAATTTCTTCATTGACCTGAGATTTCATCTAACCAGGAAAAATGACTTCACACAGACAGAATCACCCTTTTTCTAAAACTTCTTTCTTCAGATCTCAAATACAGGGCCTTAATCTGTTAAGATCTTGCTGATAATGGAATTGAACATATGCTAAAAATACTAGTATAAAGACTCATCATCAGCTGACAATGTATTATTTCCCACATCCAACAGGGACTCCAAGTCCTCCAGCAATTCCACAGTGCATCTGGAACAGGATGTGTTGAACAAATAAAGGTTCCTAGCTCTGACACAAAACCATGCAAACACAGCAATGGTAGAGGTCTCCAGGCAGCCCCAAAGAAATCCAAGGATCCTTTAAGGCTCCTGCCTCCTCTTATTTCCAGATAGGTAACAGCCAGAGGGGAAACAGCTTATGGGATTTTTGTTGCTTGGTTGGTTTTTTGTTTGTTTCTAGTGAGTTTATCAATGACTCCCAGAACTGGGATGGTTTCAGAAGCAGGTCATCGACAAGGTGGTTTGAGATAACTGCTTATCCTCCTGAAAGCGGTGAACACGTCTAAGCTGCAGTCTGTTATTTTATCCTTAAGAGGTTTGGCAACGAACTATGGACAAGAACAGGAGCTGGGACACACTTTGTACTTTTATGAATGTTGACGTTGTCTTTAAAATATCCACTTACTAGAGCCTGAACTTTAATTTGGATAAAACAAACATCTCTTCCATTTGCTTTGACAAATCATTAAAACAAATATATCTTCAATTCCAGCAATATGCACAGAGCTTTTAAATGCCATATATAAGAAGCAGTCTAATACAGAAACCAAAGATCATACAAGCGGGCATTGTAAATGCTCAGTAATGCTGGCTTGGGTTAATAGGATTAAATAATTATAACTGTACTCTGAGCAGGAGGCTGGACTAGATGACCTCCAGAAGTACCTTCCAGCTATGAGACTATCAGAGATATTCACTTGAATCTGGAACTAACTGCTCTTTTGCGGGAGCAGGGGGAGGAACGGTCATCAGAAGTTAACTCCTCCCTCGCTTTTCCAATTCCATTGACTCCTCCCTATGCTCCAAACAGCAGTTCTACAAAACATTTTGAATTTCTTCAAGAAGTAAAACTGGGCAACTTTTATTCTCATCTCTGACCAGTTTGACACTCTTATCCAGCGCAAGCAGATCTGCACAGCAGGTCCCAGAGCACCTGCACAGAAGGGTGCTCCTGGGTGCACGGTGCAGAGGCAGGTCCTCTTGCCGGGTGACAGGGGACAACCAAGTCCCCATGCTGGGCAGCGTCCTGCCAGCCCACTTCCCCCTTCTGCTTTAGAGTCTTGCCTAAGGTTGACAAGTTGTGCAATATTTCATCCCCCTTCCTCTCCATGGAGACAAACTAGAGATGAGTGACAAGTTACAGAGAGTGGGTTCTCCTGGTTGTTCTCACATTAAAGTCTTCCTCCCTCCACAGCCTTCTGCTGAGGAACACACTGAGCAGCAATACACTCCTGCTTCAGCCTTAAAACAACCCCTCCTTCTAAAGACCTTCTCTGTATTTTAAGTTAGGTGTTGTTCCCTTTCTGTCGAAAGGGATAGATGTCCACTGAGAAGACAAGAAAAAGTGATTACGTGGAAAAAATTCCTTAAAAGTTTAAATGAAGAGAATAACTTCCTTCACCTGCTTCCTTTCCAAGTAACACAAAGACCCTTCATATTTGCTTTGTAGTCACTCCAAATTGTGCTTGAGCTAAGCCGTTTCTACATTAAATCTCTCTCATGAGTGAATTTAAAGACCACTTTTACAGACGCAAACACGCAATTGTTGAAGTGGTCCCTTACGAGATGGTGAGAGATCGTGTGCTCTTCTCCCTAGGCAGCACCAGTCCTGATGGAGCAGCAGCCCCCATTTCGCACACCATCAGCAGACCCTCTGGGTTTGGGCTCAGAACCTCGCAGGACGGTGTTGGAGCACACGGGCTGAGGGTTACCGGCCCTGGGGACTGCGTGCTCCACGGCTGTGTGCCTACCACGTACTGCGTTCTCTTTCTCCCATCCCTTCAAAAGGCTTCTCGGCCGGCTGTTCGCTCAAGTCAGAAACAAGATTCCCACGGATTTCAGAGCATAGCCACTTCAAGGCTTTGTGGATTAAACATACTGAGGTGCTTTCATTAGGAGAGTCTCTTTTACCTGCATTTGGGCTGGGCAATATTTTATGTAAGCGGCTCATTTGCCCTATCGGGCTCTGGGGGTGGCAGGGCATGGACACATCTTCTGTCTGCTTTGCTTGCCGTCATGTGGTCACAGCCGCGATAGTGACACTAAATCCCAGAGGAACAGGTAGGGAGCCCCCATTTGCTCATCCTGGAGAGCTTGGTGCTCCAGTGAGGCGCTAGTCTCCTATCCAGGACAGTTTACTCCACTCTGAATGTGAACAAAACATGAATATATTCACCAACATACTTTTCCCCCGCTGCTAAGCCTGCTCTAAGTCCTTTTCATCCCTAGCAAGACATTCCCAGCGCTTTCTCGCCCTGGCGCCGGCTCTCCTGTGACTTCCCGGGAGCTGTTTCTGTGCCTTAGTGCACGGTCAGGCCGGGTGTGCGTTTCAGCCGGGCTCATCCCCGCGCGCCATCGCGCCCGCGCTCAGGGCTCGCTCACAGAGAGGGCAGCGCGAGGCTCCAGCGGCCTCCATTGAGCCACGCGACCCCATCTTCGGGCTGATGGCAGACGGTTTAGGCTGAGACCATAAACACTGCCCTTGTTTGCAGTGGGAAAATACGAATACAAAACCAGTCTAGCTACCTGCTTTGCTAGTCTGACTTCTGTAATGCCCTCCCTCTCCTAAATTATTATCTTTACACTCTCTTATCCATGCACACCTTCCCACTTCTGACCTCTTTGTGTGGCATCTAACAGCTCCCACTCCACATAGTGAAACTCTGCACTTTGCCTCCTTGGAGCAAACGCGGTGCAGGCAGGGCGGGCGGCTCTGATTCATGCTCCTTAAAGGCATCTAGGGCACTTAACCTTCACAGAACACCATCAGGCCAGTTCCAACACGATGTCTGGGAATTAACTCCAGAAAATGGATCCTCCGTTCTTTTCTCAGGGCTAAATTAACCTAGTTTATTAGGGCAAGATGGCTCCCTGTAGCTCCCTCCAAAGCTGGCATTAAATACTTCACTATAATACAGGCCTGAACTCAGGAGTCTAACCAACCTGCAGCACACACACAGCCCCACGTGCTTAAATTTGGGCCAATATTCCAGAGCTTTATAGATCCAAAGTACAACATGTTACCTTGCAGGCAGGTCCAGCAGGAACTCTGAGCCTACAGGAGTTGTTGCCACCCTTTTCTGCTGAAGTAACATGCATTACTTCTTCCACGTTATTTCAAACAAGAATATAAAATTCTAAGTCTTGAAACAAGAGAGAGCAGCGAATACAAAGCACAGTTTGCATGGGCAGAATGGGCAATTAAAATATTTAAAAGATTTAAATCCCCTTTTATTGTAGAGAACACTCAACCGCACTGCATAATTCATGAAAATACAGTGATAGGAGGAGAGTTATGGGCTTCATTCACAAGGCATTTTGAGCACCCAATTTCAGCATGACTCTGGAGAGCACAACATCATTAGGTTTGATTTGGGATTTAGAAGTACACCCGAAGAAGCTGGAAATGTAGGTGTTTGGCTTAAGGAGATTATTAATATGAAACTATCGACACTGAAGAGTTGACAGTATGTTATCAGACCAGTCAAGGTGGCACAAATAAACTCTGACAAACTTCTCTGCCCTTATAGTTTTTGCTTAATTTTTGCCCTACTACAGATACTCACTACACTGCAGATAGCTAGATATTTGTAATGCTTTCATGTACATGTATTTCTCATTCTTAAATAATTTATGTAAAACAAATAGATGCTCCCTCCTCACCAAAAACAGCACTTGGTTTCCCATTTTTGGCAAAAGTTACATTGTTATTTTAATGGCATTTCTATTACAATGCTTTTGTCTGAAAACTTGTTTTTCATGAATTTGGTATCTCCATCAAACTAGGCTTTTCAGAAAATATATTATTTCCAATTTTGTCCAAGTTTGATAAAGTATCGCAGAAATTCGCAAAACATGGCAAAAAGTTCACGTTTCTCAATTTCTTGCAAAATGATTTCATTTTCTTACCAAATCTAGCCTTGACGGAAACCAAACAGAGCATTCGCAACAGCATCAGTACTTTTGTACAAGAGTAGCTATATTTATGTGCATCTTCTTCCCTGTGCATCAACGAACTATTTGTTCATCAGAGAGTGATCTGTGCCGGTCTCCTGGCCGCTTCCCAAATGGGCCGATAGACAAAGAGGTGCTAAGCGCAAGGTCACGAATCCATCGCAGCAACTCGGGCACAATGCTATCAGTAACACCAAACCTCCCGGTTTGGACCTGTTCTTTCTTCTTTGCAGCAAGCTGCCATCCTAAACAGAAATGCTTCCTTTCTGCAATCCCACAGTAATAGGACCACAATTCAGAAGGGTGATAATAACAATAACAAAGATGCTGTAAAAAAAAAGTGTTCACTAAGTGAATGTCAAAAGAGCAACAGAAGATACAGAGAAGAAAATGTACTAATCCAGAGTCAAACACTGCAGACTGGCAGGCAGGCTCCTCGCCTTCAAAAACGTGCCAGATTTCTGAATGACTGGTGGTGGTGAGGAGCATGTACAGTATCGAGTGGGTTAGATGGAGAAGGCACCTCCCTCTTTCACCTTTAAGGAGCAAGATCGGGCTGAACCGCTCCATCTGCTTCCAACAGTCGAGCAGCTTCCAGTTCTGTTTGGGCCTTTAGCTCCTCTGCGGGTTATTCTACCTGTATGTGGCTCAGGGGAAGCAGAAGCTTCAGTACAGGAAGCGATCACTACTGATCTGACTGAGAACTTGCAAGACTTGGGCGACTAGTATGAGCTTAAAAAGAAGCAAGCAAATATCTAGTGCCAGCAAAGCACATAGGGTGCAACTGCTGACGAGCAAACATACCCACCAAAGACATATTTAACTGGAAGTCTCTTTCACAACATATTTCCTCAAGTATGAAGCTAATTCTTAGAATTAACTCCTTTCCTGCCTAAATTTACAGTTCACTTTTTTGTCCCTTCTGGTGTTCACTAAAGAAAAAAAAGTTTTCCTTCCTGTGATAGCTGCTAACAGAAACTAAAACAGCACAAGGGAGGGAGAGTTCCACCAAGAAGCAACATCAGTGCTCTCTGAGCATGGGGACAGATGCAGGAAGTACAGTCATTTTGATTATGTCTCCCTTTGATTGTGTCCCCAAAAGCAAACCAGCAAAAAAATTATATATAGAGAGAGAGAATAAAAGGAGGGAAAAAAAATCCAAGCAAATTGCACCAAAAGCAGAATTCAATCTGCTTTCTTTAAAACCTCATCATGACTTTCTTGGAAAAGAATTTCTAGGCAGTAGACTGGAACTGCTGCTTCTGAACCGAGGAGATTACAGGCTTTGATTAATAATTTACTTTAATACGTCTTCTTCCTTCAACCACGCAAACACCTACTGTGGCCCAGAAGCCAAAGCTGCAAGAGCTGCTTGCTCTCCAGAGCACTGACACCTTTGGAGCATCCTCCATCTTCCGAGACAGCAAACACCAAATTCCATTTGCTAACGCTGTCAGCAGGACTGCAGAGAAGGGTAAAGTCCAAATCCTGAACAACTGCAATGCCTTTCTGACTTCCAGTCACACATCTTACTCACCAGGCCAAGTAAGAATTTTACTTATTCACTGCTGGGGAGATGCATTATCTGAAATCCCAATTCTAAATCATTGCCTTCCAATCCCAGAGGGATATTAAAAACAGACATAAAAAGCTAGATGAAGATACCACGTTCAACCCTGGTGAAGTTCCTCCAAGCCAGTGGAATTACATTACACTTATACTGAAGCCTTACACCAAGGTTATATCACATTTCATATCTATCTGCAAGTCTTATGCAAAGAGGAGCATTCAAAACACCCACACAGTGAATGAGACCTGGTTCTTCTCCACCCCTGTTCCAACCCCAAAGTTCAAGGGCAGAATTTCTAACAGCTGGACACTGCATCCGGAGTCCAGAAACATGCAACCTACTTCTGGATTTACCACTGACCTCTTCCTTAACCTTGAAAGTCCTCTCATCCTTTTATATCTTATCTGTTATTTATTTTTATCTCATGCAAATAAATGTTTTAAAGGGGAATTGAGATCTACCAACCTTTGCCAAGCACTCTGAAAGAGATAAAAGGGCTGTTATTATTCAAGACTGTTTAATTATTTCTTCCCTGCTTTAGTTAAAAAAAAAAAAAAAAAAAAAAAAAGGTTTTCCCTACCATTTCACCTTAAAACTATAATCTGCATACACAAGACTAGAAGCACTTCAATCACAGAAAACAGAATTTTAAAAACTCTTGATTTCCTTTGAGCCCTGGATACTTATATTCTACTCCTAACTCTTCAATTCCTAATGTCACTGCAGTCATTGTTATTCATTAAACACAATATTGAAAACGTAATTTAATTAGGGTAGTACAGAAACTAATTCTCCTCAGAGGCTCGACACTGTCTTGAATAGAAAGCATGCAAAGTTATTTTTGTTTCACACACACAGCTGCTTATATCTGAGATGCTGTAGGAAATTAAAGGATATATTCCCCCAATATCGCATTTAACTCCAATAACATAAAGATGTGCACAGCAATAGAACACTAGAGCTCTACAAAACTGAGCTCAAGGTGTAATCTATCATTTGATTAGCTCTTTGCTGACTGGACTTGTTAAAAGCCTTTTTAAAACCTGCATCTTCAACTCTTTAACTTATCATGAAACTCCATTCCAGCAGCAGCTTCCCTTCAGCAAATAGGAAAGGGACATTAGCAATGAGAACATGCGCAGTAGGGAATAGATGATCCTAATGCACCAAGGTGAAAGTGCTATTAATACACCTAGAAATAGTTTGTTCTCAACAAAATCATTACAGCCAAAGTCTGGGAAAAAGGGGATGTTTGCTTTGTTTACTTGCTTGTACTAAGAATGGGATATATTTGTAAATGGCTGAATTACATGTGTGTCCATAAACAGCACAGTGTTGCTGTTTGGATGGCATAGCAGAAAAATATATATATATATGCATATATATAAAAAACACACTTTCATTCTTCAGATGCTGTTTATTCTGGAACCACAGGTACATTGTGTGACTGACTGAACATATCTTCCTTATACTACTAGGAAGCAGCTGTTTGGACTGTGATTTTACAGACCAGGTTCTGCTCAGCTATACAGTTATACTGCATATGCCTAGAGAGCACATCAAGTCTCCCAGATTTCTATCAGCTTAACAAAGCAGAATTTGTCCTTCTAGACGTACATTACAGAGTCCGTCACAAATTGTGCCTTGGAATGCAACTTCACAGTAGAAACTTGTGTTTAATAAATTTAGGCAAATCCAAGGTAGCCTCAGCAAACGCTAATAAGAACAGCTTGGTGAAAGGCCAAGGCTCTGCCTCCCTCGTGGATTTGTTCCCGGGCACTGCGGGACTCTCAAGACTGCCCTGCAATATGTTCCCCAGCGCGTGCCGCAGTGATGCAGAGAGCAGCGGGAGCAAAGGCTGGAGCACCAGTGCCAGCCTGAACTTTCGGGATGCCCATACAAAACCCCGCAGCAAAGCCAAGAATCTATAAAAGGAGATGCGCTCAAGGAGAAAAGTTCAGCTTCCTTTCCATTACGCTGCACTGTTTTCTATTGCAATGCTATCTGGATTTTTATATACAAGTATTTCATGAATAAAACATAATGAGCCACCTTCCAAATTGTACCTGCATCAGTGCTAGATGCTCAGCATGCAGGATTGATGACCCATCTATTGCAGGCTCCGAGAGCGGGACTGTCAGAGGTGCAGAGACATATAGCTGCTTTCATCTGCTAACTTGTACACTGGCCAGAGACTGAAAATCTCCAAGTTCCTACTCCCTGCAGTCATGTTGCACTGGCAGGTTTCTCAGCATGCGATAAATACAGTTGCCAGTATAACTGCAATCCTACATCCAGAGAGCTAGTTTCTGCTCTTCTCACATTACCAGATATATTTTGATACTCAAAACAAGCTTTGTGCCGTTGGTCACGTATTTGTATTTCCTACAAATCAGTGCTCCAGGAAGCATCAGTTTCGGCAGGATGGCTGCACAGTTTGGAGTAGGACACGTTGCCAATGGTGAGCAAGACGCCCTTTGTACCGCCGCAGGACAAGGGATGAAATGGAAGTCACTGTCCCCTAAGTGTACTCACCTTCCTACGTACCAAAACCATTCCCCACTTCTGCCACAGGACTGCTTTTCCCCTTAAATATTCTTGCTTTGACAAGGCAGCACAAAGCTGTGACTTCTGATTTTGCAAGAACAAATTTCTCCAGAATTATTAAAAAGAAAAAAAACAAAAAACAAACAGTAACTAGTCTCAAAACTGTATAACTCCCCTGCCTCTACCTACATCACCTTCAGAATTTAAGATGATCAATGAAACATCTCTTTTGTATTTTCATGACTGTTGGATTACATAAGAAGAGTAATCAGCTATGTATCATCTGACACAGATAAAAAAGAACAAATGCTGTAAGCACTGTCAAATTAAAGCTCTATACATATAGATGTGCAGGACAGAAAAATGTTACTTTTTGTCCTTGCCAGGGGTTGAAGGTCATTTCTTTCTGAAACATATATATTAGCTGTGATTATCTACTCAAGAACAGTTCAGACAATAGATTGAAGGCTAAAATTCTTTTCTGCGCTTTTTTAATTCTATAGTTCTAAGCGATTTCCCAAAGAGAACATCAAATTATGTAACAAAAATGAGGAACGGGATAGAAGATCTCTACTCAGGCCTTGGGCTCATCCTGCCCAAATCACGTTGCATGTGAAAAACAGTATCTCTGATAAACTGCATGGTAAATAGGATGGAAATATATCTGCAAGTACTGGCCAGTAAAGAGTTTCTTTTCAGGTAAAAATGGCAAGTTCATGTTTCATCTGTACAAATTTTATCTTTCCCCGAACTGACCAAAGTACATCAAGTCTGTTTGCTAGCAAACATTCACATAAATAAAACCTTCTTGTGTATTAACCCATTGCCAATATGCTCTTTCAGAAGGCTTACGTATTATACCTAGGCTAACAGTATTCACCCACAATATACACAGAAAAGAAAAATGGACAGGAAAAAAAAATACCACCAGGAGTTATTCTCCCTGAGGAATAAAGTGGTCTTCATCCTGACTTGGTTTTCAACCTGAACGACTGGACTGAAAAGACACATAAATCAATGTAGTTAGAGAAAAATCTGGGAGAGAAGAACAGGCATCCGAGCAGCTGTTGGCACCAGCACTGTTCTTGAAGGCCTTTTTCTATTGATTTTTAAAAAAAACTTTCTGCTAAAAACAGATGCACAATCTGAAAAGACAAATGTTTTTCAGGATGTGCAAGTGACAACACCACAAAGCATGTACTTTTTAAGTTAAACCACTTTCAAAGGCAAAGAATAACAAGTTTTGCTTACAAAATCTGCTCCCCCTTAGGCTCTGTGGACAATGGAGTCACCTCTTGGTTCTCATTCTCGTGGAGCCTCTTCCTTCACTGCCAATAGAAGGTTCAAAACCCACAGTGCTCACAGGCTAACAACAGCTACTGACACCTGCATTACAAATACGATTGTTGCATTAATTGCCCATTATGAATTTCTCAAAAAAAAAAGGCAAATTCCACTATCTGTGATGTGCTAAAGCTAAAAAATATGCAATATGCTCTTGATACAAGGATGTTAAAAAAAGCACAAAATCCGTGAGCTCAAGATCAAACGTAGGTTTCCTCAGCCAGCCAGCATCATAGCTAAGCTTTCAAAGCATCCTAAGGAAGTTAATTCTCAACTCACACACCTCTGAGCACTCTGAAAAATCTCAAATCACCTATTTTTACACTAAGATACTGGCCTGTCTGCAGCTTTAGAGCACAACAGATCTGCACTCTCCAGGCTTCCTGCTTTCCTAAACAGAAAGGCTGCTCCAAAAACACTCCTACTACACATCAGAAGTTGCAGTCCTCCCACCACCTGGGCTATCCCACGTGCACAGCCAACACAAGGGCTGCAAAAAACAATATGCAGAGATACACCTACTTACATCAAAAGATTTCAGACTGAAAACAGGAAAACGGATAAGATACAGAGGTTGAAAGTGACAGGAGGCAAATTTTCATCAAGGGCAGAGCTTCCTGAAGGTTAACAACAATAAAAAAGTACTTAAAAAAAAAAAAGGAAAAAAGAAGGAAAAAATAAATTAAAAAAAGAATTACATGAGACTCTTGTATAAGCTGGGCCTGCCCTCACTTACCAACTAGTGGGAGGGGATACAATGCTGCAAGATTTCTGCTAGGCATTTCATTAGACAAATGAGTTATTACTCAAGGGAGGACCACTGATGGTAAGTGGACAGAATAAAAGTAGACCCATTCCAGCCCACTTTAGTACGGGCATTTAAATTTAACCTAACAGCACAGTAAAAAAGTTCCTTACCTGAAGCCTAAGATCTGTGCCCCAAAGCAAGGCTGCACGCCCGCAAGTTCTGGCTGCTGCAGGAAGCTGCACCAGGTTACAGACTGGCAGAGCACAGTGCAATTTGCCCTCGCGACAGCAGAGCACGTAGTGACGGCGCTAGAACGACACCCCGGAGCGCACAGCTCCCTGCAGAAACGCCAGCAGATGCTCATGACTCAGAGCTGCCAGGAGAATCCCACTATCACGGCGGCACTGGGATGAAGAGCTATGTACATGCACTGTCTGCAGTGGCAGAAACACAATTGGTACAAAAATTCCAGGAGAAAGATCATCAAGGAAATATATGACAAATTCAAGAATTACAGATGTAAAGACATAGTGCCTTTTTCCTACATCAAACAAAAAAGCAATAGCATGTCACAGCGGATTTTTTGCAATAGTTTTAAAAAGCTATTAAAAGTTAGCCACTGATCTTTTGGTAAAGTACATACTTATTTACTTAAATGTAACTTTAGATAAACTGAAGTTGACACACGTCAGGCAAAGATTACAGAAGCAATAAAGAAATAAACCACCATCACATAAATAAATTCGTAATTGTTTACTTTTTTTCCTGGAATCTCTAAACTTAGAATTTAACCCTACTGACAACTGCAATTACAAGTTAACCCAAGAGCTGCACATAAAGACACAGAGAAGATGCAGGCTAAAAGAGAGATGGGAGAGGAGGAAAAAAAGAAAAAGGGAGAAAGAAACGTCCGAAGTGCTGTGCTTTAGCCCCAGCAGTTAAGTGGTTCAGTCAGAAAGTCACGAATGGAGCTACTATATACATTTCAGAGAGAAGTGTGGGTTACTGCAGCTGAACAGAAAGCCTGTTCAGCATGGAAATAGCAGCTTCTGAAAATATCAGGATTTTGTCACTTCCTTAATATTTATTCACATTTCTGAATGAATTTGGTAAATACAGATTCTCTTATCCCACTTGCTTCATTCTTGAGATTTTTGTCTCGAGGGTCTGTCAGCCTTCAAATATTATTCTCATTCCTTAGTCACGTGTCCTGGCACAGTCGTCCTTCCCTTCAGTATTCCTCACCGTCCTCCGGGAAATTTGCCAGTTTTTGTCATCTGCCCCCATTCTCCTCTGGGGACACTAAAGCACGGAATTAATTTCATTCTCTCCCCGAGCAAAGCCTATCTCCTCTGTTAACAGCTACCCTTGGCATCCCTCACCCATGAACAGCACAAAGGTGTTTGGTTACATAAGCGATTCTGTGCACTCCGTTCAGACTCTGCCTGTGCTGGTTTTATCAGCTTGCAAAGGAATCGAGCTAGAAGATGGAGTGCTAATACTCCCACCTTGTATACACCCTTATTAACCCATGTTATTTTCGCCACTTCCCACATTTGTTTAGCATGTGCCATACGTGTACAGCCACAAATGCATCACTGAGGGAACAAACGGCAGCCAGGGAGGACAGATCACATATTCAAACCTGGATGTTTTGATAAACTGTACACATATGTTATTCTGTTTATTCGTTTTTTTCCAGCCACCTCTTTGCCCAACACCGTATCTGCTGCGCATTTCCTGAGCGAAGCCCTCAGGAGTGACTTGTGTTTCCTTCTCCACCGAGGACAGGGGCTCCCCGCGCCACCTTCCCTGTGGCTCCGGCTCGCGCTCCGCGCCGCTACCAGCCGCTGCGCTGGGGAGCGCCCGCCGGGGCCGCCGCTGCCACCTGCTCGGCTCGGCACCTTGCGCCTCCGATGACCGCCTGCCGCAGCAGCGCCGGCCCCACGGCCGCCCCGGTGCGAAGGAGCCGGCGCTGCTCGCAAGCCGGGCTCAGCGCTCCGATTTGTTTACCCAGGAAGTCCTATCTCCTCCAAGGGGCGATAAACCCGGCGGGAGGGCAACGACCCGCGACACCCCCCAGGCCGCAGCACGTCGCGACACGGACGAAGCGCGAGTCCCGCAGGCGGCGGGGCGGCCCGGGGCCGGCTGCTCCTCCCGCTCTCGGCCGGGTCGGGGGCGCCGCTGCCGCC
>VWPW01030207.1:134744-179965 GCA_013389825.1 Crypturellus undulatus | reverse complement strand
CGCGGACGCAGCGCGCGCGGCCGCCGCCGCCACCTCATTGGCCGCTGCCGAGGCTCATGCAAATGAAAGGGCCAGAGGCCCCACCCCATTGGCCCTGGGGGCGCCCACGCCCCGGTGCCGCGCGGGGGCGCTGCGCGCGGGCAGGACCCGGCCGCCCATGGCCCTCCGCGGCCGCTCGTGCCTTTAACAGGGGCCTCGGCGTCACCCTAGAGACCCCTCGGGCAGCACCTCTGGGCGGTGTTTTGGAGGAGGAAGCCCGTCTTTGTGCACTGCCATTAAATTGTAGCTTTTAAGGTGCAAGAGCTCTTGCAGTGGTGCAAAGGTCGGTGCTGCAGGTCGCTGCCAAAGGCGCTTTGCAGCCCGGCTCGGTCCTGCGCTCCTGCCCTGCGGCGCTCAGGCTCCAGCCCCTCCTGTCCAGCAGAGAGGCAGACAGACTGGAAAGAATGCAGGGAAAAGTTTGCTCAGTTGTTTGCCGATCGTACACCTAGTGTATATATATACGTATTCCCACCACACATACATATATATATAAATATATGGTTATGCCTACGCTGGTGAAGCAATTTTGGCCTACGCTTGAGGCAGAAGATAGGCTCCATGATATGCTGCTGGCTCCAGGACACACGATCCCATGGGAGGTGATTCCACTCGAACCTGTGCAGGGACCAGGGCAGGCGTTTGCGGATACCTGCGAGGGCTGCAGTACAGCCTTCTCAGCTGCTCACGCTGTGCTTGCTGTGTGTCTGTTGGAAGGCAGGAAGACGTTTCTGGAGAGCGTAGTTATCTATAATACAGACATGGAGCTACTGGAGCCGAGTCCAGCGCAGGGCTACAAAACTGTGGTAGGACAAGAGGCAATGGCCACAAACTGAAGAGCAAGTTCTACCTGAATTTGAGGAGAAACTTCTAGACTGTGAGGGTGGCAGAGCACTGGGAACAGGTTGTCCACAGAGGTTTTCGAGTCTCCTTCTCTGCAGATATTCAAAACCCACCTGGACATGATCCTGTGCAACATGGGACCCTCCTTGTGCAGGGGTTGGACTAGATGATCTCCAGAGGTCCTTTGCAACCCTATTCATTATGTGATTTTTGTCATTCTACATAACAATATGAATCAACAGCTAACAGCAGGCTTACCCAAAGCATCCAGGAGTGAAGCAGGTCCAGCTGGCTGTTCCTCTGCAAAATTTCCTCTTTACAGGAAAGGCAGGACAGACAGCGAGGACAGTGGTAGGTAACATTTGCTTCTAAAGGCAAGCAGTAAGGAAAAGCCCTTGCAGCATTTTGGACTGAGTAATGTTTGAAAGAGCTCTGCAGTTACGGGGCTATCTCAGACCACCTGTGAAGAGAGAAAAGGAATATTCAGCTTCCTTTCAAGTTAACAGGATACACTACAGACACCTGATTTCAGCACCAGTTTCTCCTAGTAACTGAAGCAGCCAGCTGTTAACTGCCCAAGTCAAATCAGATGCATCTTCAATTAGTAAAGCATTTGTACAGGTCACAGGTGACAGAAATGAAATAACCTGGGTTTGGAAAGAGCTGGAGATGTTGAGAAGAGAGGCCTACAGCAAGAAAGTGGCAGTCTATAAAAGGTGCTAAGGCAACCTCTGACTTCTAATAAATTAGAGAGAAAAGAAAGCTTTGACTAATTTTGAATGTTATAAACAGACTGAACTGCAGCAATGAAGGAAGGAGTTTTTAAGTGTCATCAAGAGGAAAAATCAAAGGATTGGAAAGGCACTCTGGCTACTGGTTGTAAAATTGGATTATGGATTATTGGATTAAGAATATGGATAAGGGCAATATGCTCCTAGCGACTCGTTATGGCCAGTAATTTGTACTGGCTAAAGATTATCTAAGAACTTCATAATTACTTGACTATTATAAGAAAAAGGTATCATGGAGAAAGGGATTTTGATTTCCTGAATGATGTTCCTTAAATATTAGGAAAAGAGACTAATTAGTTGCTAAATTGAGAAAAATCAGAAACAGTGCAAAAATTAAGGGAAGTGGTTCAGTTAAATGCTGACATGATGGAAAAAAACCCATTATTAATAAGAACTCTTTTAAGTAAAATACAAGCCAGAGCCCAGTAGTACAAGGCCACAATGAAAAATCATTCCCTTTGGGAGAGGGATCTTCAAGGGAAAAGTTCTGGATGTGGAAAAGATGCCTGGATATTTAAACAATAATTAAAATCTCACTGGTTGAAAATTTGAAAGTGCATGAGAAAACAGATTCTGGCTCCAACATAGAGTTGTTGAATCAGGTGTATTAAAAAGGATGGCCGATTTTATACAAACTGAGAACTCCTAGTTGAGCTCAAATCATGGCAGAAAATAGGCACCTGCTATATGGAAGAACTATCCTAAAATTTAGATCTTGAAGTTCACATAAGAAACACAGATATCTGGATAAATACACAGATTCATGATCCATTTGGATTTCAGTGTCACTAATACTATGTGAAAAAAAAAAAAACAGTCTATGGAAATTACTCCAAGAGCTGAAGCAACCATATGAAGTATTAGATTTTCAGCATAAGGAAAAACAATTTTAAAAATCTGATCCAGAGACAACTAAACTACTGCAACTGCTTGGAAGCCAAAACCAAATGCCTCCATGTTTGCCTGTTTCTTAAAAAAAAAAAAAAAAATTAAAAAAAAAACTGACAATGAAATGTGAGCTGTGGCTTTGGTAGTTATTCCTACATAAGAAAATATCAAAAAGGGAAGAAAGGTGAGTCTGTGAAGAAATCCTGCTGGAATTGATTCTGGGTCATTCTGAATACAAAGTAAAGCACTTATTTCTTAAGGCTTAAATAAAAATAAATACAAACTCTTTTTTTAGAGTACAGTGATATCAGCTCACCCTGCTGTGGCTTTATAGTAGAATCAGACTTCTCAGGAAAGAGAAGCCAGGAGTCTGGCCTCAGGAAAGAGTAACTGAGTTACTCTTTCCTGAGGCCAGACTCCTTGAGAGAAACCTGTAAGAGAGCAGCCATCTTCCGCAGTTGTATCGGATTAGCAACTCCACAATATAAATTTAATAGAACAATAGAAAAACAAATAAAAATTCACTTGGATTCTTTAGATATTGAAGTAGTTTTATTTCCCACATTTGATAGTCAAAACCATGACTCAGCAGAAAGATATTTATATTTCCAAAGAGTTCTGTGGCTTTCAGCATGAAAACAAACAAAAAACAACAACAAAAAAAGAGATTGCCCTGTCAGAGAGAGTATGCAGAGGGCTCTCAGCTTCTTGAACAGCAGGGGAAGGATTAAAGGGTAGACAAACAAAACTGAGCCAGGTTTTTATGTACATTCATGATGGACACTTACCATCCATTAAGGATAGCACATATTGATGACAGTGCATATTATTTGATTAGATTTTCATGTTATCTGTCAAAACTGTGGTCATAGGTTGTGATTTTTTTTTTGTCACAAGAAAATAATACATTTGAAAACTGATGTTTAGTAAAATTCTAAAAAGATGACTGTATTCTAGGAAGAGAATGCCATTTGAACAAGAGTGGGCAGATACTCTGGAAGGCAGAGAATCCTAGGAAAATTTTTTAAAAAAGAATTTCCAGTTATAGCCAAAAAGCTTGTCTTCTAATGCTTTTACATGATGGAAGAGAGAGAAAGCAATGGGTGGAGGCATCAGCTGGAGGTTTTGAATATTTTGTAAGCTTTATAGCTGCTGCACAAGTCTAGTAGGGAGACCCACTACAAGATTCAGGCAAGCTGCAGATAAAAGCAGTGTTTGCACTGCACAGATGGACTCCCCCGAGGCTGGGGGACACACTGACCAGTGGGGCATTAGCAGAGATTACTGGCACGCTTGGGCCAGTGCCATGCACAGCCATGGCACAAGATAGAGGCTGGCTGTCACCAAGTGGCACGAAGCTTACCTGACTCACGCAGCTGCAACAGGATCTGGAACCTCTTCACCAAATTATAAATTCCAGGTAGATCCTGCAGGAATCAAGAGAATTTTTTTTCAGCCAAAATGTTCTGGTAATTCTTTAACAGTTTCAAGAAAACTGTCTGTTCCTTCCTCCTTCCCAACCTATCCAGTATCTGATAGAAAGTTCAAACCTAGAAAACTGACAGAACTTCTGTGGAATCTTTCTGTGGAAACAAAGTCTGTGTTAGTATGTCCTGAATTTGTGCCTTACAGACATAACATAAAATCTCTTGTATGAAATACCTAAAAAAGATGGGATTACAAGCGTTTGGACCAAATAGAATTTTAAACAAATATATGAGGAAATTTCTGCTAGAATGAGCTTGTAGAAGGCTTTAAAAATAAAGCAGATTATGTGAAGTGCTCTTCTAAGGAGGTGGGAGTTCATCCAGTTCCACAATTCTAGGGTAAAACTCAAGGGGATTCAGTATCAGATGGAAATAGTCTTAAAATTGGTCCCAAATACCTCTTTGGTAGGTTATTCGTAAAACAGTAAATTGGAAGCTGGGGAAATTATGACAATAGCCAACACCCCCAATAACAAAATGGGAAGAGAATGCCTCTGCTAGTAAATGCCAGAGGCAGTAGAGGCACTTCATGAGCACGTTTTAGCAACCTTTCAAGATACTTAGATGAAGCAAACATTAAAAAAATAAGAAAATAAAACACCAGTACAGCACTTGCTGTGCAGATGTGCTCACTCAGGTATTCCTGACATGGGTTTTCATTCATACATTTCACAGGAAAGGAAAGAGAACTGACAGTCTTTACTGCACAGCTAGCACTGGCCAGGACTTGGAAAGCTCCTTGTCCCACAAGGACCCTGCTGGCAGTCACAGCAGCACGATGTGACCCTGGGGCCGGCATACACTCTGGCTAACCTTCCCCTTTTGTTTAGCATCTTGTTTGCTCTCCAGATCTTCTAACTCACCATAGCTAGTGAATTACTTTTGGCGTACGTGTTTGCTCTTTTCAAGCAGACTTCCCATCTGTGCTGCTTTACCTTAGTTGAGACCTTTGCTTCTCCTCTCGTCTCCTTCCTGTGTTTGTGCTCCATGTGCTGCTTCATCATCCCGTGGATATTTTCTATCCTTACTTACTTTCCTACCTCCCTGAGCCTTCTTCTCCGAGGACCAACAACACAACAAAATAAATGTTAGGTCTTGTGCCCCAAAATGATAAATATGGTTCTACTTGCATGTTTCTTTTTAAAAGGATATAAGCAATTTAAGTGAACTTAAGATAAAATTTAGAAACAGATATTTTTACAGCTACATATGTGCACACTGTAAGCAAGTACTATGATTTGTAATGTACTCAACAAGCTCTTCTTTCACTGTCTGCTGCTGCTCTCACACACTGCAATCCTACTCTTGCAAACTGTACTACATAAATAGACTCCTAATAAGATACCATATGGAGATCTTGTAATTTTATGTGTCTATGATGCTTCTAGTAGCAGTAAAATAAATAAATGCATTGTTGCTATTAATATAAATCTTATATACATATATCCATTCCCTTTATCTATATTTTACAGAATGCTCTGTTTAACAAAAGTGTGTTATAGGTGTAAATCCACATAAATAAGTGAATGCCCTGGCTAACTCCACACTGGAGACAAATCTGGTAATAGCAATTAGGGATTAGAGCTTATCCTGGCTTCCCAAGGCATTCTTATTTCCTCTGTGCTGGAGATCTCTCTAAATTGCTGAGATTTCCCATTGAGAAAAAAATGAAGATTTTTTTGTTTGTTTGTTCAGGTAGGTCTGTTTTCCTAATCTGAAATATTTCAAGTTGCTCACCCAAGTTTAAAAAATAAATAAATAAAAAATAATTGTAGCTCAGATCTCACCATTTTCGGGCAGCAGTTTTACCCCATGCAAAGACGGACCTGCCGGGACTACATCTCCCATAATGCACCGGCGCCGCTCGCCTACAACCTTCCCCCCTCCGTGGTCGGCCGGGGGCGCGCATTGCATTGTGGGAGATGTAGTCAGCCGGGGGAGCCGCGCACAGCGGCGGGGAGCCTCTGCATGGAACCAGGCTGCAGAGCTCAGCCAGGTAACTCCAAATTAACAAGAGGAAAAAAAAAAAAAATTGGAAAATTACACGAAGAAATATGTAGTCAACTATGAACCTATTTTCTAACCCCCACCCCCCGACAAAAATCTATTTTTCACAATTTTTTAAATTCAAGATAAAAACAAATCTTGGTCTATCAGAAATAACCACAGAAGGGGCATCCCTTTTTTTGCTGCCCTTCATAAAATAAATATGGCCCTTCTAAAAGAATCAAGCAAAAGAAGCAGTGACTTAAAATGAGCAAATTAGATAAACAGCAGAAATGCCACTCAGGTTCAGAGATTTACACCTGACTTCAGCTGCATCATGGGCGACAAACAGTGGCTACTCACCCTCTGCACACAGGGGCCTGCGTTCCCCACAAAATGGTGCCAATCTCGTTATCCTGCCAGAGGCAGGACACGATTCTGGGCCATGTGGAGCAGCTGGTGGGCCAAGGTTGGATGCAGGACGTGTGAGGATCTCACCCCGCGGTGCACGTGCTGGATCATCCGTGCTGAGGGTGGCTGGAAGCACAACGTGGCACTGCAGCACGAACTGGGTCCTCTTTATTGTTTGAAATCTTATTTAAAATGTCATCTATCTGCCCTCACTTAAGGACAAAGGTGTAAGTTTTCTGTTTTTTAAAATGAAGAAAATAATTATTTTCCAGTGGAAAAGGGATACAGGGAAGAACAATAAAGGCTATCTTGTTTTGCTTAGAGAATACAATGCACAGGCTTGTAGATTATAATATATTCAGCTTTATCAGAGAAAAGCATGTAATCAGCAAAAAAATGGAATAAAAATCTGAAAGAACATACTTGTCATTTATGTAGAAAAGAAGACAAATATTCAGTAGCTTCTCCAAGTATAAATATATGCTCAATTCTATTTTTACTTGCTTCATATTACAAGACGGAGTCATATCAACTCTTGTGACGCAATGTCACATATAATACACGAGGAGGACATTTCAAGGAACTTTACTGATCTTTCAAAGCAATTTAAATATCACTAAGTATTCTGTAGCAAGTTTGTGAATATTCAGACATACCTAGTTTTAACAAAACTTTTACAGCATGGACGTTGTTTTGCTTTCAGGGAAATTTAATAGGTCTTTTGGGACCTGCCGTGTTTGAACATCTGGGAATCATCACATGTTGTCTGTTGATCAATGAGGCAACAGGAAAGGCATGATGTGTCACAGATGTTAAATATGGCAATACTCCATAGACCGACTGGATCACAAATGGAAATGATCAGAGTTTTAAAAATCTGATTAAGATTCACTGACTGGATAAAATCCAATTATTTTTCCAGAATTTCTTAACTATTCTAATAACAGTGGGTATTATAGTGGTTAGTGAATTACTGAAAGGCGGCTTACTTGTAGAAGTAAAGTGCCATAATTGAAGATACAGACTTTTTTTTTTTTGTATCAAATACTTTACCGGAAGATGAATACAACTTGCCAGGTTCCTGCTGTCTTGTTGTGAAGATTAATGTCTACTACTGGATAACTCTACCATTCCTTGTAAAACAAAGAAAGCATAAATCAAATATAGTGCATTCATTTGAGCATTATGGTTAATTGAGTAACTGCCACTAAACCAAGAAATCTTTTCCTCTTGCCTCAAGTGCAAAGCAAAGATTCCTTTAACTGCTAAGCACGCATGCCACCTCCTGGACAGCCACAGGAAGCGCCCTTGAACAAGGCTAGGGGAAGGGAAAAAGGCTCCGCTTTCATGCAGCAGTTACCAGACATCTATTTCAATTAAATGTATGTTTAAAATGTGTGAAACATAGACACGTCCCCTGACAAACTAGCTAGTTTGCTCACTGAAATTTATAGGTGTTCAGAGCTTTACATTTGTAAAGAAATCAGGTCTTTTAAAAAAAAAATAAACACACCTGATACTGATTCTCTGTAGAAACAGCCTGGAAAATGTTATGCTTAAGGGTAGCAGCTGAATCAACACCATGAATGAAATCCTGAGCTCACTGAAGCTGATAGGACTTTTGCCACTGAAGTATCACCTTGTATTTTGAGAGAGGTGCTCTCGTGTGGGTTTGGGTTTTCAAAACAAAGCAATCTGGGAATCTGTAATTCTGAATTGCAATATGCAATTCAGGGGAACAGGGATCAAAAAGGAACCCAGTCAAGAAGGTCTTGTCCTGCAAAAGGATGAGCTGCACTCTGAGATGGCAGAAGTCGTCAGAGAGCACCCCTTCCTTCAGATCAGACCAGATCAGCTCTTGCTTTTATTGCTTGCACTTCTCCAGCACCAGGTTTACAGTTGTTTTGTGTTGCTAGTACAGGTAAAAGCATGTTGTACGCACCGGAACATGTTCCTTGAAGCAATCATATTATCATGGTGTAATGGACTCCCAAATCAAAGCAAACTTCTACTCCGGCTGCTAGGATGATATACAGACAGCAAGGGAAACAAGCCAGGGAATTTCTCTCACCTGAGGAAGCAAATAAGAAGCATTTATCTAGTGCACGAAGAAGAGAATTTGGGCAGACAGTAGCTGAAATCCCCTGCAGTTACAGATTGTTTTAACCCTATTGCATCTTTTTACCTAGCTATTCCAGCTGTGGGATCACTTAACAGAACTCAATTCTTTTAACCTCTTGAAAAGTCACTGTTAAAAACAAATCAAATGGTCCCAATCCTGAACTTGGATACATCAGGGAAATGAAGTCAGCTTTCCTTGTATGCTTGGTTTTAGTTCCACTCATTGATTTCTTTATTCTGTCAAGTATAACATTTTAGCATTTATATGTAAACTGACAAACGACTTTAATGTAGACACTGAAGTACTTCTGATTTGCCTAAGCTGAAATGTTAAGTATTATAATGTTGCCGAGTAGGCTCAGATAAATAATTTGCCTGACTTGTTGCTGGATGTTTTCCTTACAATTAAAAGCTTTCTACCTAAATAAGACACAGGGTAAAAAATGTTGTATTTTATTATTTTTCATTTTTTAAAGTTATAACAAATGTAATGGGCTTTTCTATGCTACCAACACATGTGGATCTCTGCAATAGACAACACCATATTCTAATAATGCAAGTGTAATGTAAGTGATGCTATCTCCAATCTGTAGATGGCAGTGATCTTCCACTATGCACTTTAGGACGAAGTGAGGAAGGGGGAATCCACAAATTAAAACCACAGCGCATAAGAGATTCAGGGAAAACAAGTTGTGGTGCTAACTTCATGTTATATACCATCTTCTTTTTTACACTAAAACTTATTTTAAACATAAAAGAAAGTACCCCTTTTATTTCCTACATGGAATTAAAAAAAATGACATTTAGATTCTATAAATATCAAAGGATTTTGATAACAAATTTCAGAATATTGTTATTTGGAATTTATCTGTGATCAAAATCTTACTCTGGTATTCTGGACTTCTTATAGGTAGCTATGGTAAATTTTATTGCCTTACATATGTTTACTGAAATAATGCCTGCATTTTTTTCCCTCTCAAATCTCTTTCAGGATATTTAGCTACCTCCTCCATCAGTTGTTCAACAGTTCTGTTTCCCCTCTGTTTAATATTTGTTGTTCTATTGACACTTGCCTGAGTTTCCACTTTTGTTCAGATAAAATGCAGTAAACTCAGAGTGTACAAGGCTGTCAAGAGTTTACTTCAAGGAAGGGGAAAGCCTGCTGAAATCCAAGAAAGTCCTTCATTAATTTCAGTGCACTCAGAATGCTGCATCCCGAGTCTGCCTTCCTTGGAGACCGGCAGGGAGAACTGCAGGGTACAACACAAAGTCTAAACTTGCCCTTTTGTCACTATTTTCACTTGCAGTTTGTTTTTCATTAAAGACGTCTGCCTATAGTATTTTAAAAATGATATCTCTTCATAATGGAAGTCCTATTTTAAATGATTAGATGCCTAGTAGGAATTCAAGCAGCAAGTAAATATCACTTAAAAATTTGCTTCTGAATGAAATCCCACTGAGATTCTGGGTTTTGTCAGGGGGAGAATGCAAAAATACACAAGTATTCATTTGCTTCCAAGGCAGCCCAGGTTACTTCAAATGGAGCATTAGATATCTTTGAATGAGTCAAAGTTGAGACATTCCTCAGAATATTGTGAGAAATTACTTGTGTCAGAAATAACTTGTTCCATTTAAGATTAAGCCATTTGGTTCCTTGCTGCTGAAAGATGTTTTGCAACATCAATATACCCAATTTGCAGTCATTTTTGTTTCACTGCAGTCGAGGGGAATCTTGTCACTAGTTCTGGTTCAGAAGCTGTAGTGCAGAAAGCCAGTATAAATTACTGTGCATTGCTTAAACCCTCTTTGGAAAGCTTAGCTGGGAGCTATCTCCCTTTGCATAGGGATGTATTACACCCAATATGCTCCAGAACAGAAAACTATATGCTCCCAATCCCAAAAGGAGGGTTTCCACCCATTGAATTAGGAAAACAAAACTGTTTTTGAGGCATCCTACCTTTTCTCCTCATATTTTACAGAATCTTTTTTTCTTTTGCTACATTAACTAGCCTTTCCTTTTCCTTACTGGCTATGCTCTTAAATTCTCTGAAAAAACAGCAGTAGTTTCTCCATCTAATCTACCTCACATTGCTTAACTTGCAGTTCTAAGGAGGGATTTGCTTTTTAATGAGTAAACATTTTATCTTTTTTATTCCATTGTCAGAGAAATAATCCATTAATCTATTCGCAGTATAGTCTATACAGTTTCATAATATGTACCCTTATAAAAAAAAGATGGGAAAGGGCACCCAAGGAGGGATGTATGGCCTTTCCCCCTGTTTAATTACATGCGTACACATGTACCTAACCAGACGTCCTCTTTTCTCTCACACTGCTGGTAGAGTCATAGGACACAGTATGCAAAATTACATTTTTAAATTTGCCTGTACTACTCCCCACAAAAAAGACAGTAAGACATTAAATACAACCCACGTTAAATGTATCCACTCATGCTCTAAAGACGTACAGGAAGGTCCCTTCCTTGGGGCACATCCTGGCCATTTTATAGAAATGTCAAGTGACAGCTTTGCCAAACGCTCCCTTCGCTGCGCCGTCGGCTCAGTCCCCCCGGGGACGCTCACCAGCCCGTCTGGGCGTTGCTCAGGATGTGCCAGGAGTCCGCAGCCGCCCTCCCATAGCCACCAGGCGCGGGGCTGCCTGGCGCCGTTTCTGCTGATCCTTTCCCTCTCCTGCTCCTTCTCTTCATCTTTCTAATTCATTCCACATGCCCTTGAATATGTACCACGTAAGGTGCTGTTTTGCACTCGACATTTGTTCATCACGGTCTATGAGAATCTCGTAACTTCCACAGATTCTTATTCTCTGGAAGCCCCTGGGCAGCAGGCAGGGCTGTCAATGTGCGCGTGGGGAGCGGTCACACATGGATTACGAGAGGGTCAAAGCCCTGGTTAGTCGTGGGAGCTGCGCTCAAGTACTTCTTGGCTCCGGATCTCCGGTACAGACCGGCCATTCCTCACAAACGACATCTCCTGTGACGCCCCGCAGCCTCCCGCACCGCGGAGCACAGGCCGCCGTCCCGGCCCCCCGGTCTCAGAGGGTCCTGGGCGACAGGGCCTGGCTGGGGAGACTCCTCTTCATGGCCGAGCAGGGACAGGAGGGCCCAAATCAGAAGCTTTCAGGAGGCTTTCAAAACTGTTCAAACAAAAATGTATGGAGGTGGGGAAAGGTGGAGAAAGCGGAATGCTTGTCAGAAGAGGTTCAAGTGTTTATCTTACATTTCAATCCCCCCCAATAGAAAATAAAGCAACCTAAAAAAAAGAATGAAATGCATGTAAAGCAGATAGTTTGCTCAGAAACAGTAAATGATTTGAAAATGAAGTTCTGTAGAAAATTCTGGAATTGCTTTTATACTGTAGTATAAAGAGCAGGCAACCAACAAGGACTGCATCACGGAGAGCCCTTCCTCCTGGTTGGAGAGTCTCTGCTGCGAGCAGACCATACGTTTTGGCAGCAAAATGAACCCCTGTGCATCTGCAGAGCCAGAACAATCTTTTAAACTTGGTTCTAAACTAATTCTGGAGTTGTCAAAACATAGGAATTTACATACAATTTAAAGTGGTAACTTCCAAAGCAGTGAAAAGAAGTCTCACATAAAGGCCGCGGCTGGCAACATGAGAAATTCAGGTGCCAGATTATTAGAAATTCGGGTTCAGCAGCGATGTGACCTCCCCAGCGAGCTGTGCAGCCAGCTCTGCCGCTGCCGAGGTAGTGACCCGGGGCGCTCATGTGACTGGGCTGCCAAGGGGCTGTCTGGTCCACCAGGGTGCCACTTTCCTTTGATTTATCTTTGAGTCTGAGGAATTTTTTTTTTCTTCAGTGGAGTAAGAAAATCCTGCTTCAAATTCATTATCAGAGCTACCCACACTGCCTGGCCCGCAGTGGATAACTCCTAGTAACTGGATAAGTACTTTCCATGGACCATGTCTATACTGACTTTAAAACAAGCCACATGCAGATTAGTTCTTCTCTAAGTATTTTCTCTAAACAATTGAGAAAATGTGTATGTTAAAGAGAACCCCATCCAGGTATGTGTATAAACTTGAGAGAAGAATGCAAAAGGGCTACTTATAAGAGGATGAAAAAATTATTAAGTACTATCTATATGGTGCCAAATATATGATTAGTTCTTATCTGTTCTTACAAGCAGAACTTTGTTCATCTGTGGAAGAGGCAATTTGAAGCTGTGGCAGCTGAGCTACAGTAATTTTGACATAAAGGCAAGGAAAAGAAGCCAACAAAGTACCTTTTATGTGCATGCTGTACCGAGCTGTGGTTGACTGTGTGCCTACAGCTAAACATACACAATACCTATAGCAATGATAAAAAGCACCGTCCCCAAATAAGACTTTATTCAATTGCATTATGTCTTAGTTAATAGCTTACTACACAATATCATCTCCATCAATTCCTTATGCATGAAATGGATGCATGAGGTCTTGTGCGGCTCTTGCCTGGCTCCACGGTAATGCTGTAGACCAGGCGCTCCGCTGCTGTCCGTGCTGCACCGCAGCTCCGCATCGCAGAACCCACAGCGGGGCTGGGGCCGCCAATATTAAATGACACACGTTTTTTCTTCTGATGGCTACAGCCCTTAGAACAAGGAGCTGAAAAATACTGTTGTTAGACATAGAAAGAATATAAAGAAAATGTATTTGGATATACTTTAAAATATCTTAGCAATATTTGTCCACCCTCTAGACCTACTCATTATGATCACATCACTTCTTAAGTCTCATAGGCTCTCTTATTAACATTTAATACATGAAAAGTATGCATTATATGAAATGTAATGTTACTAATGAGCTAAAGATCTTCCCCCTCGCTGTTATTTCCTGTGCATCTACGAGGTAAGTAACCATGTATCTTTGCAGATGGGCATGCACAAGACAAGTGGAATAGCTACTTACTCATCTCCAGTCCCTGTGGGCCTCGATTAGCTAGTAAAAAGGCAGGGGCCACATCAAACCAATGCTCTACAGAAGAAACCCAAGGAAGTGCATTAAGATTCTGCCCCTGCAGTGCCAGCTAGTGAGATTTTTGCACATGGGGAATACAGAATTAGTATCTTCTAAAGCCAGAAGATCTTGCAAATCACAGTTTTGTCCTATCACTCACTAGCTGGATTGAGATAGAAATAAAAATATATAATTCCAATAAATAGAAATAAATCGTTCTAATAAATGCAATGAGAAATCCTCTCTATTCCAGAAAATTTCTCCAAATATGGAAACTAAACTGCAGTAGTCCTGTTATAAAAGTGGAGGAAATGTCTTTACCTGTTAAATACAGCATACAAAAAAAGAAACATATTTTTCACTATATAGCTTTTCAGATAAGCACATATAGGCATATATTTTTCAATAACAAAGTGCAAACCATCTGCCAGGCCCAAAATTATTCTAGAAAAGCTCATGTTAAGTTTCTAAGAGGTATTAAAAGAAAACAAAAAGAATAAATATCTTTTCTCCTGTAACTTTGGAAGCTAATTGCACTGTCTGGACACTGTGTTTTCCTCATGGCAAGGAAAAATAGCTATTCATGCTGGAGGCCATAAAGAAACCTCCTCATGGCACCAGCCAGACACGCTGGTGCAAGGCTAAGGTCCACAGTGCCCACTGGGATGGTCCCAAATTTTGACGGTCGTCCCATGGCAGAGATCCCAGCGCCGCAGCCGAGGAGGGTTGGTGCAAGGGCAGGGGCAGCAGCCCTTGTCAGGCAGCGCTTGTTGGCTCTCCGCTTGCTCTACAGCTGCTGCCCAATGCAAACTGACTTTGAGACGGAGAAAATCACTTAGCAGACAAAGGTCACAGAGGCCTGAGAGACAGGTGACAAGTCACAGTCTGCAACAAGTTATATCTGAGCTAAATGGTTAAATTTTTGAAAGACATCTATTAACTGTATAACTCGTGTATGGGTTATAAAGGGATTCAAAATCTAGGTACAGCTACTGAAAAACACAGGAGGATGGATCCGGCCTTGTGCCTTGGTCAGGCCCCTAGGAGCAACAGCGATGTGCAGCCAGCAGGGAATTGCTACCCAGGCACTGCACCCATGCCAGTGCAGTCTGGCTGACTACAGCTTCTAAAAAAATGAGAGGGATTTCACAAATTGTGAGATATGCCTGTAATTAAGCTAAGAAAGCCTCACAGCAAGTGAACTTGTATTATATATATTTATATATATTATTCAAATAGATCTCTCTTTCTTGCTTTTTCCTCAGTTCACATTCGCAATGGTTAGTATTTTCAGAATAGAAATACACGGAAAAGGAGGAGGTGCGAAGCTTAGTTCTAGTCAGACCATGTAAGTGTGAAGGCAAAAGACTTAGAAAAGATAATTTAGAAAAGATTTATTTGATATCAATTTCAACAAGCCCTCATTCATTACAAAAAAAAAATTCTTCTTCTAAAAAGAATGCTCTGTTCACTCCTTTGGCTTCTCCTGGACTGAATAAACCCTGGCTTAAGCCACTGGTCAAAACTAAAGCAGAAGGTCCCTGAAGCAGCAAAGCCCACAGGGCAGACGGGCCCAGGCCTGAGGCCGGTGTGCCCTGCGGGTCACCAAGGGCTCCGAGCGGCTCCACCAGCGACGGGAACCCACTTGTCCCGCGGGGATGTCGAGCACTTACTGTAGCGTGGCCTAAGTCAATACAGAGTTCTAGATAAACTGGCAAAATTTTGTTCAGCAAACAAATACAGTGGTTTAAAAATGATACCCCTGATACCACCTAATGTTTCAGCTTTTCTTGAATGCTTAACTCAATGCAAAACCGTTCTCTTGAACCTCTGTTAGCTTGTTCCATCTCCTGACCTCCAGGGTGACAGATGCTAATTTCAATTTTCCTAAATGTCTTAAAATACCTTCCTTCTTTAGCCACACTTCTGTAATGGCAGATGGGGCATTTTGTCATTATGTGAGGTGTAGTCCTGCCTGTGCTGAAATTTAGTTTCCATAAATTAAGTAGTTTGCAAGTGCCAGGAGTACCAGGTGATCTCTATCAATTTAATATTACAGAGCCCTTGCTCTTGTTGGCTGACGTACAGATTCCTAAAATTAGCCTGTTAGAACAATCAAAAGTGACCTGGGGATTATTTATGAACTCCAGTATATCTGCTTTATTCAGGCATAAATCAGTTGGTTTCCACTGATTTCCTTCCAATTTACAGACTTAAGTATATTCTGCCTGTTGTTACACAGCCAATTTAAGCTGGGAAAATGTCCTTTAAATCTACCTCTTATGCTTTAAGGTAATAGCTTGAGATTCTATATTTAAATAAAATTTTATTTTAAAATTATTTCTAAAGGTTTAGCAAAAGAAAAATGACAATCCACCTAAGGTCTGCTGATAAACTAGGGTTTATTATTATCAGAGCCTTGCTTTAAACACAAGCAAATGGAAAGAATACACAAGTAATTAGCTGAAAATACTTTCTGAAAGAAAAGCGAAAATAAAAATTAAAGCTAGCACAAACATTCTGACTGCTCTGTGAAATGTTATTTCCAAGCTTAGAGAAACTTTCACTGGGATAGAGGTCACTGAGTAGAAAGAACTGACTTCGAGACACACAGATAGCTGACTCTGCAATACTAGGCAGCAAAATTTGATTTCAATAAAATATTTTTCTGACACCATTTAAAATAATCTAGAATTATGCACAATGCAGATAAGAACAAGTTGATAAAATTCTAAATAAAAGCAAGATAACATTTGTAAAGAAACAAAGCAGGACAGTCATTAAGAAAGAATTTGCAGTTTAAATGTCATATAAAACAAATGTGACTAATACTGGCTTTCAAAAATCTAAAGCTCTTTTTTTTTTAGAGGAAAACTATGAAAAACATAACCCTCACCATCTCAGGAAAAAGAAACCACTATAAAAGATTCTTCATAACGCACTTTAAATATGTGCTTGAGAAGTCCCAAAATATTTCTAGCGTTAGCTCTTTTACTACCTAACACGACACAAAAGAAAGACAACGGCAGAGAATACTGCAGCCTTAACAAACGAAGCTGTTCATGTAAAATAGACGCCTGTTGTGACGCCACCAGCACAGAGTTCCTATCCATTGCGAGAAGATTAATATTGCCTTAAGAAACTTGAGATGACACTACAGTAGCACTGGATGTATATTCCAAATTGGATGGCATGAAAAACTAGCTCCAAAATGAGTGGTATTTGGTATTCCTAGAATTACATGAAAGACTCTGACTTTTATTACCTTATATTTAGGATTATTTTACTTTGCAATTCTGTATGTTCTGATGCTGAATAATTACAAAGCACTTCACAAATGCTAAGGATGTGGTCATATTTAACTCATTATGAAATAAGGGAATATTGCTCCTACATCACCAGTGAAGGGACTGAGGCACAGAATGGTTAACTGGTGTGACCCAGAAAGTGATAAAAAACAGGGGGTAAACGTCTCTCGTGCCCTCCATCCCTGCGCTGCAGCCCACGACCAGCCTTGCTGCCTCCCCAGCACTGAGACCGGCCATCTCGTGGGGAGGCCCGCTCTGTATCACCCACCCTGTATAACCTCCTGCTCGCAGCTTCAGCCTAAATGTATGTGAAACTGATGATAAAATTCCTACCATTTGAGCACAAAGAGACAATGCTGGAAAGTATTTTGGCTGTAACATTTCCTTTCACTGATACCTGAACTTTTAGATTTTTATTTTACAGGAAAACAGCAATGAGGATTTCCCTTTCTCGCTGCATGAAGTTACCTCTAGATGGCTAAATGGTTATATTTACAGCTCTAAAAAGAACTACAATTCAAAGAAGGTAGTGGAATTATCTGAATACTAATTGTGTAGAAGTGGAAATCATAAGCATGGGCAATTCTTGTGCGTTGAAAGCTGGGGTCCCCTGTTTGTTCTACAGCTCTGTGGGACTACAGGTTAAAATAAAATGTCCCTAGATTTCAGCAAGCCCGAGATCACGCAGGGTTAAGCTGAACACTTCAGCTGACTAGAGAAAAGCCGCGCAAGTGGATAACCTCTAGTGATCTGGTCTGTCTTAGCACTGTTGGGAATTTTGCAACAGCCTTCACTGGGGGCCAGCATTTTATTCCTGGCTCATCTTTCCTTTAGAAGGTCCCAGAAACACCTTTTCATACCTATTTTGATACCTGCCCAGTCCCCTATTCATTAGAGCGACTGGCGAATCAGCCCCTGCATGACTGCGGCCCTGGCAGTACGTGGTGGGCAAGATGATAAGCTCTGCGCTGCCACAGGCCCCGTGCGGTGTTTTACAGCACGACTGACTGCTGCTCCGCTGCTCTGCTGCTCCCTGCAGCCCCTGGGCTGCTGTACATCTTCGGGTGTGTTAGGGTACCATGCCAGGCTGAAATCTGCCTTATTAAACAAACTCCCAATAGCTCTGATATCACTTTTAATTTGTATTATAATTTCTAAATTCTGGTTGTTCCCTGGAGAATTTTTTTTCCACGAGCGTATCTGGAGCTGGGAAACAGTTCTGCGCAGGAAGCAAGCGCGTGCATTAACGACACCCTTCCCTGCCTCCTGCTTCTTGGTGCAATCCGACCTCTTTCACCAGCGCGGCCAGTTGAGTCCCACAGCTCCTGGGCAGTTCTTACTGTTTCACCTAGAGCAAAAAATTCCTGGGAGTGTCCGCAAATCTGAACCGGCATCTGTTCTTTTCCTGTTGTTTCTTCTTTGAAAATATAAACAGAATGTTAATTACCTTGCCCTGATTTTATCCTGCTGCTCAGTTTGCTTCCTTTTAACTTCTGAATCTATTACCACCTGCCAATTTGTCTAATCCTGCATTCTGGCAGACGCAAGGTTTTAACTGAGATGCTTGCAACAGTCCTGAAGGAATATGAGCCATATTCTGCTAGGTCAACAAGCCCCAGAAACCCAAATCTGCTACAAATGTCACTTCATTACTTGCACAATTTTGAGCCTAGATACAGGTTTTTATTTCATAAATTTATTCATGGATATATTCTGAGGAGTTTGAGAATTTTCGCATACAATAAGCCAAGTTCTGAAAGGCTTTGAAGATTTATGCCTCGAACACTTTTGGACCTTGCTGTCCTTTTATTTTTGGCATATTTTGTTCTTAAATGAAGAACAGAATGAAATTCTTAAATAATCTGGAGATTCTCCCTGCTTCAGAGCAAACAGAATAAAAAAGGCTGACTCAGCATTTTCACACGTGCTTAACTGTAATTGTGTGCTGTGCTAAATTAGAGACCTGTGCTCACGGCTCACATTACAAGGACTACTTTAATTTTACACAGGGAAAAAAAAAGGAATATTTTACACTGTATTTTAATAAATAATTAATATTAAACTGCATCTATTAAATAAAGGTTCAAACTTGCACAGCGCCGTAAGCTCCCACTGGATGGTGTTTATCGACTTGCAAAATCAGGATCTGGTACAATGATATTTGGAGTGCTCTTCTGTTTCATACTGTGCCAGTTCAATATTGCTAACTACAGGTGTTTAAAAAGCATAAAGTGGTCCATCAAATATCAAAAGATTAGCTTCATACTTGCCAGACCTTTAAAAAATAAATAAATAAATTGGGGCTCCACTTATTTGCCTTCTGTTTTTTGATACTGTAGGGTTCAGTTGGCTCATGTCTTCATGTTTTATCTCTAACCATAAAAGTTAGAGCTTTTTTTTTGATGGAAACCAAAGTTTGCATCTGCTCCCTAGCCCGCAGGAGCAGACTTTAAAAAACCATCAAGTATCATTAATGCTCATGGGAAAATTGTAAAAATGGCCACACCGCTTGGCAACTTTCTAATTTACAAATTTTAGTAATAAACATCGGCGCTTTGAACAAGCGATGTGAATTAGCCAGGTTCTACTACCTACTTAATAGTCCATATTCCTTACGGCATTGAAATTACTACGGATCAGAACACCTCCTGTACAACTGAACACGATGCTTCTTGCCATCCAAGTCTGGAACAGCTCTGCTCCTAGAAAAGTGGGAGCCTTTTGCATTTTACATTGCAACTGAAACAGTACCTTAAGCCTAGAAGCTACTCTAGTTGTTTCAATGATAAAACTACTGTTTTTCCCTCCTATTTCAGTTATGTCCACTGAGAAGCTCTACAAAGCCATATTTCATTTCATGGATTTTCACTAATCGTTGCCTGATGCATGAGATGTAGTCATAGGTGCTCTGTGGGCTGTGTTCAGAGGGACCTATAAACCTCTATCTATACACTGTGGTTTGTCGTAAAAAGAAATAAAGAGCTACCGAAGCAAGAGATGTGAAGTGGGTTTGCTGGGGGAATGAACAACCGAGTAGACAAGAACTTTACATTCATTAAGGCCCTCTCGCTGGGTATAGCAGCATGTTCTGAGGATGAACTTCACTCGGAAAACTTAAAGAGTTCAGTTTGAAGGTTTATTCCTCTGTCATTGTTTCATCTGGTTAGATTAATTGGTTTCAGATTACAAAAAAACAGGTCTGAAACTTTTGGACCAATTTTTTACTCTGTGTATTATGGGAAGCACAACACAACGCTTTTCTTTTACAAGGTGATTTAGTGCTCTAATTGGCTGCTGGCTGATGCAGAACACATAAAATCTCATTCTATATATCATTCCTTACAACCTGTGCATCCTCAGTTTGAACGAGATTGCAACGGAAGCTCAAAAGAAAATTAGCAGAGAACAATGAGGTAAACTTTCTTCCTATTATCTTATAAAAATCTCTCTTCTGTTGGTAAGTAGGTACAGTAAGTACATATGAACTACACTCAGAAAACCACCTCATTTAAGGATGCTCACCTAATAAATTGAACAAATAATAACCAGAATCACTTCAAATTATCAGATAATTAAATATCTGGATTTTTTTTTATTCTTTCATTTGTTTTTACACTATTTTAGGATTAATAAATTGCTATGCCTAGAAGCTCTCTGGACCTCGTTCTGTGGCAGCGCTCCGAGAGGCAGCCTCGGCGTACGGCCTGTGTATTGTGACGTGGGGCACGCTGGCTTCTGAAGATCGATTACCATTAACAGCTGCACGAGCAAAAACTATTCAAGTATTAAACAATACTCAAATACTGAGTATTAAAAATATGAAGAATCAAGTGTCAGTGGCTGAAAACATTGGTATATTTAATTCACGCAGAACTGTTTTACTTTGGTGTCAATAGAGCAATGAACTGTCTCACACATAGCTGACCTAGTGGGGTCTGCTGGGCTCCCTGCAGCTGCAGCCTCTCAGTCCTCGGCGGAACCTGCCAAAGTCCATCACTGAAATCACATTTAGATTTCTGTTAACGCCCATGATCTTCGTTTGGCATTTCAATCTACACATAATTATTGTTAGTAACATTTTTTTACGTGCAGCATTGGTAAGGTTCACACTGTCTTTGTTCACACTGCCATTGTTTTAAATTCAATATTTATTGTTTTTACAAAAACAGGCCAGTTTCAGGGCACTTACTTAGAATTGTATTAAGTCAGCAGAACATTGGAATGGGCTAAAAAGGCAGGACTGGACATTTGCTTTAGAGCAGGTTAATTAGGCAGATATTTCCAGCATAACAACTCTATTTCTCTGTTGCTATAGACAGTATTTTTATGAACTTTTGGTTACTTTTTTTTTCCTTGTAGGAGGATTTTTTTTTCCTTTCTGTTTTGTTTTGCTTTTCCTGAACTACATCCCTAAATCTGCAGTCCTGCCAGGTTTAGAATTTCCAGGGAACTTCTGCTAGGTGTCCTGGCCAAGGAAGCCTTGCAGAATTGGGCACCTTAAAGTGCTGAAGCATTTTTAGTTAAAGATATTAAAGTCTCTCTTAAAAAAATGCACTCTCAGCTGTTCGTACTGCAGTGTTTGGAGTGTTTAGACTGCTGGAGAATGCTGATATCTTGATATGTTATATGAGGATACCGGAGCTGTGCTTCAGGCAGAAATTCTTCAGAAGAATGAGCAAAGAGAACACCAAGTGGAACTGTTTAAATTAAAAAAAAATAAAAGGGCTACATTTTTTTCAGAAGGGATAGGAATAATACTAGAATTCATCAAATGTCAAAATGTAATATAATATAAATGTAATATAATGCAGCTGTATTTTAATTTGGGCATGGTGTTTACTTTTGTTTTTATATTTTTAGAGACAATTACACAGTAACTCTCTAGCTGTATTTCTAAACCAGATAACTATCTCAAGTTGGTGCCATAACATGAAAATTACAGAGCATGCTCTTTTTGAACTGATTATTTCATTTTTAATGATGCTCATCAGTATCAAACTGTCAACTGCTCATATTGAAAGGATGAGTGTAGGAACACAGGCAAAACAAGATTTTCCAGAGGCTTAAAGAATGTAATCTGTGCATCCATGTCCCCAACACTCTCCTCCATTTTTCATTTGCCCCATGTGAAAGCAGGGAAACTGCATTTTCTGCATAAATGTGTCCTGACAAAATACACTCAGCCCCAAAAGGCTGATCTGACCAGTGGTCCACCAAAATCCAAGCCTTTCTTCTAGGAAAAGCTAATACTGACTAAAAGCTTTTGAAACCAAGTAACTGGTGAACTGAAGCCAGCATTCTGCATGCAGCCTTGCAAGGTCTGCCTCAGCTGTTGCAGGCTTAAGACTTTGGGGCTGGTTAGAGAAACTTAATATTTGGCTCTTTTATGCAAGTACAACCAAACCTTTCAAGTTTTATTTATTGTTATTCCTTTTGGTCTGATGACAGCAAGACCTGTCTGGAAGAAAGCAGGGCTACCAGGATTGACCACTGATACTAATTACTAACTTCTAATGCAGTATGCATCAGATGCCGCAGCTGAAGAAAACCTTCTATTTTATTTACTTTTGTTTAAGGAGGAATAAACACAAAATCACTGAATCCTGTAAATAAAATTATAAATTAAGATAAAATACCATCCTCTTTCTTTTCCCCTATAGCCTCATGCATTCCTTTCAAACATGAAATAACTTTTGAAGGGAGGATGGCTGTGGTGAAAATCAATATTTTTCCTCTAGCTGAGCCTACTTCAGAGAAAAGTCAGATCCTGCCTATGCCCTCTGCTTGCATCTAAAAATTTTAGGTTTCATTCCCTGTGGTAACTATCATAACTATACAGCTACTTCATACAGTATATATTGACTTTGTAAACTGTGGTTGTTCTCTGGTGCAGGGATCAGTATTCTGGACTGAGCATTCAAGTGTAGGAACAGGAAAAGTCTGACATGTTATTAGATGCGTCCTTACTCATGCTCTTTGTAAGATTTCCTCCATATCCCTGGATAGAAAATCAATGGTTACGTATGAAGTACCCGTGGCTACCTATTGGAAAGCAGTGAGATGCTTCCTCTATTTGTGCAAGAAGCTTGGATTTCTTGCTTAGCAATGGAGGACTGTAAGAGACAAAATTTTGTTGCACTATAATGAGCGTTAGCTTTGCCAAGCTTATTGAAAGAAGTACCAGAAGCCAAAATGAACAGGGACTGAAGATCTACACAGAGTCCCCTGCTAACTACAGCATTAAGATTTGCCTTTGAGCAGCACAGAAGCTACTGCTTCTGCTGAACAAGTAAATGAGGCGATAAAAATGAAGCTTAAAGAAAAGTGACTACAGACACAAAATGAGAGGAGTATCAAAAGTATTAATAAATCTCAGAACTTAACAGAAGTGACGTAAGGTATCTGTACTATCCTAAGTTTAAAAGCTCATTATACAACACAATAATAAATATTAGCAGATTTTTTTTTAATTCCATTAGGAACAAGGCCTCACATAATTATCAAATAAATTATGATTTCTTGCTCCAATGAGCTTTCCGTCAGTCTGAAGTACCAGTCAGACAAAAATATATTGCTAACAATGTCAGTCAGTTCTTTTGTTTACAGTTCTTAAGAAACAAAAATATGTTCTTAGCATCTGTGGCTTATCAGGTATCAACAACAAAAGAACATTCGTTTGTAGCAGCAGAGGTGACAATCGCAGCTCTGCAAGGAATAAGATGCACTCTCACATATCAAATCTGGAAACATAGCAGAGTATGTGCCCATAATAGGTTGAGGTATCTTTAGCTAAGGAATTATATCTTGCTGAATGTGATAGGCCAGATTCTGCCTCTGAATATGCCCCTCTGCCAATCCCTTGGCAATATTAGGTACAAAATAATATAAAGTGACACACTTTATACAAGTGACAATACAAATGACAAGATTAAGCATTTTTACAGATAAGAAAGTGGGGAGTTCACCTAAAAACATGCAGGCATTCTAGGCTCAACTGGTTATATCCTGCAGCTGCTAAATGCTCTTACTGCATAGAGTATACATATTACATAGCATGCAGGTGGCAGTCACATCCTATCATTATTGTAAAAGCAGTTTATTAAGCACACGCAGTGTGACAGGGAAATGGAAGAGAGCCAGGAATTGGATCTTACCTGGTGTTCCATGCTGCTGCTTCACGGTCTCTTGCCGTGCTCAGGAGTCCTATGCTTTGTATTTGCTTCAGGCCTAGAGCGTCAAAGTGCATCAGTTCTTTTACAAAGCCACAGAGCATCAGCATGACATGTGAAACTAGCCAGTTTTGCAGCTCTTTACACTCCGAAAGTTTTCATGATATCGAGCCTTGCAAGAAAAATGTCAACCTGGCCTGATTCTTAGGCCTTTCAGCCTTGAATCACCTCATGTATGTCACTGATATTTAACAGGAACTGTAGAGATGGGCGAACCAGTTTGTGGAAAATCCTGACCCAGCATGTGCTTGCTCCAAAAGCTCTCCCAGTCTTTTCGGAAGTTCATACCACATCAGCAGGAGACTTGTGTGTTACTCCTTGTTCATGTCTTGCTTGTCATGCTGCTTGTCAATGATGTAGTAAAGCCACCAAGTACCAAACCCTCTAGCTTAGTCAGTCTGTATAGCAGATTTATGAAACTTCATAAGGTAGATAAGCATNTCACCTCATGTATGTCACTGATATTTAACAGGAACTGTAGAGATGGGCGAACCAGTTTGTGGAAAATCCTGACCCAGCATGTGCTTGCTCCAAAAGCTCTCCCAGTCTTTTCGGAAGTTCATACCACATCAGCAGGAGACTTGTGTGTTACTCCTTGTTCGTGTCTTGCTTGTCATGCTGCTTGTCAATGATGTAGTAAAGCCACCAAGTACCAAACCCTCTGGCTTAGTAGCAGATTTATGAAACTTCATAAGGTGGATAAGCATAAACCTACCCTGACAGACAACAGTCATTCAACTCAAAGAAGCTGAATGGTTCATATGCTGAAAGTGAAAAATACACTTACAGGCTTTGCTGAATTTGTCTTCTTATGTAATCATCCACCTTCTTCATGCATAGATCAATCTGGAGTGTAGGGGCAGCAAGGGTGTTTTCAGACGTGTGCGTGGGCCAGCAGTACATTTGCTCTGTTAATTACATTCCTCTTTATTCTCTGTTTGACCACCTCATTCCTCCACTTTTGAACTACTTTTCTTTCCAGGTTGTCTTCCCCTTTATCTTCTGCTTTTTTCATCTTTGCTCAGATTGCCTCTCTTCCACAGACCTTGTTCCATAACTTTGTCTTTACAGAATGGGTTTCGCACTTACATATTCTGAGGTAGTATTCTGCCTTGTATGTACATGTATCCCTGTTCAAGCAGAAGTAAATGCTGGTGACTGCCCTGTGCTCTGTGCTGGCAGGATATAAAGCCTGTCACTCTTAATTGCCAGCACAGATGACCTTTTGGTCTGAGTTTTGAAGTTCAATCATGAGATATGTGGTATTTTCCAAGCTATTTGCACATGTTTTAACTAAAGACTGAGTGCATGTGTGTGCAGCCATGGGTCATTACACAAAGTGAAACCACCAGCTTGCGTGTCGTAGGCCACCAAACAGCCACCAGCTGATAATGACTCTCCATTATTACTAACCAGGGTCAAATTCATGCCAGTGACCTAGAAGGAAAGGGCTCCATATCTCATTACCAACATGCGGAGCTTTCTGGTCCTACTGTGCACTTTTTTTTACGTGTTTTTGTACGTGAAGTTACATGTTTAAGTATAAGTTCAAATAAAATTCAGGAAACTAAACCAGATATTTTCTTAAAAGATATGCATGTATAATTTCCAAATTAAAAGCCATTCAGTGTGCATGACTTTTTCCACTCATAATCTTCTAATACATTCTTAGCATTCAGACATCTTGTATACAGCAGCTGAATAACCTATGGAGAGAAGTCTCTACGCATTAGTATGCTAGAGAAGCAGTTACAGTCTGTTGAGTAAATAACAGACATTTCAAGAAAATCCTAAATACTTTTTTATTCGATAGACCTTAACTTTTCTGAGTAAGTTGCTGGTGGTTTGTTCAGTACATAATAAGACCCACAGAAGCCCCTCAGAGTGCATTTAACACAAGGTATTTCAAAATGTTCTTAAATTTATATCATGATAAATGCAAAAGCTTTAAGAAGATTTAATTTTTTAAAAGTCCAAGTCACTGATAAAGTAGATTTAGAAATATGAAAATAGAAACCGATTTTTTAAAAACAAACTTAAGATTTTAAAATCTTTTTCTCCATTTCTAGTATTTAAGCAGTATTTTATTTTCTGTTTTGGGAGTATTACACTAACTGCAGCAAAATTTAAAGACATCTGGACATGAAGAGCTCAGTTCTGCACAATAGCTGTATCCTGATACTTATCTAACAAAATGTAAAAATGTAAAGTCTCATTCCAGGGAGACTGCTGATTGCCAGAACTCCAAACCTTTTAGGATTTAGTCTTAACAGGTCTGGCTATTTGGAGTCTTTAAGAGTGTCTAACAAGTCTAAAATTTATAGGAAGTAGAATAAATTTAAGCAATATGCTTTTTTACTCCCCTTAGTTTATTAATTACTGTTAATTTTGCAACTCTTTCCCTACATAGTCTGTAAAACATTTCTAACAATCTTAATGTCATCAAAGCACTCATGAAAGTAGAAAACCAATGGTTACCTGGAACAACAGTTACACCATCACTCATGCCTGCTGAAACACTGAATCCCAAACTTGGGCCTAGGCAGGTAAGGGGAAACTATTTTTTGATATTTCATTCTTCAATAAATTTGGATTGTTCAATTTGCAAAGAGCACAATATTCAACAGTTTATTTGATCTCTTACGGCTTTTCTCTGTGGTTTTAGGAGGTTATTAGGCTCTGTCAATGTAAAAAGGCATGCTGAAATATTGTGTCCCAATAAGTTAATATGCCTAAAATGGGGTGGGAGGATAAATAGTGGTATTAAGAAAACTTTTGGATATGTTATGCCAGGGCTTGAGAGAAACCTCGCAAATCCCAGGTGTTCAAAAATCAGAAGGTAGTTCCCCTAAACACGAAATTGGATTGAACATCACAAGATTAGTATCTATCTGTTTTTCTTTTGATTTACTTTATGACTTCTAAAAAATTTTAAATGAAAGCCGAGATTCTTACTTAACCACAGAATATTGGAAGCTGTGAGTCTAAGAAAAAAATTATACTGCAAACATTATCTGCTTCTGCTTTTGCCCACTGTATTTCTCAGCAACATCTTGTACGCTGCAAGTGGCAGGAAGGGCCGAAGCGCCCATCGCGCCGGGCCTGCCCCAGATGGGCTCCCCAGCACACGGGGGAGCACCGGGCTGCCAGTTAATGCAGCACTAAGTCTGCTTTGTGCTGATGAAGTGATGCAGAGCAAACTTAATGGCCCAGCGAATCTGCTCCTGCACTGGAAGCCAGTAGCAATATCACCAAACAGATGCACATCTTCCTGCATCTTAAAAATATCATAGTGATTTATGAACATTGCTTCACTTCACCCTGGAAAATCCTCTAAAAGAAGTGTCACACATGTCTATAAAATGTTTTGCATTTTCAATGAAAGTTTTTGTTGTTTTTTTTTTCCTTAATTCCTCCAGAGGATTGGTACAGTAATGGTCTAATTCTGTAATATGAAACTGCATGAGACTGCAGTGGATGCATTTGTGGAGTTGATCTCACGATTCAGTTACTGTAAAGGCTCACAGTGTAACACAGGTTACCCAAACAACTCCTACTGCTGATATAAGAAGACATTTCTAGGATGGTGGCCTCCCATCTGCATTAACAGAAACCAGATCCTGACATAAATTGCTAACTTCTTCAATTAAATCCAGGACATATCACCAGAAAAGAAAAAAGTGAGATTATTTGGGTCATCCAGAGAGCTTTCATTTGACTTATTCTACCAAGGACAATCTGCAGAGTCTGAATTTGAATTTGATGCAATTGAATTATTTTGCCTCTATATAAACTAAGCAGAAGAAATGGATGCTTTTTGCCTCAGAGGCATTTTTTGAGCCTTGTATATGCACCTTCATGGTTCTGATCTGTCTATCATTATCTCTTATTAAAATAAGAAAATAATGAATTGAACAATGAAATTCTCTGGCACAAGAACAGTATCGGAAATGCTTTTTTTTTCCAAAGGGAAACAGAGAAACAGAAATATCTGGCAATCAGAAACTCTAAGAGACAAAGGAATAAAGGCAGATTCAAAACAAAATGATGATCAAGTGAATCAGCAGAGTAACAATTTTACACCATGCTAACTTTACAAACTTCTTCATCATAGCAGAAGACTTCAAAAATGTTTTCTATTTATAACTAGGCTAATTACTGTGTGACATAAACAGAAGTCTACTACTTCTTCTACATATATATCTTTATAAATCCTAAATTTTAAAATATACATCATTGAAAAGAGAAATGTTTTAAACTGACTTCTCAACAAGTTCTACCTTGAGTTTTAGTCAAGATTATAAGGAAATTAATCTAGTTAAACACAGTGCATTAAAGACAGGGATTCCCAGTAAACTAACCACAGTTGTCTGCTGATACAGAAGCAGCCCGGTAGAGTAAATTCAAGCATGTAACTACACTACTGTGTTGACACTGAAGAAAAGTTTAGTGTTCACTTTCAAAATGTAGCTTAAAGAATGTGTATGCCAAAAAAGCCTGAACTTTGTGGGTCAAATGCGTAACCACTGGCAACCCCTTTGACTGCATGGATTTATAGCAAGAATCCACGAGAGTCACTTTTTAAAATATAGTGGCCAGTTCCCTCCGGCATAACAGAGGTCATTCCGAGATGTTCATTTGTGCAACACACAGATAGCAGCATCTGGTCCTCAAATAAAATGAATTCTATTTTCTCCCTGCTTGAAGGATAAGTATTATTTGAGTGGAAAAAATGGACTCCATAGCATGCTCTCATTTAACAAGAACTAAATGAAGCAACTAACAACTATTACAAGCCAGGTCCTTCAAAAATGCATTCCTGAGTGCAGTATACGGGAATTTGCTGCCCATTTCCACAAGGCCAAAGCTCTCTCCCGTAGATGTCAGTTAGCCGTAGAGCCTGTCCTAGTTTCTAAGTGATTTCCCTGATATGGAGCGTGGAAGGAGAGGCAATGTGAGTATGCTGACATGGGCAAGTCTCCTTGGACGCATTCCTGGGACAGCACTATTTACTGTGTTGAGGAAACTATCTGGGTTCTGAATCTGTTTGTCTAGTGAGTCTAGCGAGCACACACCTCAGCAGTGCACTGGCCTAGTCTCAGATTCAGAAAACACTGCTGTCTTTCTAACCTGATCATTCCAGTCTTATGCAACTGTGTTTTCTGTCTTTCCCACTAACTTTTGAATGTATTAGCCAATCTCAAACAAATTCGATAGAGGAGAAGAGATTTCAAAGATACTAAGTTCTGTCCAGCTACATGAAAATTGATGACTAGATAGATGACTGGCCTCATTTAGGGAAAAACAGCAACGTGAACTCAAAAGTTTTGTTTTGTCTGGCTTACCAGATCAGCAATCAACACACATACAGCTCAGAACCAGCCCCAGGACATGCTGCCTCTTGCCCAGTTAGTAATTAAGGAGAGCGAAGAGACCTCAAGACACAGTGCGTGGACAGCAAGAGAGGACAAGAAGGCACAGGTGGAAGCTGAGAGGTCCTGCATGGAGGAACCCTGAGGTACATGAGAGGAGGGAGGTGAGATTATTATCGGAGCTGTACAGAGACATAAGTCTAAGAGGTAGAAGAGTAGGTGTTGACTGTTAGGAGCATGACAGAGTCTTTGTCACAAGAAAGGTATCTATTTGGTGGTTTTGTAATACTGCATAGCTCCTCTTTGATTTTTAAGAGCAGAATGCATCTCTGAGAGCCTGATCTCTACAGTAGATCTTCAGTCAGAAGTCACTCTATAGTTAATCATACAAATCAAAGATGAAGAGAGTGAAAGGTAAAACAATATTGCTTGGTGCAGAACATTTACAGTCTAAACCAGGAGTTCTCTACAACAGAGATTAAAGGCAAATCCTGCAGGGACCACACTATGCTAAGCCTGCTACAAACTGCATCACTACCCGCAAGAACAGGGTCCGGGTCCAGAATATTTTGCAATAGTAAGCTACTGTGTTGCCCACTGATATTCACTGCTTGTGGACATCATACACGTAAGAGGCACAAGTTACCTTCTAAGCAATACAAATACTTTAAGTTACTGTATATGACATATCAGAGTATATTACTAGAACAAAAAAGGGTCTACCTGATGACATGTCATGATGTTCTTTGATACAAATACTACAAAACTTAACATCTTTCCAGCAAATATGTGAATATATTGATTATTCAGGTATATTGTATAACCTATCTACAGTGGTCATAAAGATGGAAATAAATTTCACATCTCTAATTGATGATGATGCATATTCTCACTGTGACCTCCAGTCACTAGTTTGCACTGTGTGCTAAGCAAACCACAGAAAATCTGCTAAAATTACAAATGTACAAATTACCATTTTCTGAATTTATCCTTTTTGATACTAAATTTCTCTAAAGCATTTTTAATAGAATATGCAAAAATGTCAAACCAGATTCTTTGCTTTGCCCCAAAATCTCCAGATGCCGACAAACTGTAATGTATGGTGCATTGCAGAGAAGATAGTACGATCTCAGACTACGTTTCTTCTGAGAATAATTCTCCTGATTTTGAGTGGGGCAACTGAGAACAAAATTGCACCTTGTGGTATTTGAATGACCTTGGAAGATATTTCTGATGTAAGTTTCATGTTTTGGTAGACCTGTGACTAAACAGTAGGGACACTCTTCTTCCAATGCTTTAAATAAAAGCTATCATTATGTTATTCTCTCTAAATAAAAGGAAAGCTATGACTGTACAAATGCTATGAGAAAAGAATAAAGACATGAGTTTTGATCTGCGTCTCTGACTCACGTTCCTGAATTCACTAACCTCACTGTACCCATTCACCTCTCTCCAAAAGTAAAGGCTACTTTAAGATTAAGCTGCAGTAACATTCTCCTAAACTGGTTGCTAAAAATGCCATTTTATTATCTCGTATACATTAGCGTACCTTACAGTTGCTATAAATTATGTCCCTCTACCTATATGCACTGAAGGACTCATGGTTGAGCTGGTGCTGAATGCACGTACGCACTAATGACACCAGTGCAAGTGCCTTTATGAAAGTTCTTATTGAAGAGGAATGTCTGGAGATACCTGCCAGCTTCCTGCTCTCCTCGTATTCCCCAAATGTTACACTCTGCTCTTGAAGAGGACAGAGGAATTTGTCTCTGATTAACTTACTCATCTCACTATTTCCACTGAGTTCTCAACATAATGACTTGTTAGGATGTGCTTAAGTGCTTATCCAGTTAAGCATTATTATTGCCATCAGCATTTCTTGTGGATATTTCAGTGAATTTACAATTAACCAGTGCACAGCTTGAATCCACAAATTCTTGGCATCTGCCAATAGCAATGGGGGGATGGGATTCTTCAACTCACAGTCAACAGCAGTAAGCATCATTACACTGCATAAAAATCTCTATTTTCCCACAGCAGTACATAAAGCATATCCTGCCCCCTTTTACAGTCCATTAAAATATATCTACAGTATCTTCCCAAAACAGAGTAAAAACAGTATCTTGTAACACTCTCCCTAATGAATTGCAGCGCTCTGAACAGTCTTTACTGCTACAATGCCTGTAATGAATTCAAGAAAATTAGTCATGCTGTAGCTTAAACATTAGTAGTATCAGTCACTTTGGAAGAGCTTAGCAATAGACAAAGTGCCCCCTTGGAGGTCAGGAGCACAATTCCTATTCAGCTCAATGAGGCTGGCATCATGTTTTAAGATGACTTTTACATCTGCACAGTAGGAAAATGTGCACCTTCCACCTCACTTTTTACATTTCTTGATTTCTTTCTTTAGTTTTCTAGGCAAAAAAAGTTTTACTGAGAAAATGTTTAAGTTTGCAAGATCTGTTCTAAACTATATTAAAGAAGGTCATATTCTGACATATTTGCTTTTAGTGCTTCCCAAACCTTAACTGACTAACCAGGGAGTGTTATTTTTGAATCACAGCTGCAGATTTCATTTATGCAATCTCAGTGCTTTGTACTTATATTAATGAAATCTTTTAGAAGCTATCATCTGTAGCTGTCTTGTGCTTTTCCGTAGCTTTTAACCTAGCAGCATGTAAGAGAAAATATTTACACAGAAGGCCTAATGCAGGTGATTTTTGTCAAAAAGCAAAGCACATCATCACCAAGCCATTTGTCCCTCTTCCTGGAATAAACTCCTGTTGCTTTCTAGATTGTGACTCTCCAGGCTTGTCAAGTCTATCCAAAGTTTTGCTTGTGCAGGTCTTTTGCCAGCGGACAGTTAAAAGCAGCACAGGTCACTGTGAAAATGTCCTGCCTGGGTTTTACAATCAGATCTAGGGTTAAACCAAAGATTGTACCAACTGTATGTCTTAAATCCATTCATTCCATGTGACCTGCAAGTACACATCTGCTGCATGTTAGCCTTACCCTGCTGTCTGACAGTGGCACACATTTGAATCCTCATCATTTTGATTAAAGACTTGGTTTTGTTAGGATGTCATGTACAGTATATCAAAGGAGATCAGTAACCAGTCTGAAAGTCAGATGACGAAGAAAACAATCAGCACATGCACAGTTAAGCAGAGATTCATGAAAAGAAGGCTTAATGTAATGAGTCATAATTTGGAAAAGTGTCTGTAAATGGTCTCAGCATTCAAAACTTATGGTGGGCAGTTCAGGATTTAAGAAATAGTTACCAAGTATGGATAGTCACAAGAGATGTGTTGTCATCTGTGTTCTGTTCCCCACATACAAATAGCTTATCTCAGATAAACATACTGTGTACCTACAGACTGAAGACTCAGGACAGGCAAGGCACAGTATATATCACAACATTTGGTAATAATTTCTCTAAAGGTAGTGGGATTTGTCCAGCTGTTCAGTAAATGAATCTAGATTAGGAAATTGACTTTCCTTTAATCAATGGATAATGAAGAGCATTTGTTCCTGACTTGTTATCTAAATACTACCTCTGCTTTTGTTCAATAACAAATAAGATTCTTTGCTTTACTACATTAAAAAAAAATGTTTTCTGCCCTTCTGACTAACTTCTCGTTTCAGTATCTTAATTGTGTTGTAGTTGTGTTTATTAGTGTATATGTAAGCGCATCTGTGTGTCTGTGCCAAAAACATTATTAATCATGGCAATAGCAGGAAAAAGAAAACTTCTAAGCCCACTGAAAAAGCAATAGCATTCGGGTAAGCTCAAGGACTGCTAGGATTAAGGTTTGGCTGATCTGAGCCACCTGTTGAAGTGAATGCAAAGGATGTGAATGTGGTTCCTGAAGCGAAGATTAGTCAGTCTTGGCGAAAAGAGATACCCAGACCTTTGCAGAGAAGAAATGGTCAGTGTTAGCTTAGCTGCCAATCCTACCAAAACAAAATAAAAGGCTCACTTTTCATAAGAGCTTCTTTGATGGTTACCTCTACATGTGTTTTTGTGATATTTAAGGAGTAACACTTATGTAAAGTATTTATATAGCTATCTCTTTAGCTGAGCAGGAAAATTTGCTATGAATCTTGTAGTTATTTTAAAATTGTGTCAATGAATTGACTAAACTGCTTTTAAAATAGAAATCCATGCTTTAATGAAAAAAAACAGTCCTTTGTAATTTCAATATTTCATGATACCAATTTTATGATACAGGAGTAATTCATAATTACATGAGCTGTCCACCGAAGGATCAGACTTTTATCCACTGTACATGTGGCATCCGCACCTTAGGGCTTTGGGTTTAGAGTCTGCAGAGGAAGGCAGTCAGGCATGAGGAGGAGGACTACCTGTGACCAAGAAACATGTGTTCATTAGGGAACACCTCAGCGGGAGGGAAGCAACGGAGCAGCTGGTAAAGCTGCACTGCGCTGGATTAACTTGGGTCACTCTGTTAAATGCGCTTGGAAAGATAAAGAGCAGCTTCTTGCACACCACGAAAGACTACATGAACACTCCTACTAACTGGAAAATTCTGATCTTGTACATATGATGAATGTACTTTCCAGGTTTCCTTTTAAAATCATCTGTGTTGTTTTACTGCAGTTAAGGGGCATCCTGCGTTGTATCTTCTACACTGACATCAGCAGAGAATTTTCCAAGGTATGCCAGAACTTGTGCATGATCTTCAGCAGGAAGCTATCATTTGGTCCTGTAAGTCATGTGCTATTTATTATAAAACCAGAAAAGGAACTGTTATTTTCACAAATAGTTACGTGAATGGGGACCACAAGCCTTACTGACTTTCAGTAAAATTCACCTAAAACATTTAGGTATATTGAAAATTCCAGTAACCAAACAAAAGATTTCAAAGAGCTTTTGAAAATGCATGAATTACAGAAGTTTTTGGAATAAATTTTTTGTAATTCTTTTTGTAACTATGGACTAGTCTATAAACAAGGATAACATTTGTCTACTACACTGAGTTCATTAGGCTTTAAAAACTTCTTAATGGAGTAACAGCTTCAGTGGAAGTTCCTTGTGAAGGCTGGCTCAACATCTATGCAAGTTAAGAAAATCTAAATTACTGTATTGGTGATCCCCTCATAGCATAAGTGACTTCTGATCTAACCAGCTTTTGAAGGTTTCACTGACCCAAAAGTGGTCCAAGGTCATATTAGTCCAGAATCCACACAGTAAAAGGATGTCTGCAGTAACTTACTTCTCTATTAGCACTTGTTTAAGCCCTGTTCTTTAGGGATCTGTTATCAACTATAGCAAAAGCACATTCATCACTTCCTCCCTGCCCAAGTTTCTGTTTCTTGAGTGACTAGGTTCAAATGTCTGCAGCACACCCTTCCACTATTCCCTGAATACTGAGTTTTTTTCAGGGTTTTCCATTTCATTTCTTGATCCATTTCACTCCTAATGTAATGTAGGGAAAACATTTTTATAGGTAAGATATCTTTCAGTTGTCTAACACATTAAAGTCTCTGCCTATGCATTTTCCATACTAAGGCACAAACAAATTTGTCTTAAAAATACCTATTCAGGAACACATACAAATGCAATAACTAATTTGACCAGTGTGTAAAAGACATAGGCTTGTACTCCACACCTATCCTAAAAGCTGCTCCCTTACAACCATGTAGAATAGGTGGTACCAAGGCTGCACAAGTAGAAGCAGAAGTTCTCCCTCAAAAGGGAGGTCAGTGTAGTTCCAGTTAAAGAGCAAAGGGATTAATCAAATTTCTCTCATTATTTCTGGGATATTTGTGGAATTTATGTCCATAAAAAGGACATTATATTATGAAAATGAGCCTACTGAGTCATGGCAAAAGTCCATCTTTGCTCAGTCCCTTTCTCAGTGCACACTGACATTTACATTTAATCTGATGGGGTTTTTTTCCAGTTTCTACAGTTTCATGCCTTTTCACTCCAGCAGATTAGCAAATTGCAAAATGTTTTAGCTAGGAAGTTAAGAACCTAAAGTAACAAAATGTTTGCTTGTCGTTAACAAAGCAGACTGGCAGAAATAAAGTGCTCTATAAACACAAATTAAACTGCACAATATTGTAAGACAGTATGTATCCATAAACTACACCTTGCTTTTTTTTTTTTTTGTCTCACTTAGGGAAAAACCAGAACTCTTTCAGTGTAATGTTTGTTGAAGAAACAACATTCTTTTTTATTAAAAGAAAGATCTTCAAAGGTTATGTGCTAATTCTCTTACCTGGTGCTTAGCCAGCAGATGGGGCTATTAAAGTCACATGAATGAAATAGGGAAATTCTGTAATTTCAAAATTAATGAAACTCTCCAAATTATACAGGACTGAATAAAGTATACTTTACAGTTCAGAAGAGATTTGGATGCATTTGGATGCATTTATTATAGTTTTTAAAACAATATGCATTGTTGTAGACCTAACTAAAGGTATTGCATATATTCGTTAGTTTTATAAGGACTGACCTTTCTAATTTTATTTCTTGGGACAAATCTCTCCCAGATATGACTCTCACTTATGCCAGTGTGTTACTTTTCAAGCAAGAGCTGTAAGAGTAAAGATATCATGATTGGACACAAGGTACAAAATCAGTATAATTTCAGTGTTTTGAATTGCCATGGGAATAGCTGAGTTGCCATCAAGTTATGTCTTGCACAGATAGCAGTCATGCCTGTCTTTTCCTAATGGTGCTACCATCACTCCCTTCACTGTTAACTATTGTTCAGGTGTAATTATAATGTGCCTGCAGAAATCCTATTAAATGTCTAGCTTTTGTTGGTAGATTATATGTATTGTAAGGTTTATGAACCGATTTACGTGTTAAAAATTTGCAGAAAAACTCTAACCAAAGAGCTAAAGTCCACTGGAATATTATTTTTCAGTAAATAAAAATAACAAAAGTAGCAGCCATGGGAGTATTTTAAACTGGAGATTTCCATCCTTTTCTCCAGCTAAACCAATTCTGCCTTTCAAACATTACAAACGACAAGCGAGCATTGCCCAAAGGCTGTCAGTCTGCAAGCAACACAGCCAGTGAGCAATTTATTAATTAAGGGCATAAGAGACATGTCATCCAGCTGCACATTTTGCCCAAACCTAAACCCAAAAAGCCTGTTATGGACCTGAAGCTCCTGAATTGATCCTGACCCAAAATACACTGCTGGAGTACAGTTTTGTTGCCAAAGTTGATACAAAAATTGATAAGAGGGGAAAGATGTTTCTTGTTGCTTAGAAGGGAAAATTCATCTGCCCAGAGATCTGAAACTGCATAGGACATTGAAGAAAATAAAAAGGTGAAGGAGAAACAAAGGGACACACATGCTGATATATGAGGTCATCCTGCTGTTTTAGCAATCCTGCCTGTCTCTTTGTATCACTGAACTTGTGTATTAGTTTTCCACATACCTCATGTCTGGAAGGGCAGGATTAATACTGGCTGAAGGCTATATAGCCCACAAAACACTCGGACTGCCCAGCTGTGCAGCAGCCTGCACCTGAGTTTTTTTAGAATTCTTGCTTTTATAAATTTAAAGATATCAAAAATGTTACCTGATTTCTGAATCAGGTAACATGCAGGAATTACATATGAGAGGTTAAACCCTGCATCTAACTATTGGCTTTTATACATCAATTACCTTTTGTATATTTACACAGAATGAGATGGAAAGTTAGGTCCACTAAATCTGTAGCTAGAACACTATTAGACATAACATCAAACACCAACTTTTCTGTAGTGTGCTATTTTTTACCTTACTCTATAGCTGAGAAACATGGAAATGCTAGTACTAGTACATCAAAGCATTGGAAAAATTTAATCAACGGCACCTTCAAGCTATTATGCATATCAAGTGGCAAGATAAAATCATGAATAACAAAGTTCTGCAAAGTGGTTGCACAAACAGTGTTGAAGCAATCTTATAAAAGCGCAGTTTTGCTGGACTGGACATGTCCTCTGCATAGAGGACATCAAGCTCCCAAAGGAAAAAACGTGTATTAAACTTTTAATGTGTGAAAGATCAAGAGACTGACTGAGGCAGGAGTAAAAAGATGCCCTGGAAAAAAGAAGAAAGAACCTCACCCATTGTGACACAGGTAGCAACACATGTGAAGTTGCAGTGGCAAACAAAACATGTTGGCAAGGCCCATTAACATCTGCTGCAGAAAGCTTGGAAGAAAGACATGCAAGCCAAGAAGAGAAGAGGGTAACTGGCAAGCACAGAGACTGTGAGAGCAGAAGCACGTGCATAGAAGCTGCAGAAACAGCCAGCAAAGATGATCCCAATATATGGAAGTTGATGACACAGAAACTCCTGCTGCTTCTTTGTCTTCAGAGCAAGCATCAACCGACAATGACAACTTCACATTTGGACCTTCATGCCAACTGCTGCAGCAGTTAATGTTATTCTTGGAGCTAGGCAGATTCTTGCCTAAACAGAAGGAACCCAGAAGAGTTGTGTTCACTTCAGCTCCATTAAAAAATGTGGGTGGGGTGAAGTACATGGGAAAGAGGCAATCATTAAAATGATCCATAAGGAAGTTTGTTTCATGCTTCTAAAAAGGATTTGGCAATAGGGGATTGGGGATTTTCTGATTAGGGAAAGGTCCTATTGTTAAAAGAAGACCTCTTACACAGTGGGTTTAAGAGAGGAGGGGTACATCCATTTTTACAAAAGACATCACCTTTTTTTTGAATTTTCTCCTTTCCTCTGGCAATGCCTGCTCCATTTCTTTGTTACTAAGCTTAGGAGACTTTTACTTGCACAGGAGACATGAAAGAAGGACATTAAGTTCACGTCACATCTGTGAACATGTTGCCATGTCAACAGGCAGTACTTTGTGGCTTAATTATTGATTGACTCATGTTCCTTTAGGACATAACACAAGCAATAACAGCACACTGAGCAGCTTTTCTAAGTTAGATACCTACTTATGCCACAGGAAAGGTGTGGCACTTGCAACCCAATCATGGCTAAGGTCTATATCTGAGTTTTATAAGATGACTGTTTTTCAGTCATCTTGCATAGAGAGTATGACACTCTCAAGTACACATAATAACTACATAAATCACAGTAATACAGAACTGCCATAGAACCTGTCTTTAAGATCAAAATCGCCAGCCTTTACAGCTCAGGCTGAAGAAGAGCTCTTTTAGGTAATGCATACATTAATTCCTACAATCACTCAGTTACTCACAAATTAGGCATAGCCACCGGAACAAGTTATTTCCAGGCATTAACTGTTAAGTGAGCAAAGGTAGGAATCTACAGTGCGTTACCTAATCCATGGCAACTATTCATGTGCACACTCTGTGCACACTGTGGTGGGTACAAGGTTGCTTAACTCACTCTTTGAGCAGCAAGCTACCTAAAATTACCTTGTGTTTACCAAGATGCAAGAGCATGCACTCTAACAGTTACCATGGAGCATGAAACACCCCACAAAATCACCACCCTAACTTGCTTCACAGGAATTTGTTCCCATAGTTATGTGCCAGTTGTATGTCTATATGCACACAGCAAGGGGATTACTAACAGGCAGAGAAGAGCATGGAGTAGTTCCCAAAACTCTCAGTCATGTGTGGGGAAGATAAGCAGAATGAGAAGAGAGGGGTAATATTTTTTAATGTGACAGATCTGAATCTGATCTGTTTCACAGCACAGTAAATCAGGATTATCTATGCTGAAGTCTTATGAAGTCTCCTTTGCAAGAGTAAATTCTGATCCTCCACAAGAAGTGTAGTCAGACAGGATTCTTAGGCACTCAAAAACAAAGAGAAAGGGTAAGGTCTCATTTTTCAAAAGAGGGTATTTAAACCAGCTATATAGTAAAAGGCATGTAGGAATGCACGATAGATCTGTAGCCTAAAATATATATATATATATTCTTTTTTATCATATAGGCAGTTCCTTTGAAAATTTCATCTATCGCTTAAGATTTTAAGCTTCATATGCTGTGAAGTAGATGCACAGAAAGAGGCAGCCAGCATCTTGAACATCCTTTTGATGTGTGTGGTCATGTTCACATCTTGCAAAGTTTAATGTTTCAAACCCGAGCTGTAGACATAGTGGTTCTCACACTCACTCAATTTGTCACTGCTGTACCATTATCTATATGCCGTGGGCGAAAATGAATGCTCTCTGCAGCTTAGTTCCTTTATTGTAACATAAAGAAGTATTTAAGGCACTGCTTTGAGTCAGGAGTTAGTCCAAGAAAGTTTTAATGAGCAATGTTGCACCATTTTGGCAAGACTGTTCAAACCACGGACAGTTAATTGCTATAAATGTGCACTTCTATATCATTTATATATATATATATATAACATTTCTTGCATCTGCATATCAAAGTTAAACTGCAAGATATCATTTTACAATAAGCTCTTTTCTGGTTAGAACACATATTTGCATGGAAATGCACTTGATACTTGTTGAGCTGGCAATATTTGCTTTTCAGAATATGACTTTGGAATTTGCTGCTGTTTCTTGTGAAGTATCATTTCCCATTCAGAAAGCTGGTCTTATGATACTCATATGAACTCATCAGCTCTACTGATTTTACTCTGTGACTGGGACCACATCTGTCCAGGGCTCAGAACCTCCTCTATAAAATATCACGAAAATAACTTCCTTTCTTCTGAGTGTTGTTCTCTAATGTCTAGGGATATTCTCTTAATATATGCAATGCTCAGCACACTGGGATTACAAACTCTGTTAGGGCTTCTTCGCACTACAAATGAATGATAATGAGCCAATTTTAGTTTCAAAAGACTACATCAATCCAAGCCATTTAAGTAAACAAGGTAACTTCATACACAGAAATGGTGCAGCCTTACAAATTCGTTTTTTTACATGTCTGTAAAAATGACATTTTTGGCTCCTAATTGTTCTTGCTTAGAACTACTTTTCAATTTAATGAGCCAACTTTTCTTCTGCCCCTTTACTCCCCTCTCCTTAAACATTAATCTCTTGGGTAAAACATTGTCAAATGACTCCTGAAAATCTAAAAATATAATGTCCACAGTATACCCTATCTTGGCAGTGTTATCTTCAAAGAGTTCCAGAAGGCTAGTGAAGCATGACTTCTTTTTTTCCTAGACCATGTATATACACCTAATCAGGCTGAAGGATGCTTTTACTAGATACTCCTTCTTCTAATCTGTTAAAATTCTTTCAAATATCTTCCCTATGGATGAAATTAACCTGACCAGTCTGTAATTCCACATGCTGAAGTCTTTGTTAAAGAAAGTCCAAAGTGAAAGAAAATAATGATACAGAAGAGCATTTAATTTGTGAGAGCTTGACATAATGCTGCTAGTGCAGCTGTAATGGAGTGAGAAAAGTCCTGGTTTACCTCAGAAGATGTTGGAAGTCAGTATGTCAGAGTGCCTCAAAACTTGCTTGTTTTTAAACACTGGAATTACACTGACCACTGGCCTGTTCTGACACAGCCCTCCCACTGTCCAGGCCTTCTGAGCATGGACATAGGGGAGACTGGGAGAAATCTGATTCTCACTTTGTATAGGCTGAAGAAAACAGGACTCCAGAATATTCTTTTCTTGCTATTTTTTTGAAAAAAAAAAAAAAAAAACACTAGCGCCAGGAAGGGAACAGGNAAAAAAAAAAAAAAAAAAAAGAACACTAGCGCCAGGAAGGGAACAGAGCCATGGACCTGGTCTCTGCAAAACCAATCAGGATAGTCATGTGTACATGGCATTGGATATGCAAAACATTTTTTGCTCTTCTAAATTGACACAGCTTGACATATTCACATACCTTAATAAAAAGTAGCACTAATTAATGCTTTCTTTGTTATGCCACCCTTTTTTCTGTATTTTATATAGTCCATTGCAGGCTATGACAACCCAATGGCCAACCACAGAATGACATACCAAGAACTTGTTTGTGAAATACCTGATTTCACCACAATATTTCATATTTTTGGCCTCAAGAGTGAAGAACCTCCTGGCTGCTGTGAGACAGAGAGCCCGTAGCTGTGGTGGCATCACTAACCGTTGTTTAGCTGAAGGGCAGCACAACCTTGCACAGTCTGCCTCACAGCAAAGGGACAAGAGAAAACAAGACGAAACAGAAGTGAAAGAGCACCACACCATTTTCAAGAGTATGATTAGATGGTTTATTCTTCTATAACTGGATACACATCCTTCTTTTCTGCCAGCTGACTGAGCTAAAATGCCAAAAGCACAACACCTAGTGGCAGTATGAGGTCGCCATAGCATTAGTTACATTTTCTATTCAAAAAAATCTTACTTTGGGATACTGTTTATTCTATTGAATTTATATACTGATATTTATTTTAAAAAGTGAAGATTCCTCTACAAAAGATTCATGCAGCCAGATATGATAACATTGGCTCAGTAATTACGTGCACCTGGCATGGATCATGTGACTTTCTTCCCAGTGGTTAAAAATGTCATTACTCTTAGGTCCATTTTACAAAGAATGTCCAATATAAATAATTTATAACTTTTGTTTACCAAATGCCATCATTAACGATTATTATGAAGTTAAAATATAGTTAGCTATTATGTAACAAGGCTAACTGACTCAGTATAGGGCTATTACTGTACACTCAATCATTCTTATAAGAACAGCATTTTTCTTTCTTAATACATTTTTAAACAAATTATGGGCAAATGTTGCTTCTCACATATTTAGTATGTAGTAGCATCTAAGAGGCTATGACACAGCAAAACTATCACATCTTAAGAATAGAAGAGTCTTAAAACACAGGGTGAAGGGAGTCCACAGGTAATCTGATCTGGGTCTAGATTTGCCATGGGAGTATCAACCAACTAAACACAAGACTAAGAATAAAAAATAAGGATCTGTGACATATAAGAAGTTGGGCAACGTAGGCTAGTGATATCTCTGGCCTTAAGTTCTATCAGTCTGTGTGTTTTTCTTTCAGAAATATATTTAGTCATAATTTAGGGTCAAATAACCTGCTACATTCAGGTCTGAGTTTAGCGTCATGTAATATGAGATTCTACTCAACTAAAAACGGTGCCACGTGATTCTTGGTATCATCTTCTAGAGCTACTGCTCCACAAGTTTTTCTGGATAACTTTGGAGATCTATTTGAAATTTAATGTTATATATTCTACTAGGTCCAGTTACTCTCTCAAATACTTTTAATTGGGTCTTCCCTTGCATCATCAAGATCCTGACTATCAGATAGCAGTTAATGTATTTATTTGTGTAAGTCTCTAGGTATTGGAGACTTTCATATGAACCAGCCTACTGGCTGTTGCCTATTCAGATTTTCTTGGGACAAAAAAAGATGACTCAAGGTCTTTCTGCCTCTTAGAAAAGGAAGGAAAGAAATTCGGAGGTGTGATCCCCTACTTCAGTATGTTTCTATTTGGAACAACATTCTATCACATGATGTCTGAGAAGACAGAAGAACTTCTTTTGTGATATTGTTGCTCCTTCCCATCCTTTTTTAACATCCTTAAAGCCAAACTCTTGGCTCAGAATAGCCAGGAGTTTTTTTTTTTTTTAATTTTGTTGGACCTGTTTTTGCAAACAGATATCCAAGATACATGGTTCTGATCAAGAAGATGAACTAGGAATTCACTACCCTTCAAAAATATAATTAATTCACAGTTTTGTTTAGGAAAAAAATCTCTTCTTCAGCATTGCCCAGTAGCCCAGACTGAACTCTTCCAAATAAGAAGTGTTTGCCTCCTTTTCCTGCTGCCCTAAAATGAGTGTGGAGAAGTCAATGTCCCAGCCTTTTTACACTTTTTCACACTGAAAGCAAAATCCACTCCAGTGAGATCCTGACCAGTCAGTAGTTAGCAACAAGACACAAAAGACAATTCAATACAACTGAGGCCTGAAAGCCTCTTAAAAGAATTCCCCAAATCAGACTGCAGCTCAGATTCTCCTCTGCTAGCTTCTGCTGGCTAGCCAATTTGTGGAAGTAGATCCATTGCTTTGCCTTCATTCTGCCTCTTTTTATTGATCATGCATCCTTTGAAAAGTAGAAAGAACACACTTGGGGATTACCACTCTGACTACACCTCAGGCAGAGCTCTCTGCTGAGGAGTCTGCTTCCTAGCACACATCTCAGGTTTAATATAAACGTTTCAGAGTAAACGAAGTGCTCACAACATACTTGAATTCCTAAATATTCCCACTGATTTCAGAATATCAGAAACCAGTATTCAGAAAACAAATACAAAAATGGGCAAAAAGTACAAGTAAGCATATTAAACATCCCATTTTGATTACCTTTTTGTGGAGGAACTTCCAATGCTGATCACAGTCCTGAATTCAAGTTCTTGCTGTCCAAGAGGAACTCTTTGGCTGAGGGCTTAACACAGTGCTCTACAACAGAGGAAACCCTAATTCACATTCCAGCCCTTTTACCAAATGGAATGGAAATGCAATATATTTACTCCATGTATAAAATTAATCTCTTCCTAGTGCTCACTGGACTATTCGCTTGGCAGTCTTTCAGCACTAGTCTTCCAAAGCATCAACTCATTTTAGAAAAGAAAATAATGAATCTTTAAACTCCTGTTTATAGAATCAAAGATCCTTTTATCATGACCATGATGATGGTCATGATAAAAAAGAAGTGCTGTTTTATTTACAGTAGAATGAATTGTCTATGAGATTTCTATTATTCATAGGTAGTTTAAACTTTGTGAATTGGAAAAGACCAATTAACTACAAGAAACGTTTTGGCTTAGCTAACTCTGCCTTTTCATAATGATACAATAAGCAATTATAAAAGATTCATTTAGAAGATTTTTAATTTCCACATTTTTATTTCAAGACTAATACAGAGTAATAATTCCACTTGCAGCATTAAATCAATATGACTTTTCCTCCCAAAGCTGCTAAGTCTCTGAATAGTTATAACAACATATGGTCTAAAAATTTTCGGTATAAATTTTCAGGTAATACTTTACTTGTTAAAAAACTTTTAAAAAATCTGAAACAGATTTAAGCAAGTCTCATATGCCTTTCTCAGTTTATCTTCTGTTATATAGTTCGTTTAATATTTTTGTATGATTACTAAGTTGATCTTGTAAACACTTGTGATTAACTAAATCTGGTTAACTTCAGTTACCATTTTCACTGAGATTCAGTGAGGCCACAAAGTGCCTAATGCTACTCCTGAAATTCTGCATATAGTAAGGCTACTGAAACTACATTTGTCTGCATCTAAATGAAATAATGCACCGATGATTGTTCATACTATTTAACAAATACAATTCCAAAGGCATAAGTGTACAGTAACGTTTTACTCTACTGAAAAAATCACTAGATAATTGCGAGAAGATGATAACATATCTTTCCGTGTTCTGCATATACATGTTATGCAGAAATGTAACATGCATATGGTGTCTATGACACGAAGAGTGTGTGGTGCCATCTTTTCTTATATACATCTTATGATCTATAAGGTCCATACCTTGGAGCCAACAGGTACGTGCCCTTGGAAGATGAGAGGACTTCGGCCAACTATTTGCTTGTTGGGCCCTGAGCACACCGGGAGCTGTGGAAGACACTGAAAGAGGAGGAAAATGTTAATTCCCCTGCAGCTTGCCCAAGTTTTACAACCAATGTCACTTCGCATGCACAAAATGCACATTTGCACCAATGCGGAGGCCGAGGAGCCGTTGATAGAGGCCGCGCAAAGGAAGACCCAACACGAGGCCAAGGGGCAGCGCGGCCGCCTCGGCCGTCGCCGCCTGCCCCGGGCGCTGCCGGCCCCCGGCG